>OX442434.1:3984152-4517195 GCA_949361645.1 Spongilla lacustris | reverse complement strand
CCCACGAACACTACAAACAATATGATTCCATCATTATGTTGCTGCAGTGCGAGCTAAAGTGCAAAAAAAAAATTAAGAAAAAGTGATGAATTTTTTTCAAAAACATTTTTTTAGCCTTGACCCCCCCTCCCCCCTCTAACTTTCATACCTCATAACTTTTTTTCCTAGACCCCCCTGAAAAAAAGAATAACATATTCGTGATGCTCTCAATGAGCTCTTCAAAGTTGGGGGATGGTGTCTTCCACTTTGTTTTTTTGCCCCCCCCCCCCCCCCCCCCCCCTCCTCGTTTATAATATTTTATAAAATTTCCTTGCGTTTGAATCACTATAACTTTCAAACGGGGAAAGCTATCGACTTTATAGCGATACCCCACCGGGTTCAAACCCACCATACCTTTTCTGTTTGAGTAATCAATTAGCTTCAAATTCGGTTTTAGGTAGAGAGGTCCTATACCTATCGATTTTTTTTGTTCGTTAATTTTTATTTTATCAGTTATGGAGATGCAGCTTTGCAAAGTAAGCGCAAGTTTCCCGCTCGAATTGCGCCTTTTAATATATGAAGGCCTGATTTGATGGTTTGCCATGTATTACAGAGTATCTAAGATCAATGCCGCAAGATTGGGCGGTGGAAATTGGGAGCTGTAGAAGTTGGCTTAAGCCTTTCGTAAGCTAACCTGCCCGCGAGGATAGGGCCTAGTTTGGACTGTCAGTGGTCATCGATCTCACGCCCAGACAGCTATGGAATGGACCCTACTAGTACCTACCTATTTAACAGGGCCGGTGAGAGCCGTAGTGAGGCCCAGGGTAACATATCATTTGAGGGCCCCATAGGTCCTGAGCGGGGGGGGGGGGGGGGGGGGTCCCCCTTAAGATTGGCCAAATACGAGTTTCATCCGTAGTACATGCCTACTTTTAAACTGCATACCACTCTTTAGCCATAATACAATACAATTTTGGACCACTGGGCCCCCCTATTATACCTTGGGGCCCGGGGTAAGTAAGCCCGCTTACTCTCCCCCCCCCCCCCCCCCCCCCCCCCTCTCACCGGCCCTGCATGCAGTTAGCTGTGAAGTAGCACACACATAGCTGTGAATTGAACATCACAGCAGACCACTGTGGAGTGAACTTCACAGCAGACCACTGTGGAGTGAACATCACAGCAGACCCATAGCTAGCAGAGCATGCAATGTATGGCTGCTGTGATGTTCGCTCCACAGTGGTCTGCCATGATGTTTGCTCCACAGTGGTCTGCTGTGATGTTCACTCCACAGTGGTCTGCCGTGATGTTTGCTCCACAGCTGTAAAGAATCTGTTATGTTCACTGCACAGTGGTCTGCTGTGAAGGTGCCAGTTGTCATGCTATGGTCCAGTTGTCTGTGATATGATATTCACTCCACTGTCTCAGTGCTGTTATGTTAACTCCACAGCTGTGTGCCGTGTCACTGCACAAGTGCCTGCATGGTGTCATCTGATGTAGTGCCCACTGCCGTAGGGCCCTCTTCACATGTGCCTGTTGTAGGTACTTATATCAGTCTGCCTGCTCCTACATGTAGCTTTTGGCTAGGCTGTCTTGCCTTATCGTCCACTGTCCACTGCATAGCTGTTTACTGTAGTGTCCACTCCATTTGTCTGCCGTAGAATAGCTGTGATGTTCAATTCACAGCTGTGTGTGCTGCTTCACAGCTATCTGCAATAGGGGTAGGTACTAGTAGGGTCCATTCCATAGCTGTCTGGGCGTGCGATCAATGTTTACTGACAGTCCAAATTAGGCCCTATCCTCGCGGGCAGGTTAGCTTACGAAAGCCAACTTCTACATGTACTCCCAATCTCCACCGCCCATTCTCGCGGCATTGATCGTAATAGATACTAGTCTGGGGACTGTACAATTGCCACATCAAATCACGTGGCTTTATTTCCTCCAACTCACTGTGTATACATGTGTAGGCTCGAGCATAAATAGATAGAAGCAAACCGCCGCGCGCCTGGTTGGGGGATAATAACTGGTCCCGTGGTTAATGGTAGTTCCGGTCTGGTTCACTAAATACGGTACGATGTACTTTTTATCATATTATATAGTATTAGCTGTGTGTGCATTAAAGACCTATGGTGTGGGCATGCGTGTATGCGCGCGTGAGTGTTCGTGTCTGTGCGCGCTTGTGTGTGTGTAATAATGCTACGTATATTAAACTCAATTTGACTCGCGCTATATATAGCTAGTAAACTGAACTATCCTCGCATTGTCCCCTAGAGAAACTAAAGCGCTTTTCTCCACGTCAACATGCTCCATTTCCTGTAAAACCTGTCACGTGCTGAAAGGTGAAATGCCCGGGCAAGTACATGTACGTCAGATTTGGTGGCCCAGTAATGATATTCACGTGTCAAATCCAGATTTCGCTCCGGGCTAAAGGTGCTCCCAGAGCTCGGAGCCTCAGAAGCCAACGCTTTTTCCGTTTGAACTCACACAAAAAAGCGGCGGCCACTATAGAGGCCTAGGCCTTTATTATACATGTATAAATCAGTCATCCTTTTCCTCTTCCCAAATCCTATAATGACCTATATCCTGCACCTCCCTCCTCTCTTCTCCCCCCCCCCCCCCCCCCCCCCCCCCCCCCCCCCCTGTATCTTTTCTCCCTGCCTCGGACCATGCGCTCAACACAGATGTAAAGGAGTGGACAGGAGTCAACCCATCATCTACCACTCTGATTCAAAGAGAAATCAGCGATGGCTGGAACAATCTGAAGGCAAAAGTAAGTCTGGGCACTTGGTGTCATTGCTTATGACTACATTATCCTTGTAAAAAATTCAATTTGTATGATTTCCAGATTTTTTTTTAGAGATTTGGGTGGTTGGACTAATTCAATGGCTGGCCTTGGTGTCAACAGGGGAAGCCCCCAGCAATGTTTGAGGAGCTGAGAGACTCCTATGGCAACATCAGGTGGGTATGCCCTCAGTCACCTCAGAAGACTTAATATCCTACGTACATGTCTCCCTCTGTTAGGTCATTCCCCTACATGTAGGAGGATCCATTGGGTGACCTTCAGCAAGCATCTTGTATCATATATGGATAGTGGTTGTTGTGGGCTGTTATCTATTGATAAGCATACTGACCTTCTGGCAATACACAAAGGTCAGGCTATGGCCCCATCTACCTACTACATGTAGTAATCCCAACAGCTAGCATCAGATAACCTGGTACATTTGATTTGTCTACAAACCTTGTTAAATGAATTCAGTACCATATAAGCCCACAGGCCCCAAACTATTTTTGGACTTTAGGGTGATTTTATTCCCAAAATGAGGTCACCATCACACTTAAATCTTTTACTGTTTTCATAAACCTAGCTCTGTGTTCATTAAAATCCCCCCACATTTACAACATACGTGTACAGTCCCCCACCCCCTCCTAACTTCTCCTTCCTCCCGCTCCCCCCCCCCCCCCCTCTCTTCTCCCTGCCTCAGACCAAGCGCTCAACACAGATGTAAAGCAGTGGACAGGATTCAACCCATCATCCACCACTCTGATTCATAGAGAAATCAGTGATGGCTGGAGCAATATGAAGGCAAAGTAAGTCTGGGCACTTGGTGTCATTGCTATGAGTATATTGAAATCAATGGACCCTTTGCATGAAAGATCGGAAGTACGATAAACGTCACGTTTGGAGTAAAAACGTCAGCGGTTGCCTAGAGACATCGTGTCACGTTCGCGGACCTTTGCGTAATAAAATGGCAACGCTCGAGTCATTTCTTCCCGCTCGGACAGTGATCCTTCGGCCGATCCAGTTCCTGGTCATACTATGCTGCCAAATGTAAGCTTGACATACCCGGAGCCTTTTAAAATGGATGGCTTTAAAAAGGCTCTGGGTATGTCAGACTCGGTCAAACTTACTGTTGGCAGCATAGTTTGACCAGGAACTGGATCGGCCGAAGGATCAATGTCTGAGCGGGAAGGAATGACTTCGAGCATTGCCATTTTATTACGCAAAGGTCCGCGAGCGTGACACGATGTCTCTAGGCAACCGCTGTGGTTTTTACTCCAGACGTGACGTTTATCGTACTTCCGATCTTTCATGCAAAGGGTCCATTTTGCCTCACTGAGGCATGACCAGGTAATAGAGCACCCCCACAGCAGACATGTTAGGTCATTCCCCTAGAGGGATCCATTGGGCATAGCCTGACCTTCAGCAAAGCCTCTTTTGTGAATAGTGGTTGTTGTGGGCTGTTATCTATTGATAAGCATACTGACCTTCTGGCAATACACAAAGGTCAGGCTACACCTACATGTAGTAATCCCAACAGCAAGCATCAGATAACCTGGTACATTTGATTTGTCTACAAACCTTGTTATTGTACCAAATAATTCAGTACCATATATGATGGGTACATTTTAGGTCAATAACGAAAATTTGGCTGTAATACATATACATGCACCTATGTATAGAGGATAATTTAGGCTTTTAAGGTTGCATTTCACTATGAGAAAGTTAGTGGCATATAGGAATGGAACACAATGGTGGTAGGAGGGGATTAGAGATACATGTAAGATATTCCTATATTTAGCACTTTGCAGAATGGCATTAAATTTATGTTGCATTGGGAATATGATCAAAAATCGTGTAATGGTGTATGTTAACACCATCTATATATGGTCATATAGATAGTATGATAGCATCTATGATACATGCAGTGCACATGTATGCACACCTGTGAATACCAGGGATAATACAGCTATGATCTAGGCCTACATGAATCATAGTAGATAGTTGAACTGTGAGTCTATGGCAATGTCGCACTCCAAACGTTGCTACTGCAGAGTGAAAGGGCACAAGCACATAACCAGAAACAGATCTATAGGGGACTTTGGGAATATGAATTTAATCATAGATTTGACAGGGGCATTGTGACCAGTGCTGATTGTGACTTAAGTGGACTGACAATTTTCCTGCCGACTTGTCGCATGCAACTCGGATGTATATGGTTAAAAGTTCGTGATTGTTTAGTTTACTGATGGTTTGCGGAACGTTTGTCCATATTCATTTGAGTTGCATACGACAAGTCGGCAGGACGTCGCCACGTGTATGCCGGCCTTTTATGGTCGGCATACACGTGGCGACTTCCTGCCAACATGCAACTCGAATGAAATGGGTAAAAGTTCCGTAATTGTTTAGTTTGCGGAACGTTTTGTCCATATTCAAATCGCCCGTGTACATGTATGCCGGCCGTAAGTTACTAGTAATTGTATTCACCCCGTCTGTCAAAACTTAGTTACTTTCACGTGGCTGATTATGTACACAGATAGGATGGCTACATGAATGCTACAACACCTATTAATCACAACAGGAATGTCCCCTTCATCACTACATGTATGGGCAAAGCATTGCATGACCTTGCTCTGTGCATGCTTTCAACCACACACACACACACACACACACACACACACACCTCACGAAATTAAGTCCCTTCACATCTGATGCAGCTTATTTGGAGGTGTGGGATCATGTGTTATGCAATACAAACGAGGTCCTGGGGGAAAAGCCAGCAAAACTAGAGGTTTGGTTAGGCTGTTTACAACAAAAGAGCTGTATGGGGTGGTCCAGGTACCTCGGGGGAGCATTATAGGCATATATGCATCACTAATCACCATACCACATTGTGCATTTTAGTGAGAGTGTGCAGCATGCACTGAAGGCTAACTGTAGCTGGTAGTAAATTGTTACCAAAACAGGTCCTGGCTTTGCCAGACAGTTTCCAACATCAAGCCCAGCTACAGTGAACCTTCAGTCCATGAATGATATAGATGGAAACATCTACAGAACGTTAATTGAAGATATGACTCAGTAATAAGTGGGCATACTCTGGAGCCTCTAATGCATTAGTGAAGAGGGGAGGAGGGAAGAGGGGGTGATGTTAGTGAGGGAAGAGGGGTGGTGTTAGTGAGGGAAGAGGGGGTGGTGTTAGGGAGGGAAGAGGGGGTGGTGTTAGGGAGGGAAGAGGGGGTGGTGCTAGGGAGGGAAGAGGGGGTGGTGTTAGGGAGGGAAGAGGGGGTGGTGCTAGGGAGGGAGAGGGGGTGGTGTTAGGGAGGGAAGAGGGGGTGGTGTTAGGGAGGGAAGAGGGGGTGGTGTTAGGGAGGGAAGAGGGGGTGTGTTAGGGAGGGAAGAGGGAGTGGTGTTAGGGGTTGTGTTAGGGAGGAGGGAGGAAAGAGGGGGTGGTGTTTGTGAGGGAAGAGGGGGTGGTGTTTGTGAGGGAAGAGGGGGTGGTGCTAGGGGGGAAGAGGGGGTGGTGTTAGGGAGGGAAGAGGGGGTGGTGTTAGGGAGGGAAGATTGGGTGGTGCTAGGGAGGGAAGAGTGGGTGGTGTTAGGGAGGGAAGAGGGGGTGGTGTTTGGGAATGCCTGCATGCTTGGATGTATGTGCCTCATTAACTATTCTGATGCAGGCAATATAGTGATGCCTAAATCCACCTCTGAAGGCCTAAAATAATCATATGGAGAGTGTCTTACATGCACACCTTAAGGAGTTTTATGCTGATTGGTGAATGGAGAGAGCAAATGCCAGTAAGAAATGCACTGCAGATACATGTACTTATTGTAGTTGCAGTGTGTTTAGTATCTTTGCTTGGCAACAGTGTCATTAAAAAATGGGTTCACTCACATATCCACAACTCCAAATAAGCTGCATCGGATGTGAAAAGATAGATTTGACGTTTTAAATTTCATGTGGTGTGTGTGTGTGTGTGGTTGAAAGCATGCACAGAGCAAGGTCATGCAATGCTTTGCCCATACATGTACATGTAGTAATGAAGGGACATTGCTGTAGTGATAAATAGGTTTGGAGCATTCATAGATTTTGTAGCCATACTATCAGTGTACATAATCTGCTACTGTACATGACTTTTTAAATTCACAATACCACAGCCAATCTATGATTAACTCCCACCCATATATACATGGTCATCATGCTTTGTTTTCCATGTCAGCTTTAAAGGAGGAATTGGCGTATAAAAGGAACTCGCGATACAAAATTTCAACCGGCCATGCGGCCAAAAATGGCTTCTCTGAACTAAATATGGTGGCTCCATAATAAAACATGCCCCTTGAAAATACGACTTGCTTACTTCTCTTTTGAATTCATAATACTCTTGCACAGCTTGAAGTTAATGTCAATACCGGTAATAAAGTTAACAAACTTCCGATCGATCGCATGTCGGTTTATTAATACCACGGGATGGCGACCTCGAGTTCATCATCGACAGGCTCTCAATATAAACTTCACCTACAAGTGTACTTTTCTTCTCAATATGAAAAGGACACGTTCGTAAGCAGGCTTAAAGCAGCTAGGGTACTTCTTGCCCCGATATTAATTATAATAAGCGAAGCGCAACCCTCAGTGTACTGAATGCAATGCTGGACCGTGTGTTGACTGTTCCATCTGAAAGCGACTCTTTATCAAGGAGCAGGACATTCAGTTCAGGAAACGAAATGATGTTGGATTCTGCAGGTTAGTTCTAAACATGGTACCGGTTACCGGGTAGATGTTCTATCAATGCGCACATAAGAGTCTTGGTAACATAAAAGGGTGTACACGGGAGACAACGAACCAGATGACCAAAGCCTTTTTGTGGTGGAACAAAACGCCTTCAAAAGTATCTGTTCTGGGCTTGTCCAGCAATGTGGCTGCCTAGCGAGGCCATCTTGCATGGACACTAGCATCTTTCATGAAGGTCTGAGTACTGGTAATTCTTTCTGTTTGTCATTCTAATTTGGTACTCACTGTGTGTCATGGTTGTGTTTGTATGTGGGGATGGTGTGGTTGAGTGTTATGTGTGTCACGTGTGGGGGGGGGTGGAGCGTGTGAGTGTAGGTTCATGGTATGGGTGTTAGATGTATGTGTGTCACAGTTGTGTGTGTATGTGGGTGTGTGTGTGAGTGTAAGTTCTTGGTACGGGTGTTATGTGTGTCATGGTTGTGTGGGGGTGGAGTATGTGAGTGTAAGTTCATGGTAGGGGTGTTAACATGTGAGTGTAGGTTCATGGTATGGTGTTAACGTGTGAGTGTAGGTTTATGGTATGGTGTTAACGTGTGAGTGTAGGTTCATGGTATGGTGTTAACATGTGAGTGTAGGTTTATGGTATGGTGTTAACGTGTGAGTGTAGGTTCATGGTATGGTGTTAACGTGTGAGTGTAAGTTCATGGTATGGTGTTAACGTGTGAGTGTAAGTTCTTGGTATGGTGTTAATGTGTGAGTGGATCATGGTACATGTATGTGTGTCATAGTTGTGTGTGTTTGTGGGGATGGCGTGTGGGTGTAAGTTCATGGTATGGGTGTTACATGTATGTGTGTCACAGTTGTGTGTGTGTATGTGGGTGTGTGTGTGAGTGTAAGTTCTTGATACGGGTATTATGTGTGTCACGGTTGTGTGTGGTAGGGTGGAGCATGTGAGTGTAAGTTCATGGTATGGGTATACATCTATGTGTGTCACAATTGTGTGTGTATGTGGGGATAGTGTGTGACATGGTATGGGTGTTAATGTGTGTGTGGTGTTAACGTGTGAGTGTAGGTTCATGGTATGGGTGTTACATGTATGTGTGTCATAGTTGTGTGTGTATGTGGGAATGGTGTGTGAGTGCAAGTTCATGGTATGCATGGTTGTTTTGTGTCATGGTTGCGTGTGGGGGGTGGAACATGAGTATAATAAGTTCATGGTATGGTGTTAACGTGTGGTGTTAATGTGTGAGTGGATCATGGTATGGGTGTTACGTGTATGTGTGTCATGGTTGTGTGTGTATGTGGGGATGATGTGTGAGAGTGGGGGTGGAGCGTGTGAACATAAGTTCATGGTATAGGTTGATGTGCATGTGTCACGGTTGTGCGTGTGAGTGTGTTTGTGTGTGTGTGTGTGTGTGTGTGTGTGTATGTGTGTGTTTTAGTATTGTGGTGTGTTTACATATGTGGTATGTCACAAAGGTGTGTGAGTAGGGGCTGGGATTGGCTATGTACTCGGCTAACCAAAGCTGGGTGTGTATTATATTTCAATTTAATTTACAGGTACAGAAGTTACTTCAAAACAGTTCTTTTTAGAACTATCAATCACAAATGTGAGGTTTTACTTTGCGTATCTTTGCACTCACATAGGGCAGATGCTATGAAGCATGAGAGATGGTAACAGTTGTGACCATCACAAAACAGAAGTAACATGCATATAGACCCTCCTCTCCTTTCATAATGTTGCCCATAGCAGGAGGCCACAATACACATGGTCCACACCGGCCAGTAGAGGGTGAGGGTTGATGCACTTTTTGTCAAATTGCATGCATGGCCATATGTAATAACCCCAAGGTGCTTGATGTTGATGACAGAGCAAAATATACAACACGTGAAGATGTGGTTAGAGATAAAAATGAAATGGTGCTGGAACCCTACGTCGGCTACGTGGCATCTAAATTGTTACTTCCTCCGTAACTTCTTTCTAACCAAGTGTACAGTCTCGAACCACGCATACGTAAAAGGAGTATATTTCGTGTCTAGTTTTTCATAACGTAGGTTGATAAACGCGTATTCTAATACTCGGTACCCGTACTCTTTGCAACGTTTGCTATATATGTTGCTTTCGATGTCAAGACTACGCTTTTGCAAATACGTTACCACACGCATGAAGGTCACACTATATCTAGCTCAAAATAACAACGGTAGAAGTGTACGAAGGGCCTACGCGCAGTAGCAGCAGTAACAGCACGTACTAGTACTGCCTAGGTTGAGTAGTTACGAAGTACTGCATTATCAGTTACGTTTTCCATTATCCGGGAATACAAAATAAATACATAGCCAGTACGGGTCTGAGAGATTGTCATTCTTACTAGGGCATACAGCGCCATAAGAGACTGGCTGTTGAGCTCACGTGATTTGAAAGTATCGCGAGCACTGCCTCTTTTGGTAGCGAATCGGCGTGCGCATGCTCCGGCGTGCGCGTCTATTTATATGCCCAATCTCCTCCTTTAAGCCCACAGGTCCCAAACCATTTTTGGACTTTAGGGTGACTTTATCCCCAAAATGAGGTCACCATCACACTTTCATTAATCACACTTGAATCTAGCACTGTGTCCATTAAAATCCCCCACATTTACAACATACATGTACACTCCCCCCACCCCTCCACTCTTCTCCTTCCTCCCGCTCCCTCCCCCCCCCTCCCTCATGCCTCTCTTCTCCCTGCCTCGGACCAAGCGCTCAATACAGATGTAAAGCAGTGGACAGGATTCAACTGATCATCCACCACTCTGATTCATAGAGAAATCAGTGATGGCGGGAGCAATCTGAAGGCAAAGTAAGTCTGGGCACTTGGTGTCATTGCTATGAGTATATTGAAATCAATTTGATGATTTTGGATTTGCCTCACTGAGGCATGACCAGGTAATAGAGCACCCCCACAGCAGACATGTTAGGTCATTCCCCTAGGGGGATCCATTGGGCATAGCCTGACCTTCAGCAAGCCTCTTGTATCACATATGAATAATGGTTGTTGTGGGCTGTTATCTATTGATAAGCATACTGACCTTCTGGCAATACACAAAGGTCAGGCTACACCTACATGTAGAAATCCCAACAGCAAGCATCAGACAACCTGATACATTTGATGTGTCTACAAACCTTGTTAATGTACCAAATAATTCAGTACCATATATGACCTCATATATGGGTACATTCTAGGCCAATAAAGCATGTACCTATGTATAGAAGATAATTTATGCTTTTAGGGTTCCATATGCTCCTGACCCCTACTACCTCTCGGGTGCTAAAGACAAGCTTGAAGGGCACGTACACAAGCCCAATACGTGTACTTTTACAAGAGATTAAAAATATTCTCTCTCTGAGATATATAAGTTATTGGTATATAGGATTGGATTGCAAAATACTTTTGTAGGAAGGGAGCAAGTGATTGGAGATACATGTACACAATAAACACCATATTTAGCACTGTTGCAGAAGGGCATTACGTTCATTGCAGTGCTAAATAGAGGTGAGAAACCCCCTGGATCCGTCACTGCTGGCTGGTCTCGCAAGCCGCCTCAGTACATTTTACTCGTCCCCAGTACACTTACCGTAATACGTCTGGCTTGTAAGGCTACGTAGGCAGGGGTAGCGGAACCTGGGGGGCAGGTCCGGCTTTGGCCGGACCAATCTTATTACCGAACGTAGTTTTACAAATACATATTATTATTTAATCTGAAATTAATTATTAAATCTTCCCCAAAAGCAACTATGCATTAAATTTGAGCCGCTAACATTTTTAAAAGGTACGATCGCGAAATGTATCATCTATTGGTTATTTTAAAAACAAAGCGACTCATTGAGCTAGCTGAGAGCACTGCTCTCATCCAAAAGAATTGAGGGAAGTCATTTCTGCAAGAAGTACATGCATCAAGTGACAATTTAATTTCTATTTATACACGGAGGGCCTTTTGGGTCTGGGCTCGATTGTCAAATGTTGCACGTGATCGAATTCAATTTGTGCCCCCCCCCCCCCCCCCCCCAAACAGTCTTCTACATAAAGCTCCAACACATTAGCTCTGCAGGAGCTGGTGGTAAGCCAAGAAGTCAGTTGGGTATGCCTCCTTTCCCCACCCCATTTCAGTGTTCATATTGCAGCCCCACCACAGACCCAGTTGCACTCATCGGTCAACTGGGCTTTGGAAAAAGACAGTTGCTTTTATATAAAGTAGCAGTGGTGACACATAACAAAATTAAATGTAACCATTTATATACAATGGATCTAGTTGATACAAACAGGTAGATACAGCATATCTCTTAGGTGTTTGTGTCAGACCACCACACACCCTATGCATGTGACTCTATAGCTATGATGACCAACAGAGGACACACAAAGACATGTCAAGACAAATTAAGCCACCTCTGTTTCACCACTTTAAACACTCCCCTCCCCCCATATGGTCCTCAGAAGACACTGCTAATAACCATGATGAAGCACATGGAGGCGTAACAGAGAGCAGACCCCCCCCCCCCCCCCCCCCCCCCCCCCCCCCCCCCCCCGTTAGTAGTAAATTGTACAGAGCTAGTTCCATCTGAAATATTGGTGAAGATAACAGGTATCACTGAAGCTGGATTAAAAATCCAAATCCTAGATTTGCTCTTTGATGTATTACACAGCAACTAAATATATTCTGTTTCGGTCGTTAGAAGCTAAGAAAGCCATTGTCGTTTGTATATTTCTTGTGGTTACAAGCTCCGCTTACTTTTAATTTTGTATGAGGGTGCCGGATGTGCCTTCATGCATGCTCTATATGTAGCCCACCATTTCAAATAAAGTCTGTACTGGGAGACCTCAATGTATTACTGTCATGCAATATCCTACTCTATATGTGTGTGTTGTGGAAGTACCAGTGCAAGAATTATAGAACTAGGGGCAATTAGGTGGGAGTACTGTGACTGTGTTTGTGTGTGGGAGTGATAACCAGTTTGTATACTCAATTCAAACACATCTCATTATCATAACACTATGTTAACAGTCACATGTCATCTTTCCATGCATGTCTATATCAGTTTCATAGCATATTTCTTCTTCTGAACTAATCAGCCCATGCTTCACAGTTATTGTTTGTAGTAGGTGTATGTCCATGGTTAAAGTCAAATAGCTCATTTGTATAACATCTTAAAAACTTTACCACTGTGACTTTGATTTGTTTTTGTAACAGATTGTACTTTTGTACACTGGTGTCATACAGGGCATGCTTTTTCGCTTTCAGAAGTTTTCTTAATTGGTCGAACTCTTTGACCTCTTTTGTTTCCCCCGTAATGGCCCTGCATAGCTTTGTTTCAACAGTACATGTGATAGAATCCATTGTATTAACTATTTCATCTTCATCCTCTATCATGACCTTTGTATGCTTTATACATGATGCCTCATCACCAGACTGTGCAAGTGCAAGTGTGGAAGGAATGGCATCAACACTGCATTCTTTATCACCAGCAATCTGCTCCTGTGCTACCACACACTGAACCTCCTCGTGCACCAACATATCCTGCGTTGTGCAAGAGGATTCTACAGTTCCAATGCAGTCCCTAGTGTGTGAGTACATGATGCAGGTACTTCAAATTTTTCCTCCATTAACTCCATCCAGCATTGTTTCTGACGATCATGAACATCCTTTATAGAAGAGTTGCGAAAATGCAGTAGGTGTGGGCCTTCTGGATGATATGGTGGATCAGAAAAGCCATCCTTGAAGACGTATCCTCTTTCATCCACTATCCACCAGATCTTTTTACCACATACTAGAAAATGGCTGATTGTTTTCTAGGTGGGCCTGCCAGCTATCAGCATATTTGGTGGCAAACTCATGTGGAATGACAGTGCCATCAAAATGTAGTAGGTTAAGTGCAGCCTTACTAACAATAGTTTCTTCATTCTGAAGTTTACATTTGCTGTCATTGTATTTTGCTTGCATATGAAGCATCACCTGATGTATGACATTGCCATGGTGCTGATTTGTTGTCTTTTCGGCAATTCGACGACATTGTCCAAACATATGCTCCTGATTCTCAGCATTGATAGAGCAAAGGCAAAGTAACTTGTATTGTTCAGCTGCATGTTTGCTGAGAGAATGAATGTACAACCCAAATAGTGTGTTACGCGATAGTGTGGAGGACTGAAATAAGTCATAACATCACTGATGATGTAGCCATGCATTGTTATACAGTTGTAGTAATAACTTTGCACATCTTTCCTTGTCAAAGGCATACATGACCTCTGAAACTCTTATTATTGATTAGTTGATGTCGTTTGCATTGTGGGCTATGATGAAGACTTTAATCAAGGTACAAACAGCAGCACTTTTTCCCCCCCTCTATTAAGCATTTGTCTATGCACTCTGAGCATGCATTTTTTTTTACTGAAGGTGGCAAGATGGCTGGCAATTCTTGAAAAAGGTTCAGCAAATGACCTTTCAGATCATGCATAGGTACACAATGAAGAATTAGGTAGTTTGTCAAATTAATCTTGATATGGTTTCAGGAGTAAAAGTTGGACACCTCTTGAAGCTCTGCTTGGAGTACATCTCTATTTTCATGCAGGTTGGTGAAGTGACCCCTTGCACGAAGTTCCTTTTGTATGTCACTTACTGGCAAGTCTGGTACATATAGTGGCTTCATCACACATGAAGTACACCGCCAAGGGCTGACAATTATAACGGATGTAGTTGCCTTGTTTGGCATCTTAATGCATGTGCTTGGTCATCCATAAGTGTCTTTTTGCATCCATACACTCTCCACACTTAAATTTGCATGCCCCTTTCAAATTGCATGCATGTGAAGTATGGTCACCTGTGAAGAATTTAAGTGTGTCATTTATTTTGATTCCACTTGATGACAAGATTAGTTCACTTAGACATTCAACACGGTCTGGAATAATCCCAGCCTGGTCTTCAATGCTTGAAGAGTTCAGTGCAATTAAATATATCATTGGTTGCTCTACTAGTGTTTGTACGCGAGCATTTGGAGTGTGTTTCATTGTAATTGCACATCTTGCTTGAACACCATATCATCATACATGGTATGTATGGTGATAAGTATGTAGACCCTTCCAAGTGATGTGGCATGGTCATGCCAAAGTGCAAGTGTGCGGGTTCGTTGCATTGCTGTAAGTAACTCTTGCATTTCCTCCACAGATGCACTTTTGATGCAGATGTATTTGCTAAGGTGCTGTTACAATTCATTTTTTTCCATTGTTTGAATTTTTTTCGTCAGGACATAAGTGCATAAATTGCTCCTGTGATTGTAGCAGCTTTAATCTTAGTTCATGAAATGGAATCTTTCTTCCCTGTACAATTTTTGCTTCTTTACTAACATTTCCGTCTTTCACTATAAATTGTGTGATGTTGTATGGACAATATGCTTGGCCCAGCAGTACTTCACCTGACACTACCATTTAATCCTTTTGGGTTGGAGGTATTGGAGTCGAAATATTGGTACCTGAAAAATGTATTTTTTAAAGACCGAGCCCCTGTTTTGTACTTTTCAGTGGAGAGCTGTGTAGTATCAAAACCTGCATGTACAGAGGCAAATTCTTTTGCTACATGCCCTCCATTTTCACCTCTGATGCCATTTCTTGCTTCATAGCAAACTGTGTTCACACAATTTTTTTCCTTACTGCTTTCAGCTTCTTTTAGATCATCTAAAACCTGCTGTGTGTTCCATTCAACATTCTTAAAGTCTGGTGAATGGGTAGTTTTTTTTTATTTTTTATGTCTGGTGCATCAAAATACTGTCTTATTCTTTTTTGACTGTAACTGGCCACTGACTCTGTCTCTGTTAATAGTGTAACTGTGATTTAGAATTAGCACACTATACAGAGCCCTTTAAAAATCACATGGATCTCTGTTTCTGTGACTATTTTTATTAATTAATGTACTGTAGTGAGCAGTTGCACCCCCACTTGCACTCAACACCCCCACTCACACACAACACCCCACTTGCACTCAACACCCCCACTCGTACACAACACCCCCACTTGCACTCAACACCCCACTTGCACACAACACCCCACTCGCACACAACACCCCCACTTGCACACAACACCCCACTCACACACAACACCCCCACTCCCCACTTGCACTCAACACCCCACTTACACACAACACCCCACTTACACACAACACCCCACTTGCACACAACACCCCCACTCTCACACAACACCCCACTCGCACACAACACCCCATTCGCACACAACACCCCCACTCGCACACAACATCCCACTCACACACAACACCCCACTCGCACACAACACAACACCCCCACACAACACCCCACTTGCACATAACACCCCCACTCACACACAACACCCCCACTCGCACACAACACCCCACTCGCACACAACACCCCACTCGCACACAACACCCTCACTCGCACACAACACCCCCACTCACACATAACACTCTCATCGCACATAACACCTTGCAATCTGGTTTGTCACATTGACACTGAAACCATTATGATCCATGTGATTTAGAATCCCCACTGGTCCTTAGCAGCCCCTCCCAACTGCTCTGGATTCTAAGTCTCTTAGATCATGACAGTTTTAGTTCTAATTGTTATCTGAAGCATAACTAGATATATCTGCATTCTGGCCATTGCACACGAACACATTAATTGCATTAGTTGTTTTTATTAAGCGGTTGAATTGTGTGTGTGTGTGTGTGTGTGTGTGTGTGTGTGTGTGTGTGTGTGTGTGTGTGTGTGTGTGTGTGTGTGTGTGTATGTGATGAACATTTTGTACCAGGGATGTAAACACCATGTATCAGAATGTAAGTGACAATTAGAAATCAAAAATTGATTCCGACCCTCTTTTTTTACTGTCAGGTTGTGCTAAATGGCAAAACCTACATGGAGTGCCTATTTTGACATGCATACGCACCAATTTACAATTATTTTTCTCTTTCCACCAGTTTACCTTAAATGTTGAAGCGATGATATTAGAGTCACGGTGAAGAGAGAATACTCCGCCTGTCTGCTGTTTGTTCTTATTGTACTGTATCGTGTAACATACTCACAGGAGGCGTTATCATGTATTTATCATGTTCTTACCTGACCGTTATGACCAAGGCCCTTGTTATGACTTATAGCTAACAAGGATTTTTTGCTAACGACTCCCGAAGGTTCGGAACGAACGACAGTGACGATTGCTTGAATATTTGTTTGCAGATGTTCCCCGCTTAACTCACGTGATTAAGCAGCTGCATACTAAGAGTATTTGGCCGCTTTAAAAGTATGTAGGAACTAGGTACATAAAAGGCGGAACACAAAAAGCTAGTTTCTCGGGCTGAAAGGTGTGTGCATGTTGTCGTACTTAATTGGATCCGTTCGCCGCGCCGCTCCGCCCTACCCCTGCCACACCCTCACCTCCCCCCCCCCGCCCCCCAATCCCTGGATCCGCCCTGCAATGCCAAGTTGCACACCGACCAAGTTTCCGGCTCAAGCGATTTTCCCTTGCCAAACATGGCTGAGCTCAAACTTCGAAATAGCTTTAATTTATCGCAACGTCCAGCAAAGTGTAATTGGAGTGGATATTTAGAATCCTCAGTTCGTCTTCTTTCTTTACATATACGATTTAGTTGCTTTCATGGAAAAAAACCCAAGCGTAACATGCATTTTCAATCTCATTTTAGCTACGTTACTGGAGGGGTATGTAAACACAATATTAATGTTATAGAAAATCAAATAGGAACGGGTTCTCATTTTCAAGCTCCTACTGATTGTGAACCAGATCAAGTTTTCGTTAGTATCCTTTTTTTTTAAAAACAGTTACTTCACCGTGATTGTTTATTTTGAAATGATATACCATCAAACGATAAAAACTACCCCCCCTCCTCTTGCCACAAGTGATGCAAACTCAAATGTACTCTGAAGAGAAGTGTTCATAAAGATGCACACCCATCACATCACTGAAGCTGATAAAATATCAATAAAACAATACCATTTTTTGGGGACAGAAATGAAGACAAGAATGAACACTAATAAGTCTACAATTCAAAACTAAAGAAAAAAAAAGAATTACAACTGCACATTAAACAAACATCAACTAAAAGCAACTCTTCTAAAGATGTCACACACATGTTTCTCTTTGTTAAAGCTGATAGGTCGGTTTTCACTTGACGCAGCTTTTAGATCCACTGGCACTCATGACCTTGTCCATGATAGCTCGTGAGCTGACCTCATTGGCAGTGGTAGCAAAGATGTTGACATGGGTGGGCTAACAGGTTATGGTCAAGGCATCTTTTGAAAGAGAGGACTTGAATGCTAGCACAACCAACATCATGAGCTTGTTGCCAAGTCACACAAACCAACAAAGCAGACAAGGAACTATATATACAAGTGCAAATCTTTGCACAAGTAACATACAAGCACACACATGCCACACTCACACAGGGAATACAACAGATCTGATACACTAATGTATACCCTTCACTGGGAACATACAACAATTCCTACCACACTTGCTTAAATCAACACAGGGTGGGCGGGTAGAGGGAATTGAATGGTGTGGGACAATGGCCAGGCAGCTGCATGCATACGAAGCATGCACATGTGTGTCAGATGAAGGGTGAGGATACATAGAACATCTTCTCAAGGTCTCCCTTGTGGGTGCTGATCTTGGCCTTGGACATTGGCTTCACTCCCTCACCCACCCACTGTATGTACACAAACTTCACAGTGGCAATCTCATCAACCAAGTCAGTCTTGAAAGAGAGAAAGAGAGACAAGAATGAGGTCATCAGTGACCTCTCGCGGCTAACGTACCACCCTGAAGAGGACGTATACTATCTGGTCCTCCTTGAACAACTCCTTGAACTCATCCACACCTCCATTGCCTACGCCCAGGACCACAATAGGGTTCTTTACGTTGCCATCCTCATAGCCAAGAACACACCTACAAGCACACCAGGTATGGGTTGGAAAAAGCAGCCAGAAAGGATTAGATGCACATATCTTAGCCCCACAGTTATAACAGCAGGCCTACAACAACAAACAAATGCCTTTTTGGTTTCTCCTGCCACAAACATTACCAAGGATCATTATCTCCCACACTGTTTCGTTCACATGCAATGCAAACCACAGCACCTTACCAGTTTGTTTCAGTAGTGTCGGACCGAACATCCTTTACTGTTTCTTCCACATTTTCACCAAACTTCAACCCTGCAATACAACAATTTGGAAGCCATATACAGAAAACAATAAATGTGCTATACAACGATCACTGTTCCACCACCCCCAGGTAGCCATTGGTAGAGAGAAAGATATGGGATTGGAAGCTGAGAAATGCACACCCCTGAAAATGTAATGTGACATAATAATCTACTACCTCCCCCCCCCCTCCTCCACTCTGAGAAACATCTCCCATTTCATCTCTAGCAACACATGGCATCTTCATCTCTCTAGGAATCCTGACCTGCTCCCCCCTTGGCAATTCCAGTGAAGGATGATCCAAGCTTTCCAACAGCTGAGACACTTCCACCTTTGCTGGGGGCGGAGCCTGGTCCTGACTTGTGGCCAGTGTTTGAGGTGAAGCCCCGCTCCTGAACAGGTACAGGATAAACAGCCACGCCCAAAGGTCACACCCACAGAACACTTACTGGACGAAGTTTTCCCTCTGATGCTTCCAAAACCTTATTCCTGGTTCCACTGAATCACAATAAGGTGTCATTTCATGTATAGAAGATATAGACATATGTACTGCATACTGCATACCTTGCTTCAGCAATCTTGGTCATGATGTTAGCGGTGTTGATGTCTTCAGCATTCTCATACTCCAGTGAGACATGATAGGGCTGTGTGAGTGGAAAGTATGATGGGAGGGAGGAAATAGGTAAAGAGGGAGAGATAGGAAGACGGGCGAGTAAAAATATTGAGGGGGACAGATGAGTAGAAACATATACTAGTAGAAGAGAAACACGTATGTGTAGTTAGTAGTTACCTACATGTAGGGTCATAGGGCAGTGGTAGTAGTGGGAATAAGGACATGCGTTAGTAGGAACGTACATAAGGTGATATTGAGAAGGCATGTATAACAGACTACATTAGCCAACATGTATAGGGGTGATATTGAGAAGGCATGTATAACAGACTACATTAGCCAGCATGTATAGGGGGATACTTGTAAGGCACAGAATTAATACAAGGGGATGTAGGGCATCAGTTACCATGTGGATACAAGGAGCAGTATATGCAGGGCTAAGACTGCATACAAGGAGCAGTATGTAGGGCATCAGTTAGAATCTCAGTACAAAGGGTAGTACGTAGGTCAGAGACTACATCAGCTGCACAAGACCAAACAAGTAGGTGTGACTACTACTCAGGTATGCACACTCCAAGGTGTGGGAGATACAACATTACATGAACCTCGAAGCAGCACTATTGTAGTCAACCAGGGATGAAGTATTGACCATATAAGGTCCTGAGCAAACATGAGAATGCTTAATCACATTCCAGACCAAGCTGCAGCCAAATGGTGGCAGCCTAAATCTAGTGCCTTAACATCAAGTTGTGACCCACAAAGGACATTCCTGCCTCTAAACATGAGAAATACACTGAGGTGGTGCTGATCTTCCTACTTCCCACATGACAATGTCACCCAAACAACATTTGTGGAGAAAAAATTATAACAACGTACACTGAAGAGCTTGTTGATGCTTCCATGGACTACACCAAACTTTCCCCTCTTAGTAAAAGGGAACTCTGGACCTTGCCAAGTGATGTAGGCAAACTTGACTGTGGTAGAAACATCAATTGTCTCCTCAACCCGAACTAGGGTGAAAAGTGATCGATAATGATGAGTCATGATATTTTAATACAAATCACACACAGTGGTGGTGGTGTGTGTGTGTGTGCAAGCTTGTGTGCATGTGTTTCTTTCCATCTTTCCTCTCGGAGGAAAGATGGAGGTAATGAGAGAGAAATGAAGAGGCAAGTGAAAAAAAAAGCAGGAGGGGGAGTGAGGAATAGGGTAGTAAGTGATGAACGAAAGAGAAGAGGGGAAAAGAATCAGAGTCGTGTTACACATACAAACCACAACAGGTGTCAATAGTGAAGTACTGTAATTTCACACCATTTACACATAATTCTAGGAGCTACATACATGCATGCATGCCCCCAAGTGCCTTCACACACTGCACACTTGTAAATGTAACAAGATTTCGGCAGCCTTTTGGAGGCACAACTATTATTCACAAGACAGCAAGGTACAAGGTGTACATGTAGCATCTAAGCCACAGAAACGTATTCATTGCATGGCTACCATTAACTCAACCATACATAGTAGTGTAGATATCCCCTGAGACCTTACCTCACCTTAACACCAGTGGTTGTACAGTTTCCCTGTCTCTCTCACATAACACACACAAACACAGCACACTGGTTGTGCTATTGCAACAGCTAGCTAGTCCTACACAGAGCCATCACAAGATAGCAATGTACAATAACATCCATATTAAACAACCCCCTGATAAGAATGTACATGTGTCAGTCTATTCATGGCTCCTAGACCAAAAACTAGCCTCCACTACAACTCCTACACAACACACTAACACTCCTAAAACAACACAGACAACATTGGAAATGAAAAGTATGTGTTACACATCTGAATGTGTGTGTGTGTGTGTGTGTGTGTGTGTGTGTGTGTGTGTGTGTGTGTGTGTGTGTGTGTGTGTGTTTGTGTGCATGCGTGTGTGAATCACAAGAAGGCTCACCAAGGGCATACTGGTACTGAGCCTTGTCAACCTGCTGGGCTAGTTCCTCAGCACCACCAGTACCAGAGGAGATGTGATAGATGACATTGGGGTTGTTGTCCCAGTGACCAAAGAGGGCCCTAGGGAGGGAGAACACACACCACTTTGGCACAACAGGTGGGGGGTACAGAGACAGTTGCAGTGGTCAAATTAAGCATACACACATCATTAACTGCCAAACCTGCAGGACATGTACATCTAAACGTTTCGGGGTGTTCACACACACAGACACAAGTAAACGTCACGTCCTCTAACCACGCCCCTAAAAGCGCTATATTCGCCATGTAGGGCAAAACTTCAACAACCAAGTTCTCGTGGGCCTAACAGCAAACGCGTCAGCAACACTACGCACAAGGTTCAACCCACGATGTCATACTGCAATGCACAAGGCTAACCCATGCGCATTGGTTGAATTGAGGCTTCGTCGGAAGCGCGAATTGGCACATCGATACACGAGTGTTTGCTTGTGCATAACACTTTTATTGCCTACGTGGGTAAACTGTCAACTCAATTCCATGGCAATAAAACCAACTATCTCCGAAGTGGTTGCACTTACATAACATATACTTACCAGTTCGCGGATCCACCACGGACTTCTGCTATGGCTTGGTCAAATGTGCCCTGATCCTGTACGCTAACCTCAGTAGACATGGCGAAGAACTGCGGAGAGGTGATTTAGTCGGAATAAAAGACGGACATGAAAACTCCCGTTACGCGCCAGATACATTAGCGCCATTATTTCGAGCGAGCTGCCCGCATATACAGCTCTGCCACTTACCTCGGTCTTTAGGTCACTTGTTGACTAAAAGATGTTTCGACGGGCTGAAATTATTATGCTTATAGTGAATATGATCACGCTACATTCCAGTCGCGTGAGTTGACGCGCGCATGTCTGCAAGTTGTATCCAGTAGTAAAATGAGCAGCCATGGTGCAGTTACAAGTAGTTCGGTAAAAGAGCGAAGCATTTCCGAATTACTATATTCTCTTTGTGCCTTTTACACTAAAAACGAAGGTAGCGTTGTGTATTCCAAATAAAGAGCACTAAGATAATGCCTTCCTTTCTTTCACCTCGAAGCCCGGCTCTCCAGCTTGTATACGCATGTCCTTAACATCTTAGGCAGGTGAGATTCTTCCGTGCATGAAGTACAATTGCAAACATTTAGCACTCTGTGTTTATTGTTGGGGGAGGTGCTGTGAAGGTTGCTCTGCATTTTAACCCCTACAGTCATATAGCACCTGCCGTGTCTCCGGATGAGCTTGCATTATCAGAGAGAATCCAGAAAAGATGTGTGTGTGGTCTGTGTGTGTGTGTGTGTGTGTGCGTGTGCGTGTGTGTGTGTGTGGTTATGTGTATGCATTCTTCATGAGTGTATTTGCATGGACATGGTGTACATGTGTTTATGTATATGCACGTGTGTTTGCATGGAGATGTAGATGTCCTATGTGTTATTTGTGCACGGAGGTGTAGATGGCCTACATGTATGTGTCATGTATGCATGGAGATGTGTTCAGATGCAATGCACTGTGCGTTATGTGAGATGTGTTCAGATGCAATGTGCTGCGTGTTATGTATGCATGGAGATGTGTTCAGATGTAGATGTTCTATGTGTTATGTGTGATGTGTTCAGATGCAATGTGCTGTGTGTTATGTGTGTAGTGGCTCGACAGCACAAGGAGAGTGAAGCAATGAAGTTTGTTGAGTTACACCAGCGACTTTCTCGTCAGGTACACATAGAGTAGGGGTTCAAGATGGCTGGTTAGTCTATATCTATTGTGTGAGGGTACATTTATTCACAGACATGCATTAGATGGGAATGTTGTGCATCTATTTGTGTGTGTGTGTGTGTGTGTGTGTGTGTGTGTGTGTGTGAGAGTTTAAAGTGTGCACATGTTTGTTCCTTTACAATTTACATAACCTAGCAACAATGCTGTCAGAGTTCTCCCCAGACCCTTGACAAATGGCGCTGGGCCACTCTATGCAATGGCATAACCACATTGACTGTAATTGGATAATAACAAGAACTGTGGGCTGTTCTTTTTAACAATTCTTAAATTAACGTCATGCATGTGCTTGATTCTTACCACTGCCCCCCTCCCCCCAATAACAACTAACCTATTATTACTGTACTTTTTTTTCCCCTTGGGAGAACCCTGGCTGTGCAGTAGTAGGTCTACCACAAGTTTTCGCATTGAAGATTTATGTTTTTCCCATTCATTCACTGCTAGTTTGGGGGAGTGCTGAGATTTTGGACAAGTACACTGTAATACAAGTGTTTTGTGTATGTACAGACCCTGAGGTGGGACAACTCAAGATGATTGTAAAACGTTTGTATATGCTATATTATTGTACAGCAAGGGTGCATTACTTAGGCATTGGCTGTGAGCAGGAGATAAATAAAAAGGAGCATGCATTTTGTAATAATCTGGAGTTGTCCCACCTGTATTATGAGTCCAGTTAAGGGTAATTGAAATTGTAGTGTAATTCCCATGCATTGAATGAGCCATTTTATAATTTGGCATAGGTGTTGTGGGTCAGATTAACTTATTCTGACCCCTCGGATCTTTTTATGGCTTCTCAATGAAGCATTTGTTTGTGCCTTTTATAGAATGTCATCCAGAAAAGAGGTGCTGTGATTTACTTCCTCCTGACACTGGGAGATGACCACCAGCTGTATCAACCATTCCAACAGGTGTGTGTGGTGTGTGTGTGTGTGTGTGTGTGTGTGTGTTGTGTGTGTTGTGTGTGTGTGTGTGTGTTGTGTGTGTGTGTGTGTGTTGTGTGTGTGTGTGTGTGTTGTGTGTGTGTGTGTGTGTGTTGTGTGTGTGTTTGTGTGTGTGTGTGTGTGTGTGTGTAAATACATCAGTGATCTGGATAAGGTTTGACCAGATATATAGTCAATACTTGACAAATTTGATCAGACATTGATAAAGTTTGACCAGACATACAGTTTAACTACTATTAGAATCAAGCAATAAAGGTTTAACATTCGTGTTGGCAGAATCTGTGGTGCCATCAGCTTGAATGCTGAAAAACTTAGCTTTTGCTAATGCTGCAACAAGCTGCTCCCTTTGAGCCATTGCATGTAACTCACAAACTCAGAGCAGGCATTGAAGTTTTTGTATCCAGAACCCAAATCTACACCATGCCTCTCTTCCAATTCACACAATGGAGCCATCTTACATAATGCCAACCCTTCTTTACAAATAGCATACTTGCGTGTCACCTCTTGCGTCGAGCGTACATAGAGCTCTAGCAATGGGAGAATAGTCAGTGACTGATGCCGACTGAATCTTTCGATAAAGCAGCATGGCTCGTTGGTGCATAGCTGTCGAAGCATGTTCCTTGATAGTTGATACGTGGAAATTTGTTGACCCACTAATAAAAGCACGGTTGAACTTTCTAGTGCTTAATAGCTGGTCTTCAAACTGTATGCACACTTTGCATTTTAAAGCAAGCTACGGATCATAGGTAAGCCAAACCATCGTCGTCCGACTCTATTTCATGTTCTGATCTGTTACCCACTTTTTAACAGTTTGTATAGTAAGACCGCGAGGACTACCATCAACTGTGTCGTACCCGCCTCAAGACATCTTGTCTGTGCATGCGCATATGTACCCGTCAATTGACTAAATTGGTTGGAAAATGTCCGATGTCCGGCTGTTATCCAGATCACTGATACATGTTTGCACATGCATTTTGTATGGTATGATCATATGTATCTGCTATGTACATGTACTTGTGTGCATGTGTCTGCTGTGTACAACATGATGTACAGGTTTGTATGCATGTGTACTGGTATCTGTGTGCTGATATGTGTGTGTGCTGGTGTGTGTTGGTATGTGTGTGCTGTGGTGTGTGTGTGTGTTTGTGCTGGTATGTGTGCATGTGTGCATGCTTCTAGGATAATTTACCTGTTTGAGGAGGTTGTGTTAAATGACATTAGATTGTATTTCGATGTGAATAACTTTCAGCTTTGAATAATTTGCAATTCTTTTAGTCTACCAATAGATATGTTCAGCATGGTGAGCCTTTGCTTGCTTGCCCTCTTGCATGGTGCCGAGGGCATTCAGTTTTCCTGCTTCTCTTTTCTGATAATGGCCAGCAGCCCCTGAGCATAATGGCCAGCAGCCCCTGAGCATAATGGCCAGCAGCCCCTGAGCATAATGGCCAGCAGCCCCTGAGCATAATGGCCAGCAGCCCCTGAGCATAATGGCCAGCAGCCCCTGAGCATAATGGCCAGCAGCCCCTGAGCATAATGGCCAGCAGCCCATGGGCATTTAAAATGATTAGCAGGTCCACAATGATAACAAGGTACCTGTCTAGGTATGGTCCTGAGAGGCAGATAAAACAGCTTTGATTTGCTAGCGGATGGCTTACCTGTTGGCCTGAAGTTTAACATGGGTGGTTTCCAACCTTTCCATTCTCTGCTCCACATCCAGTATGTCGTCACTTGTACTTTGCTTTTATTGTTCTCCGCCTGCAAGTCCACTTAAGCAATCTGGGAATTCACAAATCCCACGAACAACTCCATTTCTAGAGTTAGGGTTACAGGTTACACTAATATTAAATATTTGGTTTCTTCTGTTTGACACCTGTGGATTTTTAAGTTGACTAATGTACTGTGTCGGGGCCATCTCAAGCCTTGGGTTGCAAATCTGGAAAAGCTTTATCTGTAGGTCAGCTGCTAGGCTTTTAGCTTTCTTCCTCTATCCCTTACTCTCAGCCATTTATACTTCATTCTTGTTGTCCGGCTCAAAGTAATCCTTTAAGTGTCTGCTTTGAAGTCGCTGTGCCTGTTAACTGTGCATGGCTGATCACTTGCACTTTCAACCACAGAATTTTGAGGCAATGTCCCATTTTGTTTGCTGCAGCAACATTCTAGAAGTGCCTAACCCATTGATTCCAACTGCTGTCTTTGAATCTCTATCGAAGTCTGAATAGTCTACATGTAGCCTCTCACCAAATGATAGACAGGGAAATTTTAAAACACCCTGTAGTAGCCGAATGACCGCAAAATCCACATACTTTTCAAGTTGCTGGTATGTTGCAGGACAACTGCAAGTACATGTAAATCTCCATTTAGCTATGCGAAAATCATATGAGGTGGAAGCTACATGTATGTACATGTATTGGTATTCCTTCCCAGAGGACTAGGAGGTCATCCATGGACCACATGAAAAGCAGTAAAATGCGCTATAGGTACAATGCGAGGGAAGGTAGGGTTTTCCTCTTCAAAGCTCTCATCGTGCAGGATTGCTCTAACTCCCCTACGTAACTTCCTTTGTGTTCTGTTCTATATCTCCTTCATACTTCAGTCAGGATAGCAATGGCCAGTTTTTCAACAAGTTCATGTTGCTTAGGAGTGCAAACTATATGCCATAAAAGCATCAACCTCAATTATACCTAGTATACATGTATAGTACACAAGCACCGAAACCACTACTCGTGAGTTTCAACTGTGCATTCCAATGCAAGGCCATCATGCCCTAAGGTAATGGTGCACATCTATAGCACATGCTGCATCAAAGTAAGGTTTTATTTTGGGTTCTTGGAACTATGTTCTCACTCAAACCAGCTGCTGGGTTAAGCCTTCGTCGCTTATTCTGATGGTTATCCTGTGGAGAGGCTGGTGGAGAGGGCTGTTGAGAATAGGCTGGTGGGGCAGACGAAATGGACTGTTAATGTAGGGATGGTGTAGTTAACTGTCATTGGTACACTTCTAAATGAGCACCGTTAGCACGTTTAATGCAGTCAAGTGGATTTTCAGTCCTGGTTAGGGAGAACAAGAGCACACAGATTACAGTGGAAGGAGGAAGCGCTTGACCTACAGCGGGGCAAAAATGGGCTGATTTGGTGGCCTGATTGATTTTCGAAAGAACAGTCGACCTTAGAGATTATTGGGTAGTGACCGCCTTTATTGAAAAAATACTATCGTTATTGACAACACAATAAAAGAATTGATTTGTTATACATGTACATCTGATTTCAGTATAAAAAAAAGCTGAGCACTCTCAAAAGGTTCTTTACTGCATTATGTGATGCTGTAGCTGATTACATTGTATAAATTATCATTGAGCATCCAGGTTTTGAACTTATGTAAAAATGAGTTCAATAATCTACTCATTTAGATATGCTTGTATTATTGTTTACTCTTCTGTTAACTAATCTTTACACATTCGTGTATCAAGATGTGAGTGTGAGGGTTGCAAAGAGTAATTTAGGAATCTGTATGTTGCCATGCAGGAGTCTCTGTTCCTGAATATACCAGGCCTGTCTTCTTCCACTTGGTCTGGTCAGTTATTTGTGTTTGTTTGTGTGTGTGTGTGTGTGTGTGTGTGTGTGTGTGTGTGTGTGTGTGTGTGGTGTGTGTGTGTGTGTGTGTGTGTGTGTGTTACCATGGTGACAGTCTCATCTTGCCATTTGTTTGGTATTTAATGTGTAAAGCCTGTCTATGAAGCATTTTGCTGCTGTCAAGTTTCCATGGCGGTCATGATATACATTTAGTCTTTAAGAGCGTTATTGATCCTTTTGAGATTATCCACTTCACCTTTTTCCACTCCCTCAAGTATTTCACCAATGAACTTATCCTCGCGTTATCAATGGTGTATGTTCAGTTCTGGAATGCATCCAAACATGTGCTTATGGATGCAATAATAACTTAATGGAAACCATTATGGTAACTAGAAAAAGCTGGGGTGCTATATCATCTTTAGTTTACTTTATATAATACAAAGTCCAATAGATTTCATAATATTGACCATTATGCAACAAGACAGGTTTTATGGTTTCTTTTGTTTTTGATCTTCTAATGTACACTGTCACAGAATTATATGTTCTAATTAGCCGTACATTTCAAAGCAGTGCAATGTTAGCTTGTCCCGTAAAGTTACAGGAAGTACCATAAGCGCAATAGATTTGTCCAATTCTTTTAAGTACAACACACATGTGGTATGCTACTGTTTTCATGTTTTTGTGTGTGTCCCTACAGGGAAAATTCAAAGGGTGTGGTGCACGTCAGCATTTTCATGGTCTCAATTTTTATTGTCATATTGCTGCTTGTTGTTGCAGCATCCAGGACCACATTGAGCTCAAGCGGGATTGCAAGCATGTCCAGCAAGGAAATATCATCCACTACATTACCAAGAGAGGCACACAGGTAGGGCAGATGTGCGTGTACTTTCCCCCCATGTGATGTACTGTCATTCTGTGGTTACATGTAACTCATGCATTGCGGAGCTTTTATGGGGCTGTTTTTGCTTTTGTCTAGCAATTCAACGCTGGTGTCACACACTCCCATGCCGCAGTCCTTCTCCACCCCAATAGTTCTGTCCGCTGCTAACCAGCCCTCCCAGTCCCAACCTGCAGTTGTGGATCATAAGCCTGAGGCTAAACAAGAGTCTTCCAACACAGGTTTGTAGTCTGTGTGCGTGCACAGACACACAGACAGACATACACACACATTCACACACACACACACACACACACACACACACACACACACACACACGGTCATTGTTGGTACTTCTATCAACACATACATGTACAATGTAATGCATGAATTAAGATGGTGACAGCTAGTTCCTTTGCATGTAATAAGTGTATGTAAATGCCCTAAACTTCATATACTGTTATGTGCTAAGCCATCACTTGTACACACTGTAATTGCTGTATTCTGTCTGGACACTCATGTTTCGTGGGGATTGGAAATGGCTGGCCTTTTGATAGAAACAATGCATCTACCAGGTGGTCGTCAGGTAGTCTAATTTATTCAACAGCCATTCCTCTATTGATTGATGAGAAAGACCTAACCATTACGTGGTACAAAGTTCTGCTGAATATTTAGCTACACTGTAGGCCTCCGCATTTTAATCACACCCAGGGAGGGGGGAACCAATCCGGCACCCGCAGCTTTATGGACAAATAATGGCCACACCACCTTTTATTGCCATCTGTCGGGTCTGATTAAATTCGTGAGTGATTATGAAACCAATGGACCCTGTTCATACAATGTATAGTACTGCGTATTAACCCCCGCCCCTCGCAAGCTTGTGTTTAAACAAGCATACATTGTATCTCGGCAACCTTTAACACTTCTTTGTACTGTTTTTAACATTTCAGGAAAGAAATGGTACTTCAACATGATCTTGAAAAACAATATGTAGTGTTCTAACTCTTAGTTCAATGAATACATGTAGTTAATGCTGTAACTTCAGTCATATACATGTATGTACACAATATACCTTGGTTATATACTTGTATCTATACCTTTTTCTTCAGTGGAGCAAAATGCAAAAGCACCTGCTTCAGTTGAAGAAATGTCTGAGGCCACTTTACTTCGGGATATTCTGTTTGTGTTCCAGGGTATTGAAGGCAAATGGATGCATTACAATCAAAAGGAGGATGCATACAGAATAGATGAGAAGGTATATGTACAGATAGGGAGTTTAGGATCGTGTTAAATTCATGTACACCTGTACTATTGTACTTAAAATTGGACTTATAACTAAGAATATAATGTAATCAGTAGTATGGTTTTTGATTTATTTTGAATCTAATGATTAAGTATGTATGTACTTGCAACCAGTATTATTTATCACAGTGATGTCAGTCACTATTTAGGATTTAATCATATATTACCAGGATTTGTGACTTTGTTTTTGTGACTTAAGTTGACCATGAAATTCAAACACGTTGTATAGATCCTAATGATGTGGCTTTATATAGATCCTAATGATGTGGCTGATTGTTCCATAGATAACAAACGTACAAATTCAATGAATACAAATCAGTCATTGAAATATCTAGTGTACAAGCCATCCTGTGTAAAAATACTTGATTCACCTTCATATCATTCTCTAGTAACTGCCTCAAGCTTTGTGTGGTAAAGGATTTCATAGTTGTAACTTGAGTAACTTTTTCTTACATATTCAGTGCTTGGTTTCACCTTCGGTAAAGGATCTATGCCACAAATTAGCTGAGCTGGGATGGCTGTACAACAAAGTGCAGAAGTTTATTGACACCAGGTCGAGAGACAAGGCATATGGTCTGGTTGGCCAGGTTTGTCTGTATATATATTTTTGCATCAGCAGTACATTTAAATTGTAAAGGCATGTATGGATTTGTGCCAAGTACATGTAATTTATGTGCACAATGAACTTACTAGGAAATTTTGTATTTTCACAATGTCGTGGTGATGATGACAGTCAGAGTTCCTATTCTGCAGAGTTGGTTTGCGTATTGTGAATATTGGTGTATTTGCATTGACGTGTATTTTTGTATCTGCATGTGTGCTTGTGTGTTTTCTGAGATGTATGTGCATGTAATGTACATGTATGTGAGTGAATTTGTTTGTCCAACATTTATGCCTGGTCCAGAGGCTGGAAAGCCACCGATGCTGATATTATGAAGTGCATTTGAGGTTATCTGATTTGGACTAACCGATGATGAAACATTGCAAAGACCAGGCTAAATGTTTGTGTGTGTGTGGTACCATCCTGCAGAAGTTGTGAGGATATTGCTCTGTTTACGCAGGAGTGTCTCCTGCATCTATCTGAACCACATGTTGTACAATCTTGTGTGCAAAGTATTGTGTGTAGTAATAGGAAGTACACTGTATTGTACATGTATATGCAAAGGGGAGATGTATCTATTTAGTGCCACATTTGAATAAGTGCCAATCCATTCCTTTTCATCAGCACATTCATATACACACATGCACATTTGTTTGTACCGGGTACACATGTTCTTATTGATTACAGAGCTTTCTAGCGGCATTGACTTCAGAACTCACAGAATATTATCGATTGGTGGCCGTACTTGAGGCTCAGCAAATGGACTGCTCTGGAAGTGGTACCCTCACTCTCAAGAGGCTAATTGTGTGGACACATGATCCACTTCATAGATTGAAGTTCCTTGGTGTTCTTGTTGATGGATGCAGACGTGAGTAGTACATGTGCATGTTCAGTAATGTGTAGTACATGTACATTACATTGTAGATAATTTATATGTACATGTATTACAAAATGTATTGCTTGTATTGGAATTGGCTACACAGCAATTGTTTGATCATTTGTGCAGTTAGTTTCATGTGTAAGGTTGGTGCACATTTGCAATCTGATTGGGTGAGTGTCACTGCATGCCATTGGTAATCATATATTTACACATGCATGTAATCATATTGTAATTTGTGCAACAATTGTGTAGAATTTTAGTGCATGTATGAACAGAACAGATTTACAGTTTTACATGTGCTTTGACTGTTTATTTCACAGGGTTGAAAGGAGGAGCACTAGTTTCAGCTCTTTATGCCTACAGTCGGCATGGAGACCCTTATCTGAAAACATTGGTTGACAGCATCCTAAGCCAGGTTTACAAACCCATCAACACAATGCTGAATTCCTGGATATTTGATGGAGAACTGGTTGATCATTTTATGGAGTTTTTTATTGCAACTGATGCAACTGTGCCCCAGGAAAAACTTTGGAAGTCTAAATATTCTCTTCATCATCCAATGTTACCAAGCTTTGTCTCCAAGGAACTGGCTCAGAAGGTACATTACTGATAGTGGGGAATGATGGGTATTGTCCACTGCTGTTCAAGATTGGTTTTTCAAAAGAATTTACAGTTGGGGACATGCATATGGTTACGTTTTGTTTGTACACAAATGGAAATGTTACGCATTTCACTCGATTAAACGATGGTATTGATTAGGTGTTCATTAACAGGTGCTTGTGCAGTTTTGTTAAGTGGCACATTTATATATTATGTGTTTAGACTCGTCTGACGTAGCCACACCCTCGCACTTTGCGGAGGGTCTAGAGACATTGCTATACCAAATCAGTTCTGATTAGTTTCAAATAATTATTACCTTGCATTATGAATGCAATTAAGTTACATCACACGTGCAATTGGGCTGTGTTAAAGAACTACCTCAAAAGGGAAGCTGTTGTAGCTGCGATTATAGGACTGGCACATCATTCCAGGTGTAGTAGTTTCTGGGACTAAAACACTCAACTCTGGTATGTTAGTGCAAGTTCACGTAACATAATTTCATTCCTCAAACGTACACAAGGTAACATTGACAACTTTGAAACTAATCAGAACCGATACATGTATGTCCTTCGCAAAAGTGTGAGTTTGTCACTATGGCTACATCAGACTATGTTATTAATAGCCTCTAGCAGGCGTGAGTGATGATTCTCTGACACAAGCGGAAATCAATTGAATAATAAGCTTTGGAATGCCCGCTTTAAAAAAAAATGTGTGTACACTTTTGCGTGCACTGCAGGTTCTGTTTTTGTGAAGAAGCTTTGCAATAGTTGGAAATGATAGATGATACATGTACATTGCTTCCATATTGCACCCGGATGAACAATTTATTTTAAACTTTTAGACCTTCGACATGCAGGGTAAACTTGATGCATACGCATTACGTACAAACGCGCATGCACTAATTTTGTCATTTCGATCAAGGATTGTTAGCACATATGATTAAAGCGCCACGCATTGACTATGCTTACACACTCCGTTCAAATGCATACGAAGTGGTTATTGAAACAAAACGTAACCTTTTGCATGTCCCCAGCTGTAGCTCCTGGCATGACTTTGGAGATGTAGGGCCATGGCTGGCAGTTCTGCTGCAAGATGCAGTAGCTCTGGGTTGCTCAGTAGTGGCCAGTCCCTAACTACTGAGACATGTGAAGAGGCACAATGCATGTCTTATAATGCCTTGCCCAGGCTTTGCCCAACAAGAGGAATGTTGGTGCTAGTGCTCTGGACCACACATCTAATTGATGCTAGCCCTTCAGACCATCTCCCAGGCTTTCATCATGTTTAAATACATGTAGCATAGTTTCCGTAGTTTCCATGTAATTCCACTGATGGAAATGTATATAGAGGTAGTTTTAGAGCACATACATGTATGTATCAATATGTAGATGGTAACGTGTGCATTGTGATGATTGCTGGGATAATATTTACATGTAGCGCACGACTTCACCCCTATAGTTTGGATATGTTATATTGCTTGTTACTCAGTCACTTTTTTCTGTGCTTTTAACACTGAGAATGTTCTTTATCTATCCTACATATACATGTACATCTTCGTATGTACATGTACAGTGTATATACATGTAGGTGTTAACACCAATTGGTTGTACTTTAAAGGTACTTGCGTTGTTCCAATTTGTGTTATGCTTTTATATCAGACCAGCAAAATGATAATAACTAATAATGTGGCTGGAGAAGCATCCCTTGCTAAGTGGACTTGTACGCAGTGCCTTACCACCTAACTATCCTTATGATGTGTAATGCAATATTATTGCATGATGTTGTCATGCATTTGTATATTTGTTCATTTTAGATCCTAATAATTGGCAAGTCCATCAATTTTTTACATCAACGTTGCCATGACCACACTCAACTTCGTGTTGCTTCCATGAAACAGTGGTACGTCAATGAAAAGGGTGAGTAAGCACTAGTTGATCATTCTTGTGCCCTTGGAATATGTACATTAGTGCATACCATACCATTTTCATGATTTCAAAATTTTTGTGATGGACCTAAAAATGGTGATCCATGAAATTTGTATTGTCACAAATACAATACTGTTTTCTAATTCATGACCGCTCCACTTCATTTAAACCATCGACAAACGACGTTAGGCTCAAATATTTATTGTTGGTGTGTCCACTACATGTTAGTACTTATTGCTACTCTTACCTACAATGTACGTGTACATGTATATATACAGTGTAGTATGCACACCCTTGTTTAGGGGAGAAAGAACCCATATCACACTGCTCAATCTGTGCTTAACTAAATGTTCATCTTTGCGACTGGCTATACATGTACATGTACAGTTGTATCTTCAATCCCCACAGTTACTTTCAATTGTTCACGAGTACTACATGTACCTCTTATACCCAGAGTACCACATGGCATGCACATGCTCTTCCAGATATGAGCTTCTTTAGGTGTCTGATTAGCTAATGTATATAATGCTTTACACTACTTGCACCAGATGGTTTGTAATAACCACAATGTTTAATGAGTACTGCATGTACATGTTTGTCTATGATTATACACATGTATTTGTAACAGCGGGAATGATAATGGTTGGTCATCGGTCAAAAAACGATCAATTAAAAATCATGTGACTGTTCAATTATTTGCACACTCAGCACTATTTGTCTGCTCAAAAAAGATCCTTTGGTCTCGAAGAACAATCTGATTAGTTAAGGTGAAGTGACACGTGAAACAGCTAAGCGTTCTGTTTCTGTTAAAACTGTTGATAAGTGGAAAGCTGAGAACATAATGCTTTATAAGCCCGAGTCTTTGACGATAAAGTAGGTCTAAATGGAACTGCACTGAAATGCTCTTTATGCATTAGATTCAACGAGCTACAACACAGCTTTTATTACAGGATCATGTAATCTTTGTCTTTCATCTGTTAAAGACCACGCAAGTTCCTAATGCAGGAGTAGGCATGCAGCTCTTTTAAAAGAGTCAGTACTCTAATGTCACCAACTATGAGGAGCTAAGATGAAAAGAAAGTTTGAGATTGTATATACATGTATGCTAACTCATCACAATAATGAGCCCGTTGCGTGAATTGGAAGAACAACATGGGGGTAGATTATAGCTCAAGGTACAAGATTATAAGTGCGTGTTACCTAAAATTGTCGAGTGGAACTGAGATAGTAACTGCTTAGCAGTATGGGCAAGGCTAACTTTTTTAGCATGTAGGAATCTTGAGGAAGAACTATTTGTTGAATAGTATGATTTGTGGAATTGTATTGTATGATATTTTGAATCATACACATGTATTTTGGTGTATTGCATTAAATACGTGTTATTATTGTTCCTGATGTAATGATAGGATCAGTAGCAGTAATTAACCTGCACCGTACTGTAATGTCTTTCATGTATGAAGTTTGGACCACTAGTATATTAGTACATGTACAGCATTGTGTATCTGATACATGTACATGTACATTATTGTTCTGTTCTTGACTATGAGGTGTATGTTAAGTGTAATCCATATTTTAAAAATTCCCTTGTGGCATGTCTTCTAACAGGCGAAGCAACATTCAGTTCAATGACAGGACCTGCTTTGGTTAAAGTGGTAGATGTTGCTTATCAGGAAACCTCCAAGCATCTGCTTCATGTGTTGCACAACAAGTATAACTTTGTGAAGCATCTTAAGGTACATACATGTGAGCATACAGTACGCATTTATTATCACTTACATGTCAAGTATTGTGTGATGGTAGTAGTGTTTACATGTACATGTACGTGTAAGTCAATTTGTAGTCTTGAAGAGAATAGTGCCTCAGATCTTTTATTGGAGTATTGGGGTGGGGTCCCAATATATGGCTCTCCCTGAATGGTTGAATGCTTATTAGTATTTACACATGTATTTTTCTTTGTGACTGTAGGCTCTGCGGCGCTATCTGCTACTAGGCCAAGGTGATTTCATCAGACATTTGATGGATCTTTTAGAGTAAGAAGTATAGTGGGCATTTTGGATGCTGCTGTATTGTATCTCACAATGCATCAATTTTGTATGCATGTCTTCCAACTGGCAATTTTTCTGTTACATTTGTACTTCTATTCTTGTTGCACTCACATGCACAGGTCTTGCTTTCAGTATTTGCTATTTACACTGTACCTTTTGATAGTGCGTTTTGACAATTTGCATGCTCTGGTTATGCAGCCCCGACCTTAGCAAGCCGGCAACATCACTGTATTTACACAATTTGACTGGTGTTCTTGAGTCGGCCATACGGGCCACAAATGCTCAATTTGAAGATCAAGACATCCTCAACCGACTGGATGTGAAGCTCCTGGAGGTGTCTCAAGGAGACAAAGGCTGGGATGTGTTCAGTCTTCATTATCATGTGGATGGACCTATTGAAACTGTGAGTTTGTCCTAGATGTATATATATATCATCTATTTGCTAACACGAACCCACCTCTTTGTTACTCCATGTGCATATACATGTAGGTACTATGTAGATTTTGTTAATGCCAATGCATGGGTCTTATATACATGTACCTAATATGTTTTTTGCAGAAGGTGTGGTGTTTATGTCACAGTAGTCCTCACATCATATACTGAATTTCAGCTACACAATATACATGTGTCAATGAACAACTACCCAAGTGGACACAACCCAATTCAACATAAATTGGGACAGTGTCCAGCAAAATCGGGCTTGTGGGGCTATAATTTTATCACTATAAAAATTGCACGTTGTACTAAATAAGACATCTTCGCGACGGTACTACGTTTTCCTTTCAAATTTCGTACACTTGTTCCCACACCATTTCTCTGTGTGAAAGTTGATTTTTGTGATCTACACATTTTCCGTGCCGTGGATACAACAATTGTTAACCTCGCGGGTTAGAAATCCTCATTTCTCCACGTACGAGTGTTGAAAACGCGTCAAATTCGGGTTGCACATAGAGGAGTCCTGTAGCTATTGATTTGTTCTGTTCGTTAATTTCTATATCATCCGTTACGGAGATACAGTTGAACAAACTACGGGCACATTTTCCCGCTTGATTCGCACCAATGATTTTGGCAAATCACGTCCCGCTCAGTGAATGGGAAGGCGGTGATTATATCATTGGCGCGAATCAAGCGGGAAAATGTGCCTGTAGTTTGCTCAACTGTATCTCCGTAACGGATGATTCAGAAACTAACGAACAGAACAAATCAATAGCTACAGGACTCCTCTGTGTGCAACCCGAATTTGACGCGTTTTCAACACTCGTACGTGGAGAAATGGGGATTTCTAACCCGCGGGGTTAACGATTGTTGTATCCACGGCATGGAAAAGGTGTAGATCACAAAAATCGATTTTCACACAGAGAAATGGTGTGGGAACAAGTGTATAAAATTTGAAAGGAAAAGGTAGTACCGTCGCAAAGATGTGTTGTTTTAGTACAACATGCAATTTTTATAGTGATAAAACTATAACCCCACAAGCCCGATTTTGCTAGACACTGTCCCAATTACTTATTTAGCAATTACCACCCCTCCGATGGACACAGTAAATTATATGTATAGTTTATTTTTATTTACATGTATTTATTTATTTTTCAATATAGGTGTTTGATGAAGAAGTAATGTTGCAGTATCTTAGAGTTTTCAATTTTCTCTGGAGAGCCAAGCGGATCGAGTACTATGTTGCAAATATTTGGAAAGAAATGATGTGCAATTTTAGAACCCTGCACAAAACTAAAGGTAATAGGAACTTGTTGTTGCCAACTGCATATTTGATTGGAAGATTGGTGCATTAAAATATGTAATCACTTAGTTGTACATGTACATGTATCTCATAGTACACTAGTTATTTCTTGACATTTTTAAGGCCAAAAAAAAAAGCATCCAACAGAGGAGGAATTGCTAAACATGGCATTTTATTTGAACCCCAAAAAATTATATTCAGAGATTCATTTAATTGAAGTATAACATGTTAGTAGTAGGGTCAATCCATCTATTGTGAACCAGTGTTATTACTCTCGTCTTCCAATTTTGCTCCAACTTCTCATATATATGATGAAAATGACTTGCACCATTTATTGAGGTAATAACCTTAATGGTTTATGAAATACTTGCCACTGAATAATAATTATATTGCATCAACCCAGTAAAGAACTCTATGTAGATTAGTATCACAGAGTAGCTGCCTGCTGGCAATGTGCACAAATGCTTATACATTTAGGAATGCTGTCCATTTCATCATGCAACTTGAATTTACATGTACCACACTTTTTTGTAATCAACGCAGTGTAACATTGCTGAATCACATGTTACTGTATAGGCACTAAATGAATCTTGTGTAATGAATTTCTTGATCTTAGATGAGACAAAAGACTAGGTTTATAATTTACTGCATGGTACATGTGCACATTGCAAGTTTCATCTTTTAATGTCAGTAGATGTTTGCATCTCCATCAGGGTTGCAATCTATTCTTCACCGGTGCCAGATTATGACATCAACCATGGTTCACTTTACCTCGCAATTACAGTACTATATCACATTTGAGGTGTGTGGCAACCAGCTTTTTTTGAACTTTGTGACTTTGGTGTACCATGGAATTCACAGGTAATGGAGTGCTGTTGGGCATCACTAGAGAAGCAGGTACATGAGGCTGAGGACTTGGACCAAGTTATTGTTGCACATCATGAGTTCTTGGAGATGATTGCAGCTCAATGCCTTCTGGACACTTCAGCTGACTCCAAGGTACATGTTGTATGTTGTGCATATTACGTTTGTGAGATGTTGTGCATATTACGTTTGTGATGTTGGGAATTAATTATAAAGTGTTTTTCAAATCATGAAACACAGTCCAGGTTGCTAGTTTTTTATTTTTTAGATGAATACATTAAATGCTTTATGTAGTTGCTTTTTTGCAGGAAATTCTAACTGACCTTCGAGCACTGTTTGATGTTATACTGGACTTCCAGCAGAAGCTGTCCTTGTTCTTTACAGACTGTCTTAAAGATGCTGCATTGAGACAGGCATTCGATGCACAGTTAGAGAAAAGAACACTCAAGGTAATGTGATAGAATGGCTTCATTGGGGAGGGGGGAATGCCATACATTGCTGTTAAAGTAACATATTTTTAAACCACACCTTGCTTAAATTTCTAGGTACTGTTCCAGTTCGCAACCCTTTATTAAGCCAACCAAACATTAACCATATACACTGTAGTGGCTTTGGTAATATGCACTAAAGTGAGAACAGCTAAAAATATTTGATTAGTGTAGTGCTCAGTCTATGTGATTGCTAACTACTGTTGTGTGACCCTGTCATTAAAAGGCTGCACACTATTTTTATATACATGTATAGTTGTGTGGATGTACATGTAATAGAGATTTTTTTAATTACCTAAATTCATTCCATACAATGTAAGTCTATAAAAAGTTTCTGTAAGACGTACCATAGCATAGCAGCATAGCATGACAATATATTTATGTGCAATATGCATAACTACCTTAGTGTACTACTTTATTACCATACGAGTAATTGTGTTGGTAACTTAGCAACATACTGTGCACTAAAGAAGGTACGTCTACTACATGTACATGTATGTCAATGTGGCTATGCATACTACGGTGGGAAACGTTTTATACATTATATGTGCTTCCACCTGAATGGCGGTTAAAGTGTTTGTGTGTGTGTGTGTGTGTGTGTGTGTGTGTGTGTGTGTGTGTGTGTGTGTGTGTGTGTGTGTCCAAAGCTAAGGTGGTGTGGAGTGGACTCAATCTATTAGACCACACTTACATGTAGATGCAATTACATTTATGTACATGTACAGTGCCGTCCACCCACAAGTTCACACTCGCACGCGAGTGTATTGCGTGTTGCGAGCGTCACTCAAATATCGATTTATGGCATTGCTACAGATGATTACATTAGTTTCAAGCTATTAATAGTAAATGTTTTTGTGGATGGCACTGTATATGTAGTATAAAAACTGGCGTTAGGTTAATAACAGTTAAGTTCGCTGTACATAATGTAATTGTTTGAATCAGTGTATCTTGCCTTGCTGCACACACACTATCCACACACTTATACACTACATACTGCTGCACACCACAAACAAAGACAGATATGGTGATTAAAACTCATAGTAGCTCTGTGAATGGGATGGTGGTTGCTATGATAATGCCATAAATAATCGAGAGTGAAAATCTGCACTAAAATCTACATTGCAACTGTATATCCATGATGGATTACAATGATCTGAATATAAATTAATAGAATTAGGTATGTGTACATGTATGGTGTCTGCACATGAAACACTTTGCACTTAATGGGGCTTAATTTCAGTCTCCACCCCCTGCACTAAACCCACACATACAAACACAGGTCTGTACATGTACATGTACATGTATGCTTACAGGTGTATATGTTTTCATTGTTGTCTTTTGTATATCAGGGTGAATGGGGAGCAACATCCAAAGAACTAGAGGCTGAGGAGGAAAGAAGAAAGCAGTTTATTGTAATCTGCATCGGTCATCATGAACGCCGGTTTATTGTATTGCAGGAAGTTTATGAGGTGAGCCAGTGAAACTGTAGGAGCCAGATTCAAATATACATGTACATGTACGTTGTAGCTGTGGGTAAAACAGGATACAATATTATTTTAGGTCCTTGCACATTTTGAGCATCATTTTAAGTAGTAGCTCAATTTCTAAACAAGGTATTACTAAAATACGTTTGTACTTGTGTTCGTGTTTAATCTCCATAAGCTTTTTGTCCTTGTTTAGGCTCAGTTTGCATCCTTGATTTAAGGACACGCTTTTTAGAAGAAGAAAAACTAAGAGCAGCTTATTTCATTTTGCGATTATACGAAGGTCACTTCTTTTTCAAATTTGATGATATAAATACCAAGAAGAGCTAGTTTATAATGATTTTAACAATTTGCTCCCCTATTTTATTGGTGGAAAGGGTCTTTTTAAAAATAAAAATAAAACACTTTGATGCAGCATATTGACAGAATTATGAACAACAAAGTACTACAAATATTTTCAAAAGCTGGTACGTTATCAAGTTTTGTCATGCTTTGGAAGGATTTCATTAATTAAAAGTATTTAATTGATATTGCAGACCTCAGTAATCATTTTATACCATTGGCATTGCCACTATCCACTTGCAGCACAAGACATATGGTACTGCATTGCCATTCAAATGTTACTGATTCCAACTTCACGCCAATTTGACAGATGGCTGTGATAAATTAATTTTGTCATGTGACCAATTCTACATACACTTTTGGTAAATGAAAATTATAGCTGTTGCCATTGTTTTTTATACTTCAACATTGTCCTTATTTAAGGACCATGCTAATGTAATTATTTACATAACCATGGTATTATGTTATGATCATAATACATAATTGTAGTGTAATATGTTGAGCCAACGTTTTATTCATTATGTGCATATTAGGGTCAAGCTCATTTCAATGTAATGTATATAGACAGACTGTCATGTGGTAGTCACAGTTACAGAGGCTGTTCGATGTTATGCATGGAGCTTGATTTGGAACACTGTATAATTTTGCACTGTATTACTCCTTTCAAAGTAGGCTTGCATTTTTTATGGGCTTCATATTCCATTTTGCATGAGCATGCATTTACTGTCTGTGGAGTACTGTGTATACTACGTTCTATGTGTATATTGATTGTATGTTTGCATGTGTGTTGTAAGACCAATTTGAACTTTAAAATATAAGATAGTTTTCCTGTTGCCTTATATGTTGCAAATCATAGCCACAGCCGTGAACATGTTTACTTTTGTTTGTGTGCACGTTGACCACTTACTGCTTTACTGAACAGGAAATGCTGAAAGAATTCCTGAAAAGATTAAGCCAGCACAAAGAACAGAGACTGCAGTTTTTATGCTTCAGACTTGACTTTAATGAACACTATCACCAGGCTGTGCTGCACAATGCAGCAGTACCCAAGGCATTGTGAAACATTGCCGACGCTTGCATATTGTTGTTGCAGATGGCAATATGTTTTATCACTTCACATTTTTTATCATAGCTGTTTTGAGTACATTTATAAGTTTATGCTTTTCTCTTGCAATGCCTATAAATGATTTATGTTATTGTGGGTTACAATCGGAAATGTGTCCAGTTGTGAAGACTAAATGCCCCAAGATGGGCAAAATATACGCATGTACATATGAGAAGGAAAAAATAGCGTCTAATTACATTCCAAAGCGCGCCTTTTTTGCTAGAACATAATGTAGTTCTACTGTTTCTCACAATGAGCGCCCAAGTTGTGCACCCTGCAGAGGGCAGTCAACTTCATCATTACCACCCTTACACCATGCATCAAAAAGGATGAACTCCACACAGATCTGTTCACCCACCCGGCCTCCTGGACAACAAAGGACACTTTCCCTGTAATTAAATGTATACTTGGACAATTTGGGCACATCTGGACCATTTTTGCATGACACAGCTTGAATTAGTGACCAAAATGGTCCAAAGAGTGGGGGACATGCATTGAGGCCAAAGACATGGGGAGCCCTAACCACCACTTAGTAGCACCTTGAAACTCATAAAATCAAGGAGAAGGTTAAGCCTTGGGGAAGGTGTAGCAGATAGCCAAGCTGATGTGCAAGCTTATCTGGGAGGGAACACTTATCAAATAACTAATGATCTATGAAATGAGGGTCCTCTGGTTTGCAAGATAGCATCTTCAGAGTTATCTAACATCTTTTACTGATTACTGAATATTAGGAAATGCACACATACATGAACCAATGACTGGCAGTTTTAATAGGGATCCACCTGGGCCTGCCATACAGCTCAGATAGCACAGCTGATCTTTTTTTTTGCCCGATATTGTGGTAAGATGGGAGACAAGCACTTTAAATCTTTAGCTCATCATGCACCATACACCTCTGCAACTAGTGATATGCAAACCCCATCCCAATGTATTGCACTTTGGGTTGTGCTTGCACTCTTCTATAGACAAGATATAAAAAGCATTCTCTCTGAGAAAGTTAGTGGTATATAGGATTTGAAGGCAATGGTGGTGTAAAAAGGAAGGGAACAAGGGATTGAGTGGAGATATACAATAATTATTCCTAAATTTAGCAACATGATTGTAATGACGTTCTATACAGTGCTAAATATAGGATGTATATCTCCACTTAATCCCTTGTTCCCTTCCTTTTTACACCACCATTGCCTTCAAATACCACTAACTTTCTCAGAGAGAATGTTTTTTATATCTTGTTTCATTCATTTTTTTAAATAAGTGACTACTAGTATATGTGTACGTACATGTAGTACAATGTAGACGATCGTACGATAAAATCCAGCCTTTAATTGTAATTCCCATGTTTATTGCCTAGCAACACAATGTTTACAGTTATGTTACATTTGCAGCTGTTCCATTAGTTCGAAACTCGCGCGCCAAGCTTTCCCTCTTAGAAGCTCGTTTCTCGTCTGAGTTCAGTTCATAACGTCGCATCTTAGAAGCTCGCACCGCAACAGAATTCTTTTCCTGTTGCCACCTCTTAGAAGCTCGGTTCGACTCCAGATTTGCTCTGTACATGTACATGTCACGAGCAGACGCCCGCCTTTGTTCAGCATCAGCATCGTACCGAACTCGGGAGGATTCTAACTCATAGCCTCGATTTAGGAGGTATTCCTAGCCTCTCGTCGCTTAGCTTTCCTCTTTCGTAGCCGTAAAGCCTAAAGGCATTTTGACAAAAACAACTTCGCTAGCTTAAAATGGTGAGCAAAACTAAAAATACAAATGAAACTCCCACCTGTTCCAATCATACCACGATACATTATACGTGAAACATTGTCATGGAAACGGTTTTAATATAGCTAACTCTATCAGAGATAATATATAGAGGGATTGGAAACGGGGCCAATCAACACTAATCAACGCGCGCATTCCTCAAACGAATCATTACAAGCGGTTAGATAGAACTTAGAAAATTTTACAACAGACACCCAGGATGGAGGGAATGTGACCCCTTATTCCTCGCACTCAGCATGGTCAACGATCGTACCAAGCCACCAGTGAATTGGGATAAAGGGAAGGACTGAGACACTGTGTGAATTTATTACTGATGAAAGTGCCGAAACTTCGATTTTCTTCTGCCCATCCATCACCTTTGAAGAAATGTACAGAACGATTGGGACGTGATTTAACTTTAAAAACATGTGCTAGGCACACAACCAACATAGCTCTACCAAAATAATATATCAAAACCAGCCACCATCGTAACAAAAAGCCGTGGCTCCCCGCAAGAGTAAGGGTACCCAAAACATCACAGCGAGGTTTCTGAAGATGCTATACGCAAACAACATAGCGGTAGGCACATACTAGACTATGAGCATTAAATACACAAATAATGACGAGAACAGTTCTTCTAGATCGCCGGATTCTCCCCGCAAAGTAAAAAAAATGGCCATTTTTTTTTTCTTTTTCGGTTTAAAAATGGCGCAAAATCGAATCTATAAGTATTCAATGAATCTTTAGTAAACCGTCTATCGACTACTTCATTTAAACTTGAGAAGGTATGTTTCATTACCTTGTGACATTCAAGACTTCTATTCAAGCCTTCAAATCCGCCCCCTTTTTTGGTCAACGTAGGTGCGATTCACGCGTGCAAGGATAGGGCGCGCTAAAATTCCTGAAGTCTATGGCGCACGTGATTCGTTTCCAATCCCTCTATATATTATCTCTGATATTACGTACGTATATCTTGGCGCGCGAGAACAGCTGCAAATTTCGTATATCGGTTGCATGCTTTATTTATATATCTGATACCTGAAGATGTATTGTCAGGAAATTCTACGATTTTTGGTGTAACTGGCGCTTTACCTTTCCTATCTCGAGTTATACTCACCCATAAAGACGACGACGACGACGACGACGACGACTATGGACAAATTACGGTCTGGGAACGAGAACTACGAGCTTTTTTGTTCTCTTAAAGTAAACGGTCTGGCGACTTGAACAAAACATGAAAATGATCGTCTTTCCATTGTGGATCGATAGCAATAAAGAGCTACACTATCCAATTCTCGGTTCGTGAGTTATACGCGGGACGCGGTTTTTTTAATGATTTCATAATACGGCACAAATCCTATATGAGAGTTACTGCCGTAACTCTCGATAATTGCCCCAGCTGAGAATCCTGCTACTGATAATCATACTTTTGGATTTACATGTAGCTGTGATGTCACTGAGATGTTGCAGGCAGCGGCCGGCTTACCAAGGGCCCAGTTGGGGGTCAGGTGTGAGGTTGCTACCCATCTGCACCTTCCCTCTCAAATGGGCTCTATGGCCAACACATTGAGCAGTTGCTTGTGGCGGGTGACCATTTATCCTTTTTTTTTACATTGCATGTTGGCATGGTGACCAAAAGGCAGCACATCTACGCGATTTAAAAGTGGGGAAAAGGAAAAAAAGAAGTTAAGCGATTGTTTGTCGAAGTGGAAATAGTTAAGTTCTGATACCTGCATCATGGGAAGTTGAGAGGCGGGCCCAAACCCTTATTTTGCCAAACTCCTCGGGTGACAAAACTGTCAAAACACCTTCTTTGCGGGATTAGGCCACTTTGAATTGCAATGTTGGTTCCCGTCCCCGCCCGCATGATATTTTTAAAAATGCTAATTCTTCCATTATTCTATTTATTCAAATATAAAAGAATTTTTTTCCCATTTTTAAAAAATGTTGTTTGAAAGTGAAAGTCGCGTGTAATGGAAGGAACCCTTGTGAATAGCTCCGTTTTTTTACTCTAGCTGTGGAATAACAATAATATCTTGGAAAGTATATTGTATAGAAGATGAAAAACTAATATACTTCAAGGATTGTACGATGTGCTTGTAACTGAGTAGTAGTAATGATGACATAAAGCAGCATGTGTCCAACCATTTCCTTGATAATTGCAAAATAGGGACATCACCAGAAAACATGTACTCTGTGGATGGTTTCCGTAAGTCGTCTAATGTCCTGGACTGCTCCGAGGGGCACGTATGTACATTGCGAGGTACGCAAAACAAACAAAGCGTTCCGCCGTTTTAGCATTCTAGTGCAGTTCGACTGTTTTTCCACGTTGTATAAGTCGTTATCGGTTTGGGCCGAAACTTTGAAGGCCTAATACCTTTCGCTGCTCTTACAGCAACCCGCCAATTGGTGTTGCACGAAGTAAAATGAATGACAGTAATGAAGAAGCTATAAAGAGCTGCAATAGTGTGGCAGAAATTAGAAGAGTAGCAGCACAGAATAATCTTCGTGAAGATCTGTTGGACTCCATAGAACCTGTGAAATACTACTGACAAAAATAACAGAAAGGTTACAGTTGAAAGACAACTGAGAAGTTATCCAGTCTGCATCTAGAGAACTGCTAGCAAAATTGTCAGTGGAGTTGTTTGAATCAAATAGACCCTGATTTTAACCTAAGCTACACTGATAAAATCAGTGTGAAAGTTTTGACACCAAAGTTGAAGCAATTTCTAACTCATTGCTACCGTCAGCGTCACTATTTCTTTGAAGTGAGAAAGTGTGGGAATGCAGAATGTGGGATTTGTGGCAGAGTGAGGCTGTCTACTGAAGAATTATCTATGATTAAGTTGTTCCCAGACCCTATGATGAAAGATGACAAGCATTTCAAATCGTTTGAGGAAATTCATGGAGCAGACACTTCAGAAAATGACAGACCTTCACTGAAGAGAGGTAAAGAAAGTTCTCTGCCTTTCTATGCAAGTGTACAGCATGCCAAGAACAGTGGTATGATGCTATGTTGTGATGAGTGTGATATGTGGCGACTAATTTATGCTTCGCGAAAACTTAAAGCTCAAGAGAAGCAGTTGCTTGAACATGCTCTGGATGGCCTGTGTTTTTCTTGTGGTTCCTTACTACAGGATGCAGAACTGCCTGAAGGTTTGCAAGATGTTAGTGTTTGTAAGATCAATGAATTGTGGGAAACCAATTGAAGCTTTGTACTACTCAGCTAATTATGTGGACATCTGTGTTTATTGTTCAGCAGACCTTCCATTAGCAATGTTAAAGAATGAACATTTCCCTCAGTGTGATGACTGCAGTTCGAAGCCAAAGATTCCCCGCAGAAGTACTAAGAAGAAGTGATTGTTAGTATTGAGAACGTATATTTCCTGCAAATATTAATTGTATGTCCGGCAGACTATACATATTCACATTCATTACCGTCCCACTCCATGCACGTAAAAATACGAGGCGTCTCGCATTTATAGTGTTATAATTGCTTGTTACCTACTAATATGTATGTACCGTTCATAATATATACAATGAATCGTGACGTCACTTCCTGTAATGGATAATGGAAATGGAGCCGCCCGTCCAGTCTATAGACCGGACGGGAACCAACTTTGCAATTCAAAGTGGCCTTAAAACTCGAAACCTCGCGATTTTTGAACCACGTGCACTGGCTTTAGCGTTGAACCAAACGACTGGTCGTGAGCTTTACTGTTATATTACAGTAGAATTGTAAACCCTGGCGTAATGAGCATAACTTATAGCACGGGCCCGCCCAGTACAACTTGTACTGATGGCCATATCGGTAATTAGAGCTATACAGACTACACACAGAGCGGACTGCTACGTGGCAGCGGTATCATTTCAAGCATAATCCTCTTCATATTACAGACCGGCAATTTCTGGCAGGCTAATTTGCTTTTTAAAGATTTATAAATATGGCAAAAAATCTTACGTCATATGTAATATAATTATATTAATAACGTGCATATGCGTGCGCAGATGAAAGTGTCGGTTTCCATACTGACATTATAGAGAAGCGTCTCTTTGCCATTTGTTTCGTTGGTGCGCTGTTTGCACAAACGATCTGTGTCTCGCAAACTTAGGTACTTGGATATTTTTTTCAAATTGATATTTTTGCAACAATTCGCATGGTTCTAAAACGAGTAAAAAATGTGCATTCCAACGGTATATTACTTATCATATAATCTTTTTTCATTCGGTCAATACGGCAGCATAAAGCGGTACTTTTGAATGTATGGAATTGAATGACCGCGCAAAAAAAAACTGTGCCGGTTTAACTTATATTCGCTACATTGATCTTACCAAATATGCTACTGCAGCCAAATATATAAGGAGTAACTGCCACACATACCTGCATATAAAAATCCTTTTTAGAAGGTACTACAGCCGATATTATGCATAAAATCATGCCAAATATGCAGGCTGCTCATGGTAGCGATATAGAAACATATAGCCAAATGTATATATATATCATGTTCTCGGAAACAAAATTTTACCATTCAATGAAAAAGGCATTTCACATGTCAGGAAAATCAACAAAAATAATATTTCCAGTAATACAGCTGTAATATGCATATTTTTTCATCTTCCCCTTCTTCCTCGATGTCTTCCTGTGTCCAGTAACAGTTGGTGGCTTTGGGAACTTTACCAGTACTTTTCACTGAAATAATGTGTCTATGATGCAGAATATTTTGTTTTTGCTCAGCAACTCTGTCGGTTAAGGTATTTTTGAAATGGTTAAGAATTGTTGACCTTACATATAAAAATGAATTCTGCAACTGAATACAGAAATCATGAGTCAAGCTATATCACTGATGTGAAACATAGTTTTCTGTTTGACCAGAGGCTATAGCACCTAATTGCAGTACATACAAAGTTACTGGCACAGTGTGCACACTGATATGGAGGTCATTGATGTCCCATGCATCAACTGTTGTTGAGTCCCATGAAAGAGTGAGATTTTTATTTGCATACATTACTTCACTTACCTGAATATCACTGATGATCCCTAATTTACACATTGATATACTGTACTACTATGCATGAGGAAGACTATCAATAGTTGTACCCACCAATTCAAAAAGTATTGCGCTAATCACATTACACACATGTGTTATGGGTGCTCCATATTGGAGGCAATAGTAAATAGCCTTGCAGCAAGCAGTGCTATATTTCTTGCTATCATTTCTGGTCATGATAATATTTGAGCCTGATAATCAATGTAGCAATTCTTCATTACTTACATGTAATTCTATGTTTTGAACCAAATCAGTGATTTTGTTTTGCAAATCTCCTCTGTGTTATCTTACATCCCTTGTGTACAGACAGCAACTTTTTATATTTACACTAAATAAACTGCTGGTATGTGCCACTTATGAATTTCTTAATTTAGCTGTTTTTTTTTTTTTTTTTTTACATTGACATAATTGTTTATTAATAAGCTATACAAGGAAGACAATAAACACATTATATGTGAAAGTTAGGTCTATGGCGGAGGAGCTATCCTAGAAAGGACAGCTGTGGCATTGGCACAGACCAGGTTGAGATTCAGCCGACCATTAATTTTAAGTTTAATCAGTTCTTAACATAAGGTGGATTGCACATTACATTTATCCAGCTCTGTATTCAAAACTGGTAGAGGAACAGCTACATTTTCAGCTGTGTCAACAGACACTATAAACTGCTCATTGAGAAACACCTGTACTTCAGCCCAACACCTTGTAAAATTTTGACATTATGACATATTGCCCACCGCAACACATCAGGTGTAGTGCTGAGACTGCTTCCAGCAGAGTGCTCAATAATTATATGATACTTCTTGTATTTTCAAAACGTTGGGATGCTATGTTAGTGTGGATGTAAAAACACCAAGCCCCTTTCGTATCATGGGTGCTTACAGTTAGTTACGTTCATTAAATGTAATTATTAAAATGGTAAAAAAAAATTCTTTTCAAATCATCAGCAACAGTCTTCATTATCCATGCAAGTACACACAGAAGTGTTGAATAAAAATATAGAATTTCATAAACATAGTATTAAAAAACGAATTATAAGCTCACATTGCATGTTGCTATGACAAATTTTGATTAAATTGGTTTGATTGATAAGTGCACTGCGCTAAATCAGAATCTCGAGATATGCAAGGCGATTTTACTACATAAGCAGCAGAGTCTGAAAATAATCTAACTAAAGAACCCACGGCAACGATAAGGTGCGTTTTATATAGAACACCTCTTTAACACTCTCTACCCACGTAAAAAAAAGTGAAAAACATATCTTTGTAACATTAAGGCAAATAAGTATGACGTCCCACTGTCATAAAAGCTATTAGCTTTCACGATAATCGCGTACCTTAAACCATATGAAGCCGTTCGTGGAGGCTTCGAGACAACACCCTGCGCATCGTCTGATTGCCCTCATACTTAAATGAGTAATGCAACTAGGTGTCCTTAATGCCTTCATATGTATTTCATGGAACCCATTCAATGCGCTACAAAATTCTATAACCAGCAAACCATACCCTTTTTTGACACGCCCACAACTTACTACTGCGAATCATTTCACCGTATACAACGAATAGCTAATGCTAAAAGAAGCCATGGGCTACCTTTATAGAATATAGCAAGCACAACAGAACTCGAAACCAGCACAAACAATCGATCGCCACAAATCAATCCTCTCCGGCAGTCAAAAATTACGGCACAATTTTTGGGAAACAATTTTTTACGGTAGTTACGTGATTTATCCAAGTACCTACGCAAACTAGCTTTAATTCGGTTGCAAGAAGAGCCAAAGGTTAACGGTAACTACTTCTATGATAACCCTACCAATGTACTTGCATGAAGCAACATTCTACACTCATTGTGCCCACAATGAAGGCCAACAAGAAAGGGATGGCGTAAATGTGTTCCTTTCCATTGTCTAGGTGTGTCTTTCAACTGCTCCTGGAATGGGTCGTTGCCATACATGCCGGCGATTTATTATCAGATGTCTATGCGGAGATATGTGTAATAGGTACGCTCCCATCCGCCATATCACATTGGACGGGGAACCCAAGTCACATGTGTAATTATGATGATAGGTTTAATCTTACATTATAGGTGTGCTCGAAAGAGCGAAGTCGAATCGGAGAGTCAGGTGCAGAATCATGTGTCGGCTATGGCAGCTGCAGGAGGTGAGACGCGTCGATGACGCGACATTAAAATAATAATAATTAATAGTGGGATTTAATAATTACACTGTATACAACACATATAGGTTCTGGTGACCAGGTCATTATCGTAGCGCATAGTGCAGCGGTGGTCGTCCCAAGCCAACTTATTCACAAAGGTGATGGCAGTAGCGAAACGTTTGCTGATATCGGACACAGTGATGCAGAGGAGGAGCAGATAGGGGCGTCCAACAACCTCAGTGTTAAGCTTGGTGGTGGTGATGATTATGTCAAGGAACTTGATGCACTGTACATGTGTAACGAAGATAACAATCTTGATGCTGAGCCAAAATGTCACACTGCGGATAGTGACTTTGCATGTGATAAGTCTTCAAAAGACATGGCCAGCCTATTTACAAATAGGTAAGAGTGACTTAAACTTCTTAAATACACGAGTATTAAAAAAGTATATTTCCTTATGCTCAGTGGTGTAGAGCTTGAGTGGGTGGTGGCATCTAACACTAGTGATTCCGAAGAGAACACCAGTGCAATTCAGGTGATTTTCCCTGACCCCCCCCCCCCCCCCCCCCCCCCCCCCCCCCCCAATTGATTCATCCTACTGTTCCTTCACACGATATGTATGCATGTGTGTGTGCATGTGTGTGTGTATGTGTGTGTGTGTGTGTGTGTGTGTGTGCATGTGTGTGTGTGCGTGTGTGTGTGTGTGTGCGTGTGTGTGTGTGCGTGTGTGTGTGGTTGATTGTTGTCACACCATCAGGGTCAGTCCTTGGATTCACAAATCAAGTCACTGACGAGTCAAGGTATTTTAAGTGGGTGCATGTACATGTACATGTCTGTTCATTCTTTGATTTGCAGTAACCACAACCAAATCTGCTCTTGTTGATCCCAGCTGTAAAGAATCTACCTCATTACAGGTATTAGTGTGTGTATACTTCATATCATCACCTGCACCCACTCCCTCTCCTTTCTCTTACTTCCTTCCATGCAGCCTGTTAAACAGCATCATCTCTATGCCACTCCTGATGACATCATAACAAGGGCAAAAGAGTATAGGCATAACGTTGAAGGAGGTGTGTGTTAGTGATCACACCATCATCGGTGTTGTGCTACTGCAGCCTCACAAGGAAGCTGGAAGGTCATGGTACGATGGTCCAATGATGATTGGGCCACATACCATGATACACAGGCTGATGTAATGACCAGTGGTGCACATGAAGGTATGGAAATGTTTCAATTTGAAATTCCAGCAGAGAAGTCATCACCCATCCATTTTGCACTATACTACTACTGGGCCATTGAACAAAGTATGACATTTTGGGACAATAATTATGGACAGAACTACAACTTTGAAGTGACTAAATAGATGTTATTGTGTATCCATTGTCGTTGAAGACGAATGTTTGATTGTAACATCAAGGAAGCATCTAATCTTGCCCCCTTGGTGTAAGTAAATGATTTGCCATGTATTAATTTAGCGGCAAGTGAAAAGTCTGGAATGATAGTAATTAAAGCTTGCTTGACATTACCCTCGTCCCCAGGTCCTGTTTTTTTTATAAGTTGCGGGGGCGAAAAACAGGGCCTGGTATATACTGGCAGGGTCCTAGCGCGCATGCGCTAGCCATTACCAATACGCTTGGTAATCGCATACTGTTGTAATTTTTGTTTGTAAACCTTTCCGTACACCATCTCGTTCTCAGCGTAAACTCTTCCTCGTCCCAGACTGTCGTATATCTAGAGTTTCGTACGTCGACTTACTACCCCTGCTCCTTGGACCAAGTTCATACCTCTACGATTGGTACGTGTAGGCTGGCTACCTCACGCTACTTGCCATCTTTAGCCGAAGCCACAATGCTGACAAACTACTTGTACTCTTGTGGTGCGCACTCATTGGAAATACCCTAAACTTGGCACAAAGGCCTTGTCCGTCGATACCTCGTCACCAACAGTTTTCCAAATGTAGGGTAGTTCCAATGAGTTCGCACCACGAGAGTACAAATAGGTTGTCAACATTGTGGCTTCGGCTAAAGATGGCAAGTAGCGTGAGGTGGCCAGCCTACACGTACCAATCGTAGAGGTGGTCCAAGGAGCAGGGGTGGTAACTAGTTAGTAATGCACCTATCAATGTCAACCCCGTCCCCCGCCCGTACGGGGACAGGGTCGGAGATATCGGGGGATTTGAAATTATTTGACGCGGAGTGTACTTTAGGACCCGGGCAGTTTGAATATATACGGGCATTTGACATGAAATTATTACATTTTATGCAGCAGTATTGTCAAATACCCGTACCGCTCAGGTATTAAAAAAGCGATGGTGAGAATCGACGCATCATTTGTATGACGGAAGAACAAAATTTAGAACAAAGTATCAGAGAAACTTTTAGCGACATTATCGAAGCAGGCGAGAACATCTTGATTCAAGAGTTGATCAGAACTGGGGAGGCCGCATATTCTATGTGGACCTACAAAACCGACAAATTGAGGACAAAAGTGTTGTTCAAGTATTACGTCTGCAACAGGTATATACTGTATAGAGCAGATGATAGTTTTGTATTCAATATACGTGGTTCGGCCTCAAGTGAAGTCGTAGTGGAAATAACTACAAATTCAAATGAAGTGGTGAGTGATTCGATGGGCAACGTATATTATTGAAGAACATAAGTGACATGCATTTATGTGCTGGTGTTTAAATCGCGTCATCAGGGCCAAATGGTTGCGTTTGTGTAAACTTTTCCCAGAAAGTGCCCAGCCTTAGTGATATTCACTACTTGTGTATGTCTGTTTTTGTTTGTACAAGACTGATGGTGGGTTTGATACTTATGCATTTCCACATCAATCTGTTCTTTAGAATTCTGATGGGTGTTCTTTTGGAACAACTAGAATAAAACTTGTTCAAGGATCCAACTCTGAGCTCTATCAGGACATAAACAATTATTATGTGACCTTTATGAAAGGAAGCCAATTAAAGAAAAGCAACACCCATGCAGATCTCTTTTACCACTTTCAAGATGTTTGGAATGTCCAAAACAACCATATGGTGAAAGGTCGCCCACAATTTTCTATCTAATGTGCTCTTATCAGCCTCAATGTCCCCACCCAAGATGCAAAGCAGCTCAGGAAGGCAAGAATGAAGAGCTCACATTCTCCTGGTATCCTGGGGGACCTTTACTGTCATATTTGCCTTGGCCTTCAAAGGACCCCAATAGGCCATGGAGAAATACTTGCTGTATGACATGTAAGGGCGGATTCTGTAATGGGGATGTTATTAATGGTGACCGGAGTGTGGTGGTACCCCCATCATTAATTCTGAAAGAGTACTTCACTGAATTGTGCAAAAGTGAATCTTCAATCTCTGATGAAATGATCAATATGGCAGCAAAGGAAACCCTTCTGTCTTGTGATGAGGTTCGATTATGGATTAATCATCTTAAGGAGGTCATCACTAACCAGAAACGAGGACTTGCAAAGGCAGCAAGTACGAGACAAAGAAAGAAGAATAGCACATGCAACAGAGCTGATGTCTCAAGGAAACACAATGATACTCTTTGTAACCAGGATGCATACAACTGTACTACCTGGGGTGGCATATGCAGAGGATGAAGGAGAGTTTTGGATAGCATGTGATAGCTGCTCAAACTGGTTAAGTGCATCCTGGGTCATTCCAAAAACGTTTTTACCACCCTAGTGTCTAATCTGCATTATATTACCCATATTTAATATCTACTTAGAAATATACACTTTCACAATATAATTGTATACCCTATCACTCTTTGTTTACCAGATACACTGCCTTGAATAATTAATTTTCCCCCCTTTTTTGTTTGCTTTGAATGACTACTGCTTCCCCCTTACAGTGAGCATGCTCATTTTTTGTGCACAAGAGGAAGGGTTTTATGGGAACACACCCTTGAGCATGCAAATGCACATTGTTTGTCATAAGGGGGAGTGGCAATACATTCATTTAGCATAAGGTTGTAACATTGCCAAGAATAAGAAAAAAACTAGGACACTATTCTTTGTTTGCTAGATAGCTGCCAACCGTTAACAGCTTTCTGTGAATTCAACTTTTTGGGATACGGATCACATGGTCTGGGATTTTGATTTTAAGTCAGGCTGCCATATTTAATCTCCCTTTTGCATTCATATCAATTGCATTCTTGAATTGCTTTTATGAAAACAGAACAACCACAAAGTCACAGAACAATCAAAACAGACACTTCACAGTTTACTCAACCTTGCTGTTAGTTTCTCACAGGCTTCCTGCATCTCTACTTTGTATGTACATATCTTCCTGTAGCAGTTTGCTGTAACACAAGTCAGAACATCTGACAGGTCTACATCCAGCATGTCCTCCTGCTCGGGGTACACAAAGGAGGGTGCTGGGATGCAGGGGTGTAAAAATGTAACAGTTATGCAACATTCAGCCTCATGCTCAGCAACAAAACAGCCAAGCCGCATTGTTCGTTGTACGCAACAGTCACATAACCACCAATTGTTATGGCTAGTGATGGTCCACTGCATACATCAACCCGTTCTCTTCTTGACACCCTACTGGAAGAAAACAGCTTCACCTCAGAAATAGGGAAGTTTTTGAGTGCTGCTGCTCTAATTCTTTGGTTTCAAGGTCATGTTCTTTGCTTTCCAAAAACTGAAACTCCCATACCTTTGATGTTGTTAAGAGCAAATTGGTATAGATCTTGAGCTGACAGAATGTGGTCCTTTGTAGGCATGTTGCAGGCTTGCTTTTGTTGCTAGTCGCTTAAGAGTCCTCCCAGCACCATCTCCAGCACTTTTGCCATGGGAGGTGGCAAAAAAGGTGCCACTCTGCAGGCACTCCAAAATCAGCTTCATGACTGCACAGATTCAAGAAATTCTTGCAATTTTTGTATTGTGCAGCGCATCCATCAGAAATGTAGAGTATCTTCTGTGGTCTTCTACCTTGCCTTTATTTGGTCAAGAGCGTGATCAGCTTCTTTTGGAACATGTGAACTGCAACAGTGTCAAGTTGTGTGCTCTCTGAAATGATGATGTAACACAGGTGACACAGTTCTCCTTTCTCCCTGTAATAGCACACAAATGGGTGTATAGTTGCGGACCTGTTATTCCAATGGACCCGTTATTCTCATCATTGCAGACTTTTCTGAGAATTTTTCTTTTGTAGTGCAAGACGCTGTATAGTCTGTCCATTGGAATAACGGGTCCGCAACTATACACCCATTTGTGTGCTATTACAGGGAAAAAGGAGAACTGTGTCACCTGTGTTACATCATCATTTCAGAGAGCACACAACATGACACTGTTGCAGTTCACATGTTCCAAAAGAAGCTGATCACGCTCTTGACCAAAAGAAGGCAAGGTAGAAGACCACAGAAGATATTCTACATTTCTGATGGATGCGCTGCACAATACAAAAATTGCAAGAATTTCTTGAATCTGTGCAGTCATGAAGCTGATTTTGGAGTGCCTGCAGAGTGGCACTTTTTTGCCACCTCCCATGGCAAAAGTGCTGGAGATGGTGCTGGGAGGACTCTTAAGCGACTAGCAACAAAAGCAAGCCTGCAACATGCCTACAAAGGACCACATTCTGTCAGCTCAAGATCTATACCAATTTGCTCTTAACAACATCAAAGGTATGGGAGTTTCAGTTTTTGGAAAGCAAAGAACATGACCTTGAAACCAAAGAATTAGAGCAGCAGCACTCAAAAACTTCCCTATTTCTGAGGTGAAGCTGTTTTCTTCCAGTAGGGTGTCAAGAAGAGAACGGGTTGATGTATGCAGTGGACCATCACTAGCCATAACAATTGGTGGTTATGTGACTGTTGCGTACAACGAACAATGCGGCTTGGCTGTTTTGTTGCTGAGCATGAGGCTGAATGTTGCATAACTGTTACATTTTTACACCCCTGCATCCCAGCACCCTCCTTTGTGTACCCCGAGCAGGAGGACATGCTGGATGTAGACCTGTCAGATGTTCTGACTTGTGTTACAGCAAACTGCTACAGGAAGATATGTACATACAAAGTAGAGATGCAGGAAGCCTGTGAGAAACTAACAGCAAGGTTGAGTAAACTGTGAAGTGTCTGTTTTGATTGTTCTGTGACTTTGTGGTTGTTCTGTTTTCATAAAAGCAATTCAAGAATGCAATTGATATGAATGCAAAAGGGAGATTAAATATGGCAGCCTGACTTAAAATCAAAATCCCAGACCATGTGATCAGTATCCCAAAAAGTTGAATTCACAGAAAGCTGTTAACGGTTGGCAGCTATCTAGCAAACAAAGAATGGTGTCCTAGTTTTTTTCTTATTCTTGGCAATGTTACAACCTTATGCTAAATGAATGTATTGCCACTCCCCCTTATGACAAACAATGTGCATTTGCATGCTCAAGGGTGTGTTCCCATAAAACCCTTCCTCTTGTGCACAAAAAATGAGCATGCTCACTGTAAGGGGGAAGCAGTAGTCATTCAAAGCAAACAAAAAAGGGGGGAAAATTAATTATTCAAGGCAGTGTATCTGGTAAACAAAGAGTGATAGGGTATACAATTATATTGTGAAAGTGTATATTTCTAAGTGGATACTAAATATGGGTAATATAATGCAGATTTGACACTAGGGTGGTAAAAACGTTTTTGGAATGACCCTCCTGTGAAAACCTTGCTGAAAAACCAAAATCAGAGACCTACACATGCAAACATTGTATAGCCCTCCTCATTGTCTAACATTTATAATTTTTTAAAACTTGAATAACAAAAGTGATGGGTTAATTGCATCCATGGGGGACCAGAATGTGATTTAGAGTTCAGAATTAAGGCCTAGAATAAAAAGATCTTTAGTTTTTAAATGTAAAAATGCCGCGCGCATACACTCAATGTATCATACAGTGTCGCACATGGATTTAGCCATCAGTCAGGTTTACAAAAATAGCCAAAATAAACTCTGAGACAGAAATGCCTGTACATGCATGTACTAAGCTGCTATGTTCGATGTAGCTGCTACGTTCGTAAATGTATACATGCATCTCAGCCTGCTTCGCAGTGCTGTACTGTGCTGTAGTCCTTCGCTTCGTAGATTTGTTATCATGCAGGCAGTCCTTTGGATATGGAGTGAATTTATAAATATAATATGACTTATAAAGTTATTATTATATACATACGCTTTTGTATATCCGCGACGCCATTCCCCGACTCGTATGGTACGGGTAGATTGATTGTCAAATCGCCCCCAGGGTCGGGCAGTTTGAATTAATACAATTTCAAATCCCCGATATCTCCCACCTAAGCCCGTACGGGGGGGGGACGGGGTTGACATTGATAGGTGCATAATAAGTAGACGTACGAAACTTTAGATATACGACAGTCTGGGACGAGGAAGAGTTTACGCTGAGAACGAGATGGTGTACGGAAAGGTTTACAAACAAAAATTACAACAGTATGCGATTACCTAGCGTATTGGTAATGGTAGCGCATGCGCGCTAGGACACTGCCAGTGTATACCAGGCCCTGTTTTCGCCCCCGCAACTGATAAAAAAACAGGGCCTCATGGGGACGAGGCTAACACTGGGCTCACTGCATGGAGAGATGTTTGGATGTGTGTACTCCAAGCACACATCAGTCAGTCATCCATCATAATAATACACGCAGCATTGATGTTCTATCTATGTATGCAACATAGTTACAGTACTGTTTATTTATAGACACATTTAATTTATAGCATATGATGATTTATGAGTGGTGCAAAAATTTCAGTCTCGCAGTTAAATGTCGTTAATAATCACATACATAAATACACTACAGCCACATGCTTCAACACAGTACTAAGCATTCTATCTGGAGTATATATTGGGTATTTAGACAAATTGATTCAATTTATAACCTGGGCAATAGCATGCACACTTAAAAGTTTCAAGTTAGCTCAAGATTGAAATTTGCATGGGTTCAGCATAACTTTACATCAAACTTAGAATTTCATAATACCAAAAAATGGCAGAAAATTTCTAACTTGTCTTCTCCTGGTTCTTTTCATAACAGCTTCAAAGATACATTGCTCTTATCTGAGTGAATCATATCTTTTTAAAGGTTTGAGTGTGGGAACGAGTGAGCATTATCTCTGTTGTCTGAGCTTTCTAAGCGTCTGCAGTTTTTCGAAGGCTCTATCCAAATACACTTGCTATAGTCTAATTGCACATCCTAGTAATGTACATATAGAAATTGCGCAAAGCGAAGTGGCTCACCTAACACAAAACCATATAAAACATGGCGTCTGTATCGAAAACACTGTTCCCTCAGTTTTACCGGACTAAAAACATACTTATGGGTTCCAATAATGGTCTATGATTCTATTTTTTAGGTGTGCATTATATATTGCTGCATGGGGCTTTGCCAATCAGTGGAAGAGCGCTATCCCAATACTTACATCAAGTTACCGGTACACGAAGCCGAAGGTTCGTAACGGAACTGAAGCGCTGAGCAGTCTACCACTAGGCCAAAGCCTCTGCATCAGGCCAAAAACACACTTCCCCCCCCCCCCCCCTCCCCCCTCTCGCATCATGTAATTCAATAACAGAGTGCATGGGTGCATGAATGTTGTTAGTAGAATACCAAGTGTAAATCTGCTTTAACTCTGATTTGATTGATTTGAACGCCGTGGTTTCTTATCAGGTGCCCCACATGCACACCCTGCATCGCTCCTGAACTTTGTTTGTAGCTATGGGGTTGTAAAACTAAATTGTGGCTTGTTCTAATTATGCCTTTTGATCTGTCTCGTTGATGTTTATAATTCGCTGACCTATAAATCCTATTTTCGTCGTCTTTGCTACACACGATCAATGTACCCCCTCTCAATCACATGGACATATAAAAATGATGCGCGGCGAATCGAGTAATATTGTAGGTCGTGCGCATTGGTAATTTTATTTAATGCGATGGTAGGGGGTACGAAAGAACAAATGATCTCAAAAGTATTACTTGAAAAAAAAAAGCGTGAAATGTGGGTCACAAAAAGTACGATCTATAATGAGCTATAAAAATAAAGTTATTTTACACCATTCCTGAATTGTGTCCAGCCGCAAACCGGCAGCAGTGTCAACATGATGACGCTAATTGGATCCTACACTTGTAGTCCTTGTGACCCAAACAATTTAAAAATCAAATGGCCAAAATCTGTACTATAGGTGATTTCAGTTTTATTTTTATTTTCATATCACTACAAAAAAATAAATAGATGATCTCTTATTCTGGGGGCCCACAAAATCTGAATCTAAACTAATAGAAGAATTTTCAGCAGCTGAATACACATTGATTAGGTCATAGATATTATACGGAAGGGATTGGAAACTGATCACGTGCTGCAATACATTGCATTATTCTAGCTTCGGGCCGTCAGTGTAGTATTAAAATCAACACCTTCTTAGTGACCACGTTACTAGTACTGGAACTTTTTCGAAGAGCAACGATATTTGTCTGGTATGGATATTAATGTTTAATCTCCAGGGAAAAATCCTTATTTAAGGATGTCATTATCCTTAAATAAGGATCATCTTTTGCATTGCATACTATTGCTAACCAAGCAAATTAGATAATATAAATGCTATTGGTCAATTGTATACTGATTAGCCTCCATAAAAAACTGTAAATGATGCCAATATGATCAATGTACATATTTTAAAACAGGGATGAAGTGGCACATCCTTATTTAAGGATTGACACCATCCTTAAATCAGGATCGCAACAGTAGAGGTTATTGACCTCAAAAACCATAGTGGTTTTAAAACTTTTGATTTTCTCTGATAGTCAGTTAACCCAGCTATACTCACAACCTGATTCGTTGAAAAAATAACTTGTGGTTAATAAGTTATGAGCATTTACATCATAACACTTCAAAATTAAATATCAAGCGTGTACAAGGGGGGGGGGGGGGGGGGGGGGGGGGGGCGTACAGCGCGTGCTGAGGCCTTTTTCTGGTTGTGTACTGATCATACAAACGACCTGGTGTGTGGACAACTTACTTCCACACTAAGTACTCATTTTCTTTCTCGTTGGAACCATAGATTAATAACCTTAAGGTTATTAATCTATGTTGGAACTCAGGTGTGAATGGGAGGACACCGTCGATTCACGATTGTGACTCACAAGTACAAAGTTGATTTTCCATGCATCTCTATGGAAAGTGCTGACAACACAAGTACAAAGTTGATTTTCCATGCATTTCTATGGAAAGTGCTGATTTCCCACCTATAGCTCGAAAATTTTCAATACAAGGCTGTTGTTTCAGCTAAATCATAATCTGATAGCACAAAAGTTGTACCCTATTAAGTTGGTTATTAACAATCAAGGGAAAAGCCGCACGGCCGTATATTTCTATGGCAGTTATCCGGGAGTATACGCGAATGTACAAACCACAACAATTTATCAATTCCGCGCATTCTGAATATGTTATCCATGTTCTAACTAATGCATACAATTCGTAGGAAGCTGGTGATGAGTGTTCATGCATGTATATGAATACGTTCTCAAGCTATATACTGCATAAAGCGTGAATATTATACTGCGTGTTCTTAGAATAAATTCAACATACATGTATATGTGGTGTACAAGGTAGAACCCCGTCTATGAATACTCGCGCCACTGCTGGCGCTATTTACATGTATTCATCATCTGCATAATACACATTCAATTATATATATACAAAGGACAATAAAATATAAATATATAATGTACATGCTTATGCATGATAAATACTACTATCGTCGTTCCCTACAGTTGCGACCAAGTCTCTGGCACTTCTCGCACAGGTCACTCAGATGCGGCTTGCCAGAGTCGTAGTTGTCTTCGTCAGCGTCTGGATTTGGGCGGTTCAAAGGTCTCTGATGGTGCGGGTATACCATGACATTACAAGTCTTGCATTCCTGACCCATATTGGCCCACGAGTTTCCACTTTCCCACGAATGGCTGCAGCTGTCGCAGCGAAAGTATCCATATACCCTGCTCTTTCCTTGGTAGGGCGTTTTTTGCGACATCGCAATGTTTATATCGCAGTTTCAGAACTCCTGCAGTTGACCCGGGTTATATTACTTATATATACCATTTACTGTTGACATGATGTAACGTTTTAAGGTACGGGGGAGTTTGCGGGTTTTCTCCCCAGGCCATCAAAACAATTTAATAACGGGAATTGGAACTAAGACTTGTTTTAATCGTCACGTCACGAGGAATGCATCGAATTCACTAATTACAAAATTAACACCCACGCTAAAATGGCAGAAACAAGTCCCGTGCGGCTATTGGCTTAGCGTGGCGTAAGGTAGGGACACGCCCAGCTAGCACGGATCCGCGTTACAATGGGCCATCCAGGACTCTTCAGGGGCAACGGTACAAAATCCGGGACGCTCCGGGACGGTTGGCAACTATGATTTAATTATTATTGCTGACTCTGCCTCTGGAAAGCATTCATTATTACACTCAGCAGAGATTCTTGTGATATCGTATCCGGTGGTAAAATAGCAAATACATCTCGTACGCATACATGGCGGCGCGGGGGTTGGAGGCATTTTACATGTCGAAATGAATCTAGCTGAGATGGTGACAGAGTTGGACTGAAATAAATCCAGCTCCGAGTGGTATTTGGGTTCGTCAGTGGACACTGAACAGACGCCTACTTTATTTTGAATGCATAACACAATACACGTTCTCATTCAGGGTCGTGGCCAAATTATGATCTCTGGTCACGTCCGTTACATGTTCATCGTTACGATCTACATGTATAGAGGATTTGCAGTTACGTTATCCGCCTTAGTAACCGTTGCTACGGTGCCATGTGACAATATGTTAATGGACTCTCCTGTACGCGATACGGCGACGCAACCCCACTACCCCCGCACGCCCCACGACCTGTCCCTAGCAAGGGTTTGGCAGGGTGTTGGGCCCATCCCCCTGGCTCGCGCGCCCATCGACCCCGATAGGACGCCCCCCTTCCGCTACGACCGATGCGGGAATGCATGGGGGAGCCAGGAGGAACCTACTGGAATGCAGGGCCGGTGAGAGGGGGGGGGGGGGGGGGGGGGGGGGGGTAAGCGGGGTTACTTACCCCGGGCCCCAAGGTATAATAGGGGCCCCAAGGTATAATAGGGGGCCCAGCGGGTCAATCTCAAGGGGGTCGTATTTTCAGGGCCTATGGGGCCCTCAAATGATATGTTACCCCGGGCCTCACTACGGCTCTCACCGGCCCTGCTCCTGATCACGGCCAAAGGCCGGAGAGTTCTACGGTGGTAACAAACCATCTTGCTAGGTTTACAGGAAACAAAAAATAAAAATAAAAATCACCCGCCACTCAAGTCAGTTCGCAACTGCCGTCGGTCACGCATGCGCAGACACCAATGACCGAGTCGGTCCATTAACCGCAGTTAACCTACGGCTAACTTACATTTAAGAGTTGCATGCATTTTTGCACTCGTGCGCTTTCTATGGAGGGTGAATGCAGCAATCAGTTGTCCGCGTTGTATGACTCGTTGCCTGAGACTTAAAAGAAGTGTTAAGCTACGACTACGTTGTGACGCGACGACTCGACGAGGACGCGTGGCATACTTTGGCGGGAAGCTATAGAGTGGCAGCAGCATTGCTAATAATTAATATGCAGACACATATCTATTTGATCACAAGCCTTGGTTCATCTTCTTCTCTAAACAATTAAAGCGTGCATGGCACTTCATTGACTTCATGATCAATCTTCTTCTCAGCTACCAGTTCATGTAAGAAAAGGCTGCCAATTGAAGGTCCCATACTGCCTGCCTAAAAATGAAACACAATTGGTGAACATACAGTTCTGCCTTGAATTAGCTGTACATGTGTGTAACGTTCCATCAATAGAAGTTGCCAGTGAAACATGCATGGTGTTTCCACATGTCTTCTATCCAAGAACATGGCTTTGCCTTACATAAGGGAGCATTTAGTGATGATATTTGCTTGCGCTATGGTTGGCAACCTAACTCGCTTCCTTCGACCTGTGTTTGTGGCAAGACATCTTCTATAAAACATGCCTTAAACTGTCCTTGTAGTGGTTATCCTACTATTCGGCACAATGAGTTACGGTACATCACTGCAACATTGCTTACTGAAGTTTGCCACAGTGTTGGAACTGAGCCTGCATGGTCTAAAACCTTTATCTGGTGAGTTTCTCAAGTACAAGGCAGCAAATAATTAATGCGGATGATGCTTGTTTGCATCTCTTATTGCAGCCTGAAAAGAACGATCAGCCATACAGCCTAACCTTTTTTGGCTTTGTGCCAAATTGAGCTTTTCGTTGCTACGTTCTGCAATCATGTGACTTCGTGGCTCAAGATCATCATATACCATCGATGCGCATGCTCCACACTTGACTATGCATGCCATCGATCTGTCCATCACACGGAGGCTATGTTCCCACATCGATAGCAGTAGTTTGGTGCTGACCAGACAGTCACCAGCTTGTTGTCAAACATGTACTTGATCCCCTCGTGGACCAGCTGGTGTGCCCGGCAGATGAGCTTGAGGCCATTGAGGTGCATAAACTGAAGGGAAACACAAACACAAGGTTCCATGTGCATTGCATATAGATATATACCAGTGGTACGGAGTTTACAATAGTTATTAATCTCATTTTCGAGCAGGATGGCTATAGTAGTATTCAGTCATCCTGCTCAATAGTACTCTAGCAATAATGAATTCCAAAGTTCAGGATTGCATATGCATTTTTCCCCCCTGTTCAATCTGCCTTTATTTGTTTTGTCATATTTAATAAACAAGACACAACTGAAGTAATTTGCTTTACATGGATCAGTTTAGGGATGTTGTAATACAGTAGTATTGAGTGGCACTTAGCAACTACCTTTTAGCTGCAGTAGTATATTAGACTTAGATTACATTTTGTGGTGTCGTAAACGCAAATAGCACCATCATCCTATATTCCATCACGTACTTTAGATAACCATTGAAACTGCTGCAACCACGCATTGTTGCATCAGCTGACTCTCTTCAGCATAAATAGCATATTATGTTCTTCGTTTTGTTGATCCATTATTCCCTTCCTTTTTACATCATCTCATTGTACAGTACACGTAGATCAGTCTAATGACAGAAGCCTGCATACACTGTTTAGGGTGCACTGAGGCTAAGCTCTAGCAGTTTACGTTTTGCATAAATAAAGTATGTGCATAGACTGCTCTACATCATGTATTAGGAAAGCAGCATGAACTGCTCCACACCTTCCATTTGCCTTATGTGGGCTTACATTTATGTGTACCATCTCATCTGGAATACTTTGTCTTCTTGCTTCACTGAACCTCCTACCTTACATGTAACAAATGAATTTACTGTACACATGCATATGCTGTATTTGTGTACAGTACATGTGTGCACTGTAAAACATGTGCTGTACACTTGTGTTGTACAAATGTACTTTATTCAAGTCCTATATTTAGCAAGTAAAATGCAACATAGGATTATTATATATGTTAATTGCATCTCAGACCAATGACTTGTTTCTTTCCCTTTTCACCACCATTGCCATCACATCCATATACTCTCATAGATAAAATGTTTTTTTTTTTTTAATTATTTGTAGCAGGGTTACTGATTATTAATTTTTTTTTTTTGTATTGCATTCAGAGCCCAACTATCATTTTGCAGAACCTCAGTCAAGACACCACAACTCAGAGAGACAGAGCCACTTTGGCCATGCCCACCATGCTGATCCTAATCAGTAGAGGTACTAAAATGGTAGCTGACCAGCCTCATGAAGTTCACAAAATATCAGCCTGCAAACAGTATCCATATTCCAGCATTCCTTCATTATCTCATAGACCTTCGCTGGACAATCTGTTAGGACATATAGGTGTTTCCCCTTCCTGATCAGCTGGGTCACCCCCTCATCGCTTAGCTCATAATATGGCTGCATTCCAAAAGAGAACATCTTCCACAAGATCACCCCCAAAGAAACACATAACCACGTTTTCTGGGGACATCCATCATACAGGGATCGCCATTGACACGGTAATAGAGATCCAAAGTCCCCAGTCTTGACGTTGGACTGTTCATAAAACAGTTGAGGCATGCCAAGTTGTGGATATGGTTCTTTGAGAGGTGCAGAAGCTATCTGTCTGCACATGTCAGTTAACTGCTCACAGCTAGATGTGGGGGTTTGCTGGAAGAGCTAGACTCTGTACGTTTTTTTTTTTGTGATGCCCCCAAAGGATTCCTCTTATTTATCTGGGAGATGCTGCCAGATCCCCCTTGTCCGTGTGCTCAGTTAAAAGCTGCAAACTGTATTTAATTAACTACTTCCGTTTAGAAGTCATGCACTCAAAATTGAAATCTTTATTTTTTTATTTTCGCAATGTACTTGATTTAGGGGCCGTTGTATCTTGATTTAGTGGTTTGAATTTCGGCCAGGTTGATATTAAATGTTGGAGCTTTTGGATACCTCTAAAATAGTATGTTTCTAATTAGGTGTTATCGGTAATTATTAATTCATTTTCTTTAATATTAATCCCTTTGATTTTGGGTAATTATATTTAAATTAGTATTTAGTTTGTTTACATCAACATTTAAGCCCGCGTTATTAGAACATTTAGCAACAGTTAACTGTTTGTGGTTAGTTTATAAATAAACAATTTTGAATTCCTTGATTGTGAAACACCCCGTATATCATACAGTTACAGCAGGATAAATTAACATACATAACGTTATTATTCCTATTACTATGATAATTATTTATATAGGCCCACATGTACATGTGCCACCATATCTATCCTAGTAGGCCCATATTTCATGCTGAATGAGTCCTATGCAATTCGAAATCACGGCCTGAATCCGAGCTAGCTAGACAGATGCAATATATCTGGAATTGATACGAACTCAGAACTGGCCATGGAGATCAAGCTTGAAATTTCAACAGGGTTTGAAAAAAAAAAAGTCTAGCACTAATTAATGCACGTGTGCTTTGTCATGGTAGTCCTAATAGGTTCTTATCTTTGATATTGTGTGATATGACCCATGATGTAGCAGCTACATGCGAAGAGTCATTTGCATTACGTAAGGTTAACAACCAGGGAAGCAACATGGGAGTTGGCTTAGTTAATTAATATTTTGTTTGTATGCCCTAATGTTTGTGTATGTAATATAAGTACACCTAAAAATAAAAAAATAAAAACATGCCTGCACCTGAACATGAAACAAATCTGATCCAGAAAATATATAGAGTAGTCAACAATATGAGACATCCGACCATGGCTGAATCATGCGAACGTCACAGAATAAGGCATACAAAATGGTTAATAACTCTTCACATGTACTAATAATAAATTTGTTAAGAAGAAGAATATAAAACAAGTAGAGCACTCCAGTCAGTCAACACAGTCAGTGAGAAATGTTCAAGTCTACACACAGAAGAGAAGTATGCTGACAGTACAGACACCTCTATATACATCAGCTGGCTGCTCTACATGAAGTAAGGAGTGGTGATCCTTGGAGGTACCAGCCTCTCTGACTCTGGCACAGCCTTGAACAATTTTGCTTCCCGCCGGTCCCCTTCGGATATTTCCAAAATGGAGGCTATGTTCCCACATCGATAGCAGTAGTTTGGTGCTGACCAGACAGTCACCAGCTTGTTGTCAAACATGTACTTGATCCCCTCGTGGACCAGCTGGTGTGCCCGGCAGATGAGCTTGAGGCCATTGAGGTGCATAAACTGAAGGGAAACACAAACACAAGGTTCCATGTGCATTGCATATAGATATGTACCAGTGATATGGAGTTTACATACAAGTACAACAGTTATAAGCTTCTAGACCATCAGGATGACTATTCACAGCAGCCAATGCATACTCAGGCAATGAAAGAATAAATTTGACACCAAGGCAAATTGAACAAAACAATAATCCTGAACTTTGAAATTCAATAAACAAGATGAAAGGTTATTTGCGGGGATCAGTTTAGGGACATTGTAATACAGTAGTATTGAGTGGCACTTAAAAATCTAATCTCTAGACAACCATAGAAACTGACTCTTTTCAGAACATGTATACAGCATGTATGTACAGCATATGTATAAAGTGCATGCCTATACAGCATGTATGTATAGCACATGTATAAAGTGTATGCCTATACAGCATGTATGTATACAGTGCATTAACTTGTTACAACAAGTTAAGTGAAGCGAGAAGGTAACTCATTCTGATGGTACTTGGCAAGTTAAAGGTGATGTGGAGGCTTAGCTAGTACAAGGTGATGTGGAGGCTTAGCTAGTACAAGGTGATGTGGAGGTTTAGCTAGTACAAGGTGATGTGGAGGTTTAGCTAGTACAAGGTGATGTGGAGGTTTAGCTAGTACAAGGTGATGTGGAGGCTTAGCTAGTACAAGGTGATGTGGAGGCTTAGCTAGTACAAGGTGATGTGGAGGCTTAGTTAGTACAAGGTGATGTGGAGGCTTAGCTAGTACAAGGTGATGTGGAGGCTTAGCTAGTACAAGGTGATGTGGAGGCTTAGTTAGTACAAGGTGATGTGGAGGCTTAGCTAGTACAAGGTGATGTGGAGGCTTAGCTAGTACAAGGTGATGTGGAGGTTTAGCTAGTACAAGGTGATGTGGAGGCTTAGCTAGTACAAGGTGATGTGGAGGCTTAGCTAGTACAAGGTGATGTGGAGGCTTAGCTAGTACAAGGTGATGTGGAGGTTTAGCTAGTACAAGGTGATGTGGAGGCTTAGTTAGTACAAGGTGATGTGGAGGCTTAGTTAGTACAAGGTGATGTGGAGGCTTAGCTAGTACAAGGTGATGTGGAGGCTTAGCTAGTACAAGGTGATGTGGAGGCTTAGTTAGTACAAGGTGATGGGGAGGCTTAGCTAGTACAAGGTGATGTGGAGGCTTAGCTAGTACAAGGTGATGTGGAGGCTTAGCTAGTACAAGGTGATGTGGAGGCTTAGCTAGTACAAGGTGATGTGGAGGCTTAGCTAGTACAAGGTGATGTGGAGGCTTAGCTAGTACAAGGTGATGTGGAGGCTTAGCTAGTACAAGGTGATGTGGAGGTTTAGCTAGTACAAGGTGATGTGGAGGCTTAGCTAGTACAAGGTGATGTGGAGGCTTAGCTAGTACAAGGTGATGTGGAGGCTTAGCTAGTACAAGGTGATGTGGAGGCTTAGCTAGTACAAGGTGATGTGGAGGCTTAGCTAGTACAAGGTGATGTGGAGGCTTAGCTAGTACAAGGTGATGTGGAGGTTTAGCTAGTACAAGGTGATGTGGAGGTTTAGCTAGTACAAGGTGATGTGGAGGCTTAGCTAGTACAAGGTGATGTGGAGGCTTAGCTAGTACAAGGTGATGTGGGCTTAGCTAGTACAAGGTGATGTGGAGGCTTAGCTAGTACAAGGTGATGTGGAGGCTTAGCTAGTACAAGGTGATGTGGAGGCTTAGCTAGTACAAGGTGATGTGGAGGCTTAGCTAGTACAAGGTGATGTGGAGGCTTAGCTAGTACAAGGTGATGTGGAGGCTTAGCTAGTACAAGGTGATGTGGAGGTTTAGCTAGTACAAGGTGATGTGGAGGCTTAGTTAATGTGGAGGCTTAGCTATGATACATGTATTATTATATACTATATATGCTAACAGGGTAACCATAGGGCCATAGGATATCGGGATGAGGGGAGGAGTTGACCGTCAGGCACATATCCAGGATTTCAAAAGGCGGTGTTTCCAACTTTGTACGTTAATCGAACGTGGAGGTGGGGTGTCCCTTGCGATAGGCCATATACTTGCATGTAATGATTATTTAATATTTAACACATGTAACAGTTAAGTTTATTAAATATTACCCTGCAATTGATTAATGGGGGAGGGGGGTTCCGGGCAACACAGAAACCTCTATGGATATGCTCCTGACAAGTAGGCTGTTCATATGGAGCTAGTGTTATGAAGTGGCCATATATGGAGCTAGTGTTATGAAGTGGACATATATGGAGCTAGTGTTATGAAGTGGCCATATTGGCCATGTAAGAGAAATTGACCACAAGTTTGGCCTCCTCTACCATGCAAGCACTAAACCACACCCCACAACTTTCAACATACCCAATAGTAACCCAACTGACCACACCCATAATATACAACAACAGCAACAAGGTGTGGTTAAGAACCACACCCATAACACCAGTGCTAGTCTAAACAGATTTGGATGAATATGGTAGTGGCTTACTAATAAGACCACCCCAGGACAATCAGATCTTGTGGTAAAACTCCCCAATAGGACCATTTCGATCTTACTGGCGAGTTTCCCGCCTTTCAAAATGCGCTTTGATTAGAACACCAGTAGCAGATAAACAAACGAATTGTAACAAAATAACAGCTGGAAGGATGAACAAGTATGCCAAGGATTGTAAAGCAAGCTTAGAGCTGGCTCGTGTGTGTCATAGACATTGCTAACTCCATTAGTACGGTATCGTCGATTTTCCCCGCAATCGAATGCATGGTGGTTAGAGCTACCAACTGTATTAGGAATCCACTTCATTGATCGCCTGTTCAGAGAAAGAAAGGTACACAGAAACGCCCCTCCAATATTTATGCACTAGTGGTCTTATTAGGTGATCAGATTGGCAAAGTGGTCTTATGATCGGGTGGTTAAGTGGTCTTATTACCTGGGTGGTCTGATTAGTGAGCCTGCTACTGCAATAACCTAGCTACATGTATCTGACTCACCACAGACAGATTGCACCTGCAAGCAAACCCATATGTATAATGTTAGATGTACATGTACAAAGTATAATGGTTACATGTACAAAGACACACCCACATACCTACATGCATAATGGTTACAAAGATGCACCCACAGGCTCATAACACTGAATACGTACATGTGTACCTTACATGTATTACTTACCTCCTGTGTCACACTGGCTCCAAACAGATAACCAGCTCCTCTTGGGCTGATAGCCCATCCAGCTATCTCCTCAGGATCAGACCACACAAGATCTGAAAGAAACAGAGGGATACTAAATGTTGTGACAGTGAAAATGTTTATTGCTTATTATAATGAAACTAGGTCTTACCCCGTGAAAAATCACGGAAGTGATTCTATAAGAAGTGCAGAATGTTTTTTTTTTTAACATACAGTAATCTACCACCTGTTGTAATATACGGTTACTACACAACCTATTTAATAGCCCGCGCATGCAATGAAATACATGTACATGTACTACTTCCTGTCTGTACGATAAGAAGGAACACCGGTCAATTGCCATTGGTCATTTGTGCGGGAGTGGTCGTTTCTATTGGTTGCTAGGTACGCGTTGCTAGTTGTGTTCAAACCCACAATTGTAGAGGCTAGGCGGAGTTTATAAATAGGTGGTTACGCGGACGTACGTACGTACGTACGGACGTTGGAAATTATAGTATTAGATGCCACCACATCTGTAGGCCCACATCTGCCACAATGTATAATGAACAATACGGTTGATTTCCTGAAAACCATGAAGTGTTTGTCCTCAAAGAATGTAGTACCATGTAAGGTGTATATCTAAACACAAGGAGAACAACACTTATAGAGGTGTTAAAATAAAAGGCGTGAATCATTAAGACAGATGCATGTCTACAGAAGCAGGCCATAAATTAAAACTCAATTTTTGGTGCCCTATGGAATCCTCCACCACAGGGCCTCAGGATTCCAACTTCCTTGCCCCACATCACCAAACGTCTACTTTCAAGGAGTCCTCTCTACAAGGAGTTCTCCTTTATGACACCCTATATGGTACATGTAGTTCATACCGCAAAATGCTCCTTCATGTGGTATTTCCACTCCTCTGTCGATAGTACGAATCTGTCAAAAAAGAAAATAAGTTGGCAATGTATGCATAGTAGAAACCATTAATAATTAGCACTGTGCATGTAGGCCAAATACATGTATGTAAGGAAACCTCTAACATAAACAGATACATTTAAATCTCCACGCCATACAATGTAAAATTCTAATTCCAGCCCACCCTGGTAAATAGTTAAGTTATTAACCCATTTCCCTACATCCTGCCGGTGCTTATTAATAGCACAAGGACCCTGCACTTGTGAGGACGTAAGGGCTGGAGGTGTGCACACTGATATTTAAAAAATATAACGTTTGCGATATAATAAATTATGGATGTTACACTAAAGATAAGGGGTTAATCACGTAATAAAATCAGGTGATAAAATCATTTCATTCTAAAGCTGGGTTTACAATCTGATGCTCACTGAATGTTGCATCAGCGTCAACGTCTGTAATTTGTGATGATGACGCTGGAATAGAACTCAAGTCTATTCCAGCGTCACATCAGCTGACGCTTACACAACATTCAGCGAGCGTCACATTGTAAACCCAGCTTATATTTTGTACACATCAATTCTAATAGAGAGAAATAGTACTGAACAGCCGGGATGATCAGATCTACATAAATGTAGTAGAGCAGTGGCACGCATGTTCCGTGCAAGGCTGAGCATGTGTGGGTGTGGTTTGCACAGAGGACACAACAATGCACTGTCTACATGTATTTGGTTCGGGGTTCAATAGATTTTGCTTAGGAAAGTCTAGTTTGCAACACAAGTGTTGCGTTTTGATATATGGTACACTAATGGTACCCTAATCACACATCACAAATTAGCACAATAACAATAATCAATAAAGAGAACTGATTTGCTGTACGGGGACCAGCAACCAGGTAGTACTTACTGTGGGTACCAACCACCACGCACATAAACATTATGCCGAAGGAGACAAGGGTAGAAGCAGGAAGGCAGGAATACAAGAGGACTACATGTAGTGAATATTACCTGATCCAAGGTTTTCACTTGAGGGGACAGTCCACCGTGTACGCAGAGAATAGACTCATCAATGATCTGGATGAAGGATTGGAACAAGGGTGGTCTCATCAGGTGCAGGTACACGTACACATTGCTATATACTTTATCTGAAGCACAGAATGAAACAGGTTTTAAAAAAACCCAACAGTTGTTGGTCAAATTAAACTGAAACAACTCTTGAAAATAACCAAATACATGTACACTGACCATGCTACACACGTTCCCAGCATGGTTGACACACTGCTGAACATGCACCTAGTAATCTTATAAAAGTGCCACCATGCCTGAGTATGGACTTCTTTTCCAGAGAAGTGAGGGAACAAATAACCACTGTAGCTTGATGCATGCAAGCTGTCATGGCCCAAGCCCTCTATGGTTCATACAGCAACCCAACCTGTACTCCACACTGAGCTATCATCAAAATGGCCCCTACTTAAAAAAAAAAAATGAAGTGAATGGCTCAGGTTTGTAAGGATATTGAATTAGATGAATGAGGCTGCCCAAGAATAATTAACATCCATACTGGGCAAGACCTCATCCACTCTATCCAATGAACCATTGTAGTAATGTGTACCTATTAGCAATCAAAGATTTGAAACCCAAATGGTTCCCCCCCCCCCCCCCCCCCCCACAAAGGATTGTACACTGCATGCAACACACAACTGTCCACTTACGGCTGCTAATGTTAGCAAGTCAAACACTCTACAACAGCACCTCCAAGCATTGGCATTCCCATATTTGTTTTGACATTCATCTTCAAGGAAGGAAAGGATAAATATCCATTATAGCAAAGACAATCCAACCAACAGCAACTCCAGACAAAAAGACACAATTGCTAATTATACATGCACATGTACATAACTATTAAACATCTCATTATAGGCTGATGGTTATAAGAGCAGCATTACTGCCTCATTCGAGCAGCTGGCATGTCACTTACACTCATAGCATGGCTCACTTCTCCTACACACGTACATCTCATCACACACACATGATCATGTACAGGACTTTTCTTCTTCTCTATTAGTACCCATACACTACCACTATAAATCATTCACTAGTGTAATCATTGTGTGTGTGCATAGGTGTGCCTGTGTGTGTGTGTGTGTGTGTAAAAAGTGTGGCCATACACAACTGTAGGAAATCACCAATCTCTTATAACGCTATGCCCTTTGCAGCAATGGGAAGTAGGAGTAAGCACAGGAGAACATTCCACAGCTACATGTAGTACTCCAGCTACATCAACAGCACACACTTATACGTATCAGCACTTGTATTTGTGTAACGAAGTACCAATATGTGCACACATCACATGTGCAACAGGCACACACAGATGACACATAGACACATCACTGACCATAGAATCCATAGACCTGTGTAATCTGCCTGCTTTCATGGTTGCCCCTCAGAAGGGTGATGCGATTTGGATACTTGGCTTTCAGTGTCAACAGATACGTGAATGTCTCAAGACTGTAGTATCCTCGGTCCACAAAGTCGCCCTACACATACCACATTGATGGTTAGTATGTGCATGTGTGATGCAATATACAAATGAACACAGGGAAATCAAATGTGTGGTAGTACTTACCATAAAAACGTAGCTTGTGTCTGGCAGTTCACCACCAGTTCTGAAAAGCTCCAGAAGATCGTAAAACTGTGTGTGTGTGTGTGTGTGTGTGTGTGTGTGTGTGTGTATGTGTATGTGATGGTGGATTTGGGATTAGCATGATTGGTAAGGGTATCATTATATGCATGTACCTACATGTGTATGTACAAAAGGCATGCCATTGTACACAATACACATACAGCATGCACAAAACACACACAGTACACGAACAAAACACACATACAGTACCCGCATACTGTTCACACATACATTACATATATAGTACACAAACAACATAAACCTGCACATGTGCTCATCCATACACAACAAACAGATATGCTATGCACATGTATGTGAATCAACACAAACACCTATTACGTAAAAAAGCGCTTCCTTTCTCAAGGAGCTACATCCTAGCAGGAGCTATGTGAAAACAGGCAGTGGAATCGGTGGCAGTGTTCATCTCTGGAATCAGCATTTGAACCTCGTTAGCAACCACAACGCACCCACCAAAAGCCAATACCGAATGCATCGGGGACATGCAACCCACGATCGGTAATATGTGAATAGGAGAGGAAGGTTAAGAATGAAAACTTGGGAGGAGGATGCAAGTGAAATGAGAGGTTGGCTAGAAACGATAAATGAGTCGATGGAGGCGGAGAGAACCTGATCAATCTGCTATTGACAGCTACTTCCCAATCATGAATTCGATCACCGAGATATGATCTTACTCGGCAAATCTTTCACGTACAAGTAATCCTCACCTGTCCGTGTATATCTCCACAAACTGTGACCGGCGATGACACAGGTTGAACGTTAGACTCCTCCAAGAGAAGATCACAGACGTATTCACATAGTTTCTGATGGGCGAACGGCAACACGACGTTTAGTTTGGTTCAAACGCTATCTATCGTGCCTCGTACCTTCAAATCATTCTCCGGAAGATACTGGCACTTCTTGGCAGTATCTATCCATTGGTCGATGACACCGTCGAGCGCCATTTAAAAATAATTGTTATGTTTATCCGAGTACGTAATACATACATTAACTCCTTTACGTCGAACGATTGTATTTAACCGCCAGTCTATACTACAGTCTTCTTGTATAATTTTTCGATACTGCTAGTATGCCAGAGGATTCATTATACTTAGACAATATACAGGAGTATGTGCAGGATGAAAACAAAATAGTACGCTTGTATTAAAGCGCTTGCGTGGTTTTGAATCTTATTGTCTTGCAATCAGGTCACGTGCAAATGGCTCAGTCGTACCCTCTCAGTGCCCGTAAATGCTGCAAAGAAGTAAGCTTATGTTACCTTGTTTGCTGAGATAGTGGGTGGGTTTAATGCTGCATCCAATATTCATATGTCCTTGACTTTTGAATTTTGGGTAACATGTAGAATTGGCTAGTAGGCACATTTTTACATGTACTAGTAAAGCTGTGTGGTGTCAGCAGTCTGAGAGCAAATAATAGGGATCAGTCCTTACCTTAACCATTACATTACATTGCGAATCCAGCATTACATGCCTTACCTATATAAATAAGCAGGGGTTGGGGCCCATGTCTGTACTGTAGCTGATGTACTTGTATGTCTGTACTGTAGCTGATGTACTTGTATGTCTGTACTGTAGCTGATGTACATGTATGTCTGTACTGTAGCTGATGTACTTGTATGTCTGTACTGTAGCTGATGTACATGTATGTCTGTACTGTAGCTGATGTACATGTATGTCTGTACTGTAGCTGATGTACATGTATGTCTGTACTGTAGCTGATGTACATGTATGTCTGTACTATAGCTGATGTACTTGTATGTCTGTACTGTAGCTGATGTACATGTATGTCTGTACTGTAGCTGATGTACATGTATGTCTGTACTGTAGCTGATGTACATGTATGTCTGTACTGTAGCTGATGTACATGTATGTCTGTACTGTAGCTGATGTACATGTATGTCTGTACTGTAGCTGATGTACTTGTATGTCTGTACTGTAGCTGATGTACATGTATGTCTGTACTGTAGCTGATGTACATGTATGTCTGTACTGTAGCTGATGTACTTGTATGTCTGTACTGTAGCTGATGTACATGTATGTCTGTACTGTAGCTGATGTACTTGTATGTCTGTACTGTAGCTGATGTACATGTATGTCTGTACTGTAGCTGATGTACATGTATGTCTGTACTGTAGCTGATGTACTTGTATGTCTGTACTGTAGCTGATGTACATGTATGTCTGTACTGTAGCTGATGTACATGTATGTCTGTACTTTAGCTGATGTACTTGTATGTCTGTACTGTAGCTGATGTACTTGTATGTCTGTACTGTAGCTGATGTACATGTATGTCTGTACTGTAGCTGATGTGCATGTATGTCTGTACTGTAGCTGATGTACTTGTATGTCTGTACTGTAGCTGATGTACTTGTATGTCTGTACTGTAGCTGATGTGCATGTATGTCTGTACTGTAGCTGATGTACTTGTATGTCTGTACTGTAGCTGATGTACATGTATGTCTGTACTGTAGCTGATGTGCATGTATGTCTGTACTGTAGCTGATGTACATGTATGTCTGTACTGTAGCTGATGTACATGTATGTCTGTACTGTAGCTGATGTGCATGTATGTCTGTACTGTAGCTGATGTACTTGTATGTCTGTACTGTAGCTGATGTACTTGTATGTCTGTACTGTAGCTGATGTACTTGTATGTCTGTACTGTAGCTGATGTACATGTATGTCTGTACTGTAGCTGATGTACATGTATGTCTGTACTGTAGCTGATGTACATGTATGTCTGTACTGTAGCTGATGTACATGTATGTCTGTACTGTAGCTGATGTACATGTATGTCTGTACTGTAGCTGATGTACATGTATGTCTGTACTGTAGCTGATGTACATGTATGTCTGTACTGTAGCTGATGTACTTGTATGTCTGTACTGTAGCTGATGTACTTGTATGTCTGTACTGTAGCTGATGTGCATGTATGTCTGTACTGTAGCTGATGTACATGTATGTCTGTACTGTAGCTGATGTACATGTATGTCTGTACTGTAGCTGATGTACTTGTATGTCTGTACTGTAGCTGATGTACTTGTATGTCTGTACTGTAGCTGATGTACTTGTATGTCTGTACTGTAGCTGATGTACTTGTATGTCTGTACTGTAGCTGATGTACATGTATGTCTGTACTGTAGCTGATGTACATGTATGTCTGTACTGTAGCTGATGTACATGTATGTCTGTACTGTAGCTGATGTACATGTATGTCTGTACTGTAGCTGATGTACTTGTATGTCTGTACTGTAGCTGATGTACTTGTATGTCTGTACTGTAGCTGATGTACTTGTATGTCTGTACTGTAGCTGATGTACATGTATGTCTGTACTGTAGCTGATGTACTTGTATGTCTGTACTGTAGCTGATGTACATGTATGTCTGTACTGTAGCTGATGTACATGTATGTCTGTACTGTAGCTGATGTACATGTATGTCTGTACAATGGCACACAGGGGCGCACGAGGTACTCTTCCCTCTCTGTCTGGTCCTGGGCTGCCCATTATTTGTGGTTTCTTACCTTCAGGATGCTATTTTCCTATGTTGCCAAGCAACGTGCTAGTGGTTCTCAACTAGTGGTCACTTACATTGTCACTGGTGTGGCTAATAAAGAGGTTGGTTGATTTTACTATTTTATAGGATTTACTATAATGTATGTGCACAACGTAGTACCATGTTGTGTGTGTAGGCAAGCATAGGATTGAAAAACTGGAATAGATTCAAGCATGGCTTAGGCCTCACTACATGTAATCTTTACACTATCATCTTTTGGATGCATGCCAAACTCATAAGATGGTGTTAAAGAGGAACATAAATGCTATGTGTAGTCGTGGCCGAGTGGTTAAGGCGATAGACTAGAAATCTATTGGGATTTTCCCGCGCAGGTTCGAATCCTGCCGACTACGTTTTCTCTTTTTTTATTTTTATTTTTATTTTATTTTTTTATAACATACAGTAGCGATAGTACTAGTAGACTGTATACCCGCGGTTTTTTTTAATTTCTAAAATAGCGTGCTGGATAAGGCTAAATCTCAAACCATTTAACTGGTTCGTTTTAGTACGTTGCCTGTACATTTTGTGTAGTCGTGGCCGAGTGGTTAAGGCGATAGACTAGAAATCTATTGGGATTTTCCCGCGCAGGTTCGAATCCTGCCGACTACGTTTTTTCTTTCCTCTGTATCCCGTTTTTCTTTTAAAAAAAAAAGAAAATAAATTAGTTTTTTTATTTTTAAATAATAGTAATAATTTATTACAGTTATATAATAACAATACATATATAATACAAGGAAGACAATAAACACATTATATGTGAAAGTTAGGTCTATGGCGGAGGAGCTATCCTAGAAAGGACAGCTGTGGCATTGGCACAGACCAGGTTGAGATTCAGCCAACCATAGATCTCGTTGAGTATGATGGATTTTGGCCGGCATGTGGAGGTGGCAAGTCTGGAGGCTACTGAGGCGATGATGGTAGTGGCTTCCTTTCCCCAAGCCCCATAGGTTTCCACTACCATAGGGACACAAACCCACCCTAGTTCTGAACATTTAGGGTCATTTGCTTTGTGCTTTCTAGCCTCAGTGGCCTGGGCAGCAGCTGTGGCCGACACTCCCGCTTCCAATAAAGTGACAGGATTAAGCAGTGAGGTGATGGACACATCTAATGCTGCAGTTCTGCCCAAGAACCAGTTGGGAAGTAAGATGTCCGCTGGACGGGTCTTGCTGTGGTCTCTGGTAAGATTGTTGCCAACTTCCACCTTAACCCCTATGTGCGCCCGACGACAGGTCTCCACCAGGATGTCCCTAATCCTATTATGGCGGGAGACCACATCACCACCATATTTGCAGGTAATTGCATGGTGGCCAAGGTGATCAAGTGCACTACCTGGGCACAGTGCACATTGGGAGCCCTCCGAGTTGTCAAGTCCAAGCCACCATTTGATGGCAACCTGGAAAACTGGTGGATCCATGTGAAGCCCTAAGTTCTCAGAGGGCACAACTGAAAGCCAGGATGCAGCATGGGGGGAAGAAACTGACAGAAGACGTGCCTTATCTGCTACAGATGACGAATTCAGTAGTGCGTTGAAAACATGATCATCCAACTTAGCAGAAAGGGATTTCTGGGAGACTGGTGAAGTGAGGAGAGAGACTCAACACTAATTGCATCTGCAGGTGAGACCAAGCTGTTGAAGATCTCTACTGCTTGAGACAGATGGTGAGATGACTGCAGACCAAAGCCAGATGAGCATAAGGAGGAGATAAAAGCTGCTGATGAGTGGTGGGACAATGACCGAAACCCAAGGCCCCCTCTACTTGGGCTAAGCTGAGCTTGTTGCCAGGCTGTATCTGACATGTCTACTCCAATGCATCGACAGAAGGTCATTCGGATATCATCATCGATAAGAGCAAAGACTTTAGATGAGATGCACCAGTTTGCAAAAGGCCCCACAAAGACGAAGAAGGATTAATGCAACCTGTGGATCAACTATCCCAACCTCCTCAAGTTGTGACAATAGGATCTTAGCTTGGGTATGTTTTTTGGAGATAAAGGAGGAACAAAATTCCTGGTCGCCAATGGGAATCCCTAGAATCTCCATATTGGGCTTGTCAGATTTCTTCATGCATAATGGGAACATGTCAAGACCATGTCGGCTGAACACCTCACATTTAGGCAGGTTGACAATAATTTATTAATAACTTTTTTTTTCCTGAATGGCGTCATTGGCGCGGTATGTACAGTGCGTTTTATAACTTTACTTGATCGTTATGTGTAGTCGTGGCCGAGTGGTTAAGGCGATAGACTAGAAATCTATTGGGATTTTCCCGCGCAGGTTCGAATCCTGCCGACTACGTTTTCTCTTTTTTTTTTTTTTTTTTTTTTTTTTTGGGGGGGGGGGGGGGGGGGGGGGGGGTGGGGAGTGGTATTATAAATTATTTTTATACAGGTGCTGGGAACTCCCTTTTTCACAGCATAAAGCCACTACATGTACAATAATTAATACGTATCAAGGTAACATTTCTCAGAGACAGCCCCAATCATTATTATTTTGCCAGAGTGTATACGGGGGGGGGGGGGGAGACATGGTAAAGCAGTAGTAGAATCGTAGTTAAAAATTCGGGGCATTAAAACTTGGCAAAGTGTAGTCCATTTTGCACAAACTTCTAATAAGGAAACAAATCCTGGCAGTTTGTCCAGTGATGTGAATACCTTGTTGTATTTGCGTTATTGTTATCCACACCTTGATCACACATACATTTGTTGAACATCCTTGGGGATCATGCATCCAAGCTACATGTATGTCTCAAATGTACCTTGCACAGCCACTATAAATGCATTGAAACGTTCTGCACCTGTTACATGTACATGTAGCTCATTGACAAGGCTGTTGTATGTGCTTGAGTGTATAGGTTTTGCAATAGTACTCGTACTCCAAAGGCATGTACAGGTACAATGTACATGATATGTTGAGGCTTTACATATGATGTGGTACATGCATCTCCTTGCACAAAAACAACTATATCTATATATGTATGAATTCTCCTGAGTGACATACATGTAGACTAGGTTGATGTGTTGTTGTTATTACCCTCCAGGATAACTGCTGCTGCCATAAGGTGTGTCTGGTCGAAGAGGATGACTTGGAAGGTAACTTGAAACTTGTTTGTGCACTGTGGTGCCTAAGTTTTAAATTGATTCCATCACTTCTTTTTTTTTTTCTGATTGGCAAGTTTTATATACATATATTGTGATAGTTTCCATGAAAATGGCTCTCTGGGTGTGCTTTGTATAAATGACATGCTGTGTCTTCAATCAGCAAGCTTACTATTTTGTACTCCTCATGTACCCTGTGTAAAGTACATTTTGGTGTCTTTACAGTGTACATTGTACGTATGCTCCTTGTCAAACATTTGCATGCATGGGGTTTAGAAACCATGCATCTTTCTGGAGGAGCTTCCAAATCACTTAAAATAGTGGCAGTGCAGGTACATAAAGGTATTGTATCTGGTACAGAGTAACAGAGATTTAGTTGAGCGAAGTGGGTGCACATTTTCATTTTCCAACACGACCCAATGGATGCAATATTTATGTAAGGTGTGCACTAAATTTGCACACACTTCTTTATACATGTACATGTAGCTCTTTAGCAGATGACATAGACATGTAAAATTTAACAATCTGAAGTCAATAGCAACAGGACTTCATTGAATTTGAGCTTGATGCTCCTTGTGTTTTTCTGAGCATAATGGGGGTATTAGATGAGTGATCTACATGTACATGTAAGTACACCAAAATGTACATTGTACATGTATATTCTATAGGGAAATGGTGTTGTGTGATCCATAGAATATAGGATGTTGATAGCATTTACATGTACATTTAGATTTGCATTGTACCCGCATATCAAACATAAACATTTTTTATCCAAGAGATTTCAGAAACTGTCTCATATTGATTGATTTCTTGGAGTAGGCATTGTCCTCTATAAAATGATCCTTGCGCATTGAAAATTACTGTCCACCACAGAGTGATAAGGCACTGAAGTTTTGACTAGCTGTACATTTCAGTGCAAGTGTTGCCTATTTGTTAATTGTCCTAGAAAGTTGCAGAACTTCCACTACAACATCCAGCACAAGCATTGCAATGTATGCCTAATTAAAATTCAGTGCCTCATAGCTCCCTGATGCCCAGGCACTCCAGTTTTCAATGTGTAAAAATCTTTCATAAACAACATTGAAGACTCTCATAAAACTATCTGGTTCATGTTACTTTTTTGCAGAAACTATCCCACATATATTTATCACATCTACATATGCACCCATGTTGCATAAACACCTCTGATGATGACATACAACTCTTTTTCACACACTGCTGGTCTGTTAGCCTCAAAGAAGCAGTTTTCAGAAGTTTGGGGAGTCCACATTTACAGTGTTCAGAAAGCCAAATTGAAGGTACAGTAGATCTATGCCGCAGCCTTTATGTACATGTATGGCACACTGAAGGTACACTGGAGCTTAGGGCACACTAGCTGTAGGCACATTGAAGGTACACTGGAGCTTAGGGCACACTAGCTGTAGGCACATTGAAGGTACACTGCAGCTTAGGGCACACTAGCTGTAGGCACATTGAAGGTACACTGCAGCTTAGGGCACACTAGCTGTAGGCACACTGAAGGTACACTGGAGCTTAGGGCACACTAGCTGTAGGCACATTGAAGGTACACTGGAGCTTAGGGCACACTAGCTGTAGGCACATTGAAGGTACACTGCAGCTTAGGGCACACTAGCTGTAGGCACACTGAAGGTACACTGAAGCTTAGGGCACACCACATTGAAAGTGTAATGTAGCCAGTTGTGGTGAACTTCTATGTTAATCACTCTTAATAATGCACAACAGGACTTGGCCACTTTGTATGCAGCTGACTTTGATGCCAGGAAGGACAATCTGATGGATTACTCCAAGTACGTTTATGCTAAACTAATTTACTTTGAGCTTTTGGCATACATTTTAAAGTTCCAATCTATGTCTTCAGACACACATGTACGCATGTACATGCACCTACAGTACATGTACATGTATATCATAATTGCATGTACAGTTGTGCATGTACATGTATGTATCACCTGTTAGCTTTGTTGTAATGTCTCCCCTTGCCTTTCTGCACTGATGCTCTGTACATGCATATACCCACATACAAAAGATGGAGCACAATTGACCCCAAACAATTTGAAAGGTTGTCACTGTCTTCCAAAACGTATGTATCCAAGTTGCCATCAGAGAAAGTTGAGTCGATGGAGATGACCTCCAAAGGCTCCAGAGGCACAGAGCTGACCTCCAAAGGCACAGAGCTGACCTCCAAAGGCACAGAGTTGACCTCAAAAGGCACAGAGCTGACCTCCAAAGGCACAGAGCTGACCTCCAAAGGCACAGAGCTGACCTCCAAAGGCACAGAGCTGACCTCCAAAGGCACAGAGCTGACCTCCAAAGGCTCAGAGCTGACCTCCAAAGGTGCCTCCAAACGACCTCACCCACTCAACCCAAAACCGCCTCGACTTTCTCATATGGTGCCAGAACTTCCTGAGCTCCCAAATATTCAGCCACAAGGTTCGTAAGGATTGGAGTTAAACTTAACACACACACACACACACACACACACACACACATACACACACACACACACACACACACACACACACACACACACATACACACACACACACACACACACACACACACACACAAACAAACACACACAACACATGCACACAATACATATACCACACATACACAACACATACTCACACACACACACACTCACACTAAGGATACCATCATCTGTGCATTTTACAAAACACCTACGGTGTGGACAAAAAGAAGTCTTTGGCTTAAGTACATGTAGGTCCCTGTCAGTTTCAGTTCCTTTACCAGGTGGCTACATGTGTACATGTACATGTATTTCTATTGTAACACCATTTTACATAATTTGTGTGATGTATAAATGTTGGTGTTACAGTATCTGTTAAACTGAACTGTGCGCAAAGAACGTAACACATTATAAAACCACTTCGTATAAATTACCATCGTTACTTTATTTTAAGGTATTGTTTCAAAACCATCATAAATCAAAATATTCAAAGCCAGCTATTATTAAAAGTATTCAAGATTATGGTTTGAAGCTGTTATTTGATAACTAATTTTAATGAGTATATCTTATTAGTCCAATAATGATCTAGCATTTTCAAGTTTGATTTGTTATCAAGTACTAGTAAAAATGTCAGTACAATTTCATACATGTACTTTCATTCAGGTTATTGTTCAGTTTATAAATTTCTACATTATCAATCAATTAGGAGCTGTTTGAATTTATATTTTCAATTATTGAAGGCAATCGAATTTTTTAAAAATGCAGTTCATATTTGCCAAACTTAATCATCGTAAATTCACATGTTAATCCTATTAAGGAATTATATTCATTTACATGTAAAAGCATTGCATTCTTAATATCACATACATGTACATGTGCGTATGATTTGCACATGTACATGTACATCCTGTAGGACCAAGCCCTGCTGACCAATCAGCACCAGTACTCGCTGAAGCCACTACCAAACAAGTTAGCAAAGCTGTGGAATCAAAAAAGGTGTGGTGGTGGTGAAGTGGGATGTGGGTGGTGGTGGAGATGGTAGTTGGATGACTGTCATTTAAGCTGAAAATACATAAACTTGCACACATATGTATTGATTTGCACCATACAGGATCCATGACAATTGCTCAGCTTTGAAACCACTTACATATACAATAATTATTGCCATAAACCTCCTCCATGGATAGGGTTTACATACTGTACGTGCATTTTTCTCTGTCAGCCATGCATCTACTAATAGTGACTAAGGCCCTACTTAATCAAGGGTCATACAATTGCTACATGTATTTATGTGTTAAAAGCTACATGTGGGTAATAGAGTGTGTGCATCTTATATTTATGTGTGTGTATTGTTCACTTGCGATGTAAATCACTACATACAGTGTATACATGTACATGTACATGTATATGTTGCTATAAGTACTAATAAAGTTGCTACAAATATATGCCACATGAACTGCCGTCTTTTCCTGTGCCATTTGCTCTTGTCTGCCTATTGATTCTCCTCACCATTGTAATTTAATGCTGTCACTGCCCCAATGTTGCAGACTCACTGTAAGTGAATGTCAGCTTACCTCTGCCAGCCTTTTGTCTCCTTTTCCTGTTATGGAATGATTTTATGCAACAAAAAGGCATAACAGTACACATGATGTAAGACATACATGATGTCAGCTCCACATATTTCCATTAGGTTATACCATCATGGATCATTATTTGTACATGGTTATGCAGTACTTAGTTAGATACTGTGACAAGGAATCCAAATCACTAAGATCCTCAGCTATATGAGGGCGGGTGTGAGTGGTTTTAAAACCTCAGATTATATCTTGTTGGATGCACCGTGTACATGTGTACATATGTGTCATCTCACATTTATATACTTTGTGTCACAGGCTCCACTGAAAGGTTCTGTGGCTTCTTTCTTTGCAAGTGTAAAGGAGTCAGACAAGACCAAATGTGAGGTGTAATGTGTGTACATGTATGCTGTACGTCCATCTGTGTATGTTGTGCTTCCAATATGACTGCAGAGATTTCCACCTCGGATTTACGTTAATTATAACTACATGTACTGTGATTAACACTTAACTTTGTATTACAGTGTACATGTACATGTAGTTCTACACAAGTTTTCAAGTTGCCACAAAACGCCACAATAAAGATTGAGCTTTTGAACATGTAATGAATTCCATAACATGAGCTTCCACGAAAGTTATACATGTAGCGGTATCTGCCACCCATGTTCTACTTGGCAAGCATTGTACCTTTACCATCATCTACCATGTACAATGTACTATTTGAAATACTCAGGACTGTATTTTGTGCATGCATGTGTGTTTGCATATTGTGAATCTGAATTCAAGCTATTCAACATACACAATGTATACATGTGCACTGTATGTACATTGTACATAACTGTCCTGTTGTACGTCCGACTTAAATACAAGACCTGTCATTTGTGTCTATATAATTACACTGTTGATGCTCTGTGTGCATGCATGCATGTAGTCAACGTTACCTTTGCATTGCAGCTTCTGCTGCTGACAAGGGCAGTGTAAGTACTGGGGCTGGGGCAACAGAGGCAACCTTGTAAGTGCACTAATTCGGTGGTCTTGTTGTGTGCTTATGCATCAGATTTCAGAATTTTATAATGCGTTAAAACTATATAGAAATTCGTTTATTAGCCATGTTGTATGTACATTACTTTGGCAAAAAAGGTGATAATTAATATCAAACCCTTCGAATTTCTCATGAGTACAATTGCATGTGGTGTTGACCACTATACAGTTACCATCCAATGTTTATACAGGGCCATAACCACCACATACGTGGAGAAAGTGGCCTGGTTATTCTGAACGGAAACGAAATCATTAGGGGAGGGTGTGGTGGGAAGGGGTACCCCTCTTGTTCAGCTAAGGAGGGGTTTTTTTCTTCGGGGGGGGGGGGGGGGGGATCAGGTTTTGGGAAGGAGATCCCAGCATTTTGGATCATTACAAGGCCAACCAGTATATATAAAAATTGTTCATTCACTTAAAAAAAAAAAGCAGTACGGTTAAACCCATTCAACCAGCAGCACCCTAATATGGAGTGTGTATTAAAGAGGGTACAGGGTGTATACATGTATGTTTATGTAGTGAAGAGAATATGGTTTAAATTGGAAATGGGGCAAGGATGGGTGGACATTTCTATTTGATGCCCACCATCAATACATGTGTGAGTATGCTATACAGTGTATACATGTAAATTTGTACTCCCTTGCTAGGAAATCTCCAAAGAAAACTGCCCCTAGTGAGCCAACTCTGGTAACATCATCCAAGGCATCGCCTGTGAAAGGTGCCAAAAATCAGCCCAAGAAACCACACAAGTCACCGCACAAGTCACCACACACATCTCCACATAAGGCAGCATCTAAGTCACCAAGGAAATGGGGTGCATTAAATTTTAGCATGGTAAGGTTACCGTTGTGTGTTGTGGAATACTATACAGACAACACCTGCACTGCAGCTTCACCGTGCATTGCAAAGGACTTGCCATAACCATTAGGGGAGGGTACAAGTTGATTTAGAAGTTGGCCAATGTTTATGACATACTATGTAGGTGTGGTGGTACAGATGCACTCAGTACCAGATCTGCAGTATTTTTTGTCAAGTATAAATTAATTGGAGGAGCTCCAACCAATGTACATTGTGTAACATGTATAACGTTTTTATAGACAGTGGATATGTGGTAGTGTGATATTACACATGTGTCTACATTCTGTTCCTCACAGGAGCCCCAGGAACAGAAGTCGCCTGTGGTTCTTCATGATTCAGATATTGAAAGTAAGATTACCCAGCTGAAACAGAGCACTTTGCAGCAGTGCCAATAGTACAAACTACATGTATCATCACTGAAGTCAGAGATGACTCTAAGCAATTTTTAAGTCGTGGAATTCATTTTGAACCATTATGAAGCTTCAGTTGCTTATAATTGATAAAGAGTAATGCTCAATGATCTAGCTTTTTTGAAATTAGTACTTTTTTTTCAATATTCCATGTGAAAATCATTTTTAAAAACTTCCACAGTGCAAGTAGTTAAAATTACCATAAACTAGCTAACAATAAGTGGAAATAGAAAAAGTGATATACATGTAATTACATAAAAAGAGGTGCGTCCTTAATTAACTGCTTAAACAAGGACCGTGAGCTGGTAATTATTTACTTGTATTATTTAAATATAGCATTAGTGAAGAATGTGAGTGATAATGTGGTATTCTGCTGCTGTAGGTGAGCATGAGGATGGAGTGGAGTCAATACCACAGGCAAAGGTACCTCATGGTGGTGCACAATGTCGGGTCACTGTTAAGCTCGCTTCTTTTCTGTTACAGGTATCTAAAGTGGAGAGGTATGTGTAAGCAAGTAACATTTCCCATATTTTCCAGTATGTACATGTACAGCCCTTATACCACCATTACATATGCCAGCATGTGCAGCCCTTATACCACCATTTACATATACATGTACCAGCAGCATGTACAGCCCTTATACCAGCATGTACAGCTCTTATACCACCATGTAGAGCTCTTATACCACAATGTACAGCCCTTATATCAGCATGTACAGCCCTTATACCAGCATGTACAGCCCTTATACCAGCATGTACAGCCCTTATACCAGCATGTAGAGCTCTTATACCAGCATGTACAGCTCTTATACCAGCATGTACAGCTCTTATACCACCATGTAAAGCTCTTATACCAGCATGTACAGCTCTTATACCACAATGTACAGCCCTTATACCAGCATGTACAGCCCTTATACCAGCATGTACAGCCCTTATATCACCATGTACAGCCCTTATACCAGCATGTACAGCTCTTATACCACCATGTAGAGCTCTTATACCAGCATGTACAGCTCTTATACCACAATGTACAGCCCTTATACCAGCATGTACAGCCCTTATACCAGCATGTACAGCCCTTATATCACCATGTACAGCCCTTATACCAGCATGTACAGCCCTTATACCAGCATGTACAGCCCTTATACCAGCATGTACAGCCCTTACATGTATACCACCATGTACAGCCCTTATATCACCATGTACAGCCCTTATATCACCATGTACAGCCCTTATACCAGCATGTACAGCCCTTATACCACCATGTACAGCCCTTATATCACCATGTACAGCCCTTATACCACTATGTACAGCCCTTATACCAGCATGTACAGCCCTTATACCAGCATGTACAGCCCTTATATCACCATGTACAGCCCTTATACCACTATGTACAGCCCTTATACCAGCATGTACATAGTTCATAAAGTTTTGTGCAATGGTTGGAACAAAAACGAATGTTGATCTAGTTAATTTATAACACCAGACCAGTGAAACGTTTGATGTTGTGGATTTGATGGTGAGAGCCAAGAAGTAGAAATAACCTCATGTTGACAGTTGGAGAGTATCACATCATGCATGAGAGGTGTCCTCATGCTGAAGTGGAGGAGAAATTATAGCTACACTGTAGCTACCCATTAGTTCCTAAAGCTGGGCCTAGCTACCCAATGTTCCCTAGTCTCCAGGCCTAGCTGCAAGCCTCTATCAAATGGCCAGACAATGCTTCCGTGTTTCTAATAGTTCTTGTATTGTAAAAAAAAGCACAAGTTATTATTGCAATCGTTAAATTTCTTTCATTAATAAACTAGGCGACCAACTTTTTTTTTAAGGGCATGCATCTGAATTTGCTCTGCTCCGCTGATATTCATGCTAACATTGTAGTATTTATATAGAGAGAATTCATTTATGCACTGTATGTACCCCTGTGCAGACCTGCAACTAAGAAAAGAATGAAGGGGGGAAAAGGTACATTTGAGCGTATATGTACATGTATCCATGCATTGCCATGTTGTATTAATTTATTCTAAAATAAATGGGACATTATCCAGCACAATTACCATTGTGATACTGTCTTTTACAAATTTTTCAGAACAAGCAAAAACAAAAAAAGTAGCACTCAGATTGAAATGCATGGCTAATAAAAAAAATCCTTCAGATAGTCCAATTTTTAATGTGTAAGAATCATTTAATAGGGAACTTTACTGTTAACAGAACATTTAAAACTTAAAAGCTTGAACACTTACCCACAAAGATGATTATGCTGGACACTGTCTGAAACTATAATTTTCTCTGAATTGTTTTAAAACATTAAAACACTTTTTTGGTGGGGGCGGAGGTGGGGGGAGGTTAGTACATGTACTCTATGGTACTCTATGGTAAGTAGTAAATTTAACCTTCAAACATACCACACACTTAAAGCATTAAGCTGATTCTTAATAACTTTATATAGATTGCAGTTTTGCCTGATCCAATCTAAGATATTGTTTGAATATGGGTTTCAGTGATTTCGTTCATCTTATTATTTTCTATTAGATATTATCAGGCAATACAAGCACCACATGCACCACTTTAACCTGGCATTACTAATGTTAACATTACCAGAGATAAAACATGTATATAGAGGGATTGGAAATAGGACCAATCAAAAAACACTAATTAACACATGCAATCCTTGAACAAATCCTTACAAGTGGTTAGAATAGCACTTAGAAATTTTTTTACAACAGACACATGACACAAGGTGGACTAAATAGGTTTGTTGCTTTACAAGATCCTGGTCAGGATTACCTGCACAGAATGTTGTGTGGTCCAACCGTTCAAACATTATCAATTGAGTTGAGAAGTTTGGTATTTCACTCAGCAACGAACAATTGTGAGTACTCAACTGCCTTGTGTAGTGTGAACAGACCACTGCATGTCACTGTCGATCACCAGAGACATTGCAATTGCTGTCACATGATTCCTTTCACTATCAACTTTGACATAGAAAAGGACTGGGATCCATCATATCTGATATTCACCCAAGATGGTGGCAGTGTGACCCGAGATATCCTCCCACTCAGCATAGTGAATGATTGTACCAAGTCACGAGTGAAATGGAACAAAGGGAAGGAGACACATGCAGAGTGACTTCACTACTGGATGACGCACTCAAGTGTATGTGCCTGCTGTAGAATTGTCCTTGCCTGGTCCAGAGATAATATCTCTGCAGCCTGTAAAGGATTGCCACTTCCCCTTTTCTCCACGTACTTAATGTGATGAAGATTCAATATTCTTTTGCAAATTCGCAGAACAAATGGGACTTGGCTTACCTTTAAAAACATGTGATAGGCAAATAGACCAACATAGCTCTGCCAAAATAATATACATGTATCAAAACCAGCACCATCGTAACACAATGCTGTGGCTGTCCCAGAGAGTAAGGTTATCCGAAACATCACAGTAAGGTTTCTGAAGGTTCTATGCGCTAACAAAATAGCAATGGGCATGTAATAGACCATGAGCATTATACACAAAAGTAATGACGAGGACAGTTCTTCTAGATTGACAGATTCTGTCCCCAAAGTAAAAGTTATGGCCGATTCATTTTCTGTATTGTTAAAAAAAAAACGAATCTAGAAGCATTTAATGAATCTTTAGTAGATCTTCTATCGACTACTTTATTTAACGTTGAGAAGACGTGTTTCGTTACTTTGTGGCATTCAAGACTTCTACATGTAATCAAGCCTTCAATTTCGCCCCCTTTTAGGTCAGCGTAGGTGCGATTCACGCGTACAAGGATAGGGTGCACTAAAATTGCTGAAGTCTATGGCACACATAAATTTTTTTCCAATTCTTCTATATATTATAACTAACAGATACACAATGTAAGTTGTACATGTGCATGTAAGCAGCTAGAAATTTAATTACCAATTAAGCATGCAGGTTAACTTCTAAATATAATGTTTGAGTGAGTTTGTCATCCTGCAGTCATGGTGTGCCCAGAGGCAGAGCAGACTGTGGAGGTGGTCCAAAGGAAGCGCAGAAGGGTGCAGAATATGTCTAGTGATGAAGATGGGTCTTCAGGTGTGTGGCATCCCTGCACATGTACTGCACATGTAGTGAGATAGCACATTATTACCATCTTGCAGATGATGAAGCACCAGTGCTTGAGGAGGCCAAAGTAGCTGTGAGTGCCGAGAAGAAGAAGAAAAGAGTGAAACGCTTGGTGTCAAAAATGTATACAACAGAAGACGGTTCACTAGGTACTTGTAGTATTGTACATGTACACGTTTTGGTGTAAGCATATAGGGACTTGTAATTAATGGACATGACACCTGAAGCGGAAGTGGATTGTTGTACATTGGCATGGTTGTGTTTAGTACCCTACATGTACATGTACATTTGAACCTAAGACTGCATTTAGTACTCAAAATGCTTTTCTTTTAGCAATCATCTTTTTCAATGTCATGACATTTGTTAGTCATCAGAGACATAACCCATTACATGGCGTTGTAGTGTGGGGACTCTAGTGTAGTGTGGGATAATACGGCATTGGTGTGGGGGATCCTGAGTGCATGCGGAGTCCTGTAGGGGGCGCATGGTGAGGATCTGGTGGTATCTTCTTTTTTTTGTAATAGTTACTGAACGAGTGATGGAGAGCTTCAGTGAAGATGATGGTGAACCTGAACCACATGGCCAGCCCAGCCCCAAGAAGGCTCCACCTTCTCTTCAAAAAGCGAATCAGACCATTGATTCAAAGAAAGGCACCAAACAAGCATCTCTTACAAGCTTCTTTATTAAGTAACCCTCTGTGTTCTGCTGCCTTCCTCATACATGTATCTCATGTTGTCTCTTTTCTACAGAGGAATTGATACATTATTAATATTATTACTGTCTTTTTTTTTTGGTTGTAGCCAGTACAAATGTATTCTGAACTAGACCAAAATATGTACATCAGCTGAACTGATATTTGATAGTACTCAAGTACAGCATGACATCCTACACACACTACAACACGCCTTATTTCTAGAGAACTGCTAGCCGGTAGACCAATAGGAGGGATGGAGATATGGCAACAATGGTGTCTGGGGCCGAGGAGATGAGAGCAATATAATGGATGCATGGCATCAACTATCGTTCCATGTGTACCTCGTGTCGTTGAGAATAATGGCTAGCATGTGATTATATATGTCATAAAAAGAAGTTAGTATCTTTTTAGTTTCGGGTAGCATGTCTTCGTGAGGGTTTCTGTTCCTCTGACTGTACAGCACAGACATTAGGTCTTTCTTAGATTTGTATTCAACTGACAAGAACCTCCACACATGCCGTACAGTGCTGTAAGGGTCTTTAGCCATATCCTCTGTTCGCAGGAACAAAAACTGCTGTCTTGGGACATAGTCAAGCCACCTTCTGATGTGATCATAATATATACCTATACCAAGCCTCACACCTCTACATGTCTCCTTGACGACAAAGTCATGGGTGGAGTTTCGCACACAGATACTGAGAGGATGGTGACTGATACAGTCGTTAAACCTAGCTATCTCTGCCACAGTGTACCGATGGAAGTCATGCTTAGCAGTACTGAAGTTTCCTCTCTTCTGACAAAAGTACAGGAAATCAGAGTACAATCTGGAAACGGGTTCTCTCATGATCAAAATGTATTTTGCATTTGGAAGAAAAGATGACATCAGCCGAGGAATGTCACACGTGTTCTGTGTGTATCCAGTTTCCCATATGGTGGACTGACTACCATCCAAAGCCAGAGCTTTGGGATGTGATTTGATGAAATCAGTTGCTAGTGAGAAATAACTGAGATACAGCTGTGTTGTATCATTGCTAATATTTCTGGTCCACCAATGCAACTCCTTATTAGAGCCCCCCACCACCTCATCACTCTTTAGTATCATCTGGTACAACTGAGTACTTCCGCATTTGGGAAAGCCTGCGAGAAATACTTTAGGCACGCAAGAAAGAATTGGAATTTCTTCTGGCGTTAATGCTCTTTTATACCAGCATTGGTTTCTGAAAGATTCTATAAATCCATCTGGCCTAGGCAGTAGATTTGTTAGGGTGTTGTATAGCGTACCGAACGTTCTGGTCTTAAACTTGGCGATACCTCCAAGGTCCGAGCACGTGTAGTGCTGCGATACGTTGATGGCGGCAGTACTCTGTAGCTGCAGGTGAGAGAAGCGGTAGTACGCAACTAAGGCGCTGAACAGTCGGCACGATTAAATTTTACCATTTCCAAGTGTGATGGCCACCCGCGAAGCAATCGTGGCTGGTAGTAACTGAATGCATATACCAAAGCCAAGCAGAGAGTAAATACGAATAACACAGCTGCCTTTTGTTTTCGGTCGGATTTTCCAACCATAATAACCATAAACAATCATAAATCCATTCACAAATGTGAAGTTGGTACCCGCCCTCTGTTTACATTTCAACAGCACTTTATCATCGCCTAGGCTACATATACCGGTGCACATGATCATTGTTGTTGTTGTTGTTGTTGTTGTTGTTGTTGTTGTTGTTGTTGTTGTTGTTGTTGTTGTTGTTGTGTAACGTGATTGGGCAATAAAACTGGATGCATATGTATGTATTAACCTTCCTTGATCTGGTAATTGAATCAGTCTATGTGCTTGTTCCTTGACTTTGCTATGACGTACAAATAATGAACTGACCTTAATGGCAAGATTGGCTGCAAACATCAAACAATCTAAGACAAGTAGAATTTGAAAATGGGTTCTTGTGAGTGGGTGTGATTTAAAAAAGGGGAAACACTTGTAATCCTAACCATCATGCACCTCACCTTCCTTTCATTACCCTCACCTTCCTTTCATTACCCTCACCTTCCTTTTATTACCCTCACCTTCTTTTCATTACCCTCACCTTCCTTTCATTACCCTCACCTTCCTTTCATTACCCTCACCTTCCTTTCATTACCCTCACCTTCCTTTCATTACCCTCACCTTCCTTTCATTACCCTCACCTTCCTTTCATTACCCTCACCTTCCTTTCATTACCCTCACCTTCCTTTCATTACCCTCACCTTCCTTTCATTACCCTCACCTTCCTTTCATTACCCTCACCTTCCTTTCATTACCCTCACCTTCCTTTCATTATCCTCACCTTCCTTTCATTACCCTCACCTTCCTTTCATTACCCTCACCTTCCTTTCATTACCCTCACCTTCCTTTCAGTACCCTCACCTTCTCACTTTCCTCTCAACACTTAACCTCAAAGAAGGCTTGGTTTGTCTTTCATTTCATTGTTGGTAGTAGAACAGTTGATCAGTAATGACTAAGATTTCTTAAAGGGTCCTTAGATGGGGAGGAGGGAGGTTAGGGAATGTGAAGTCCAAAAGTCATGTGTACCATTGGCTGTTGTAGAGCTGCAGTACTTCAGTGAGGGTATCAGCCCCTGCAGTCTTTATCTGCAAGGTCACACAGATGCACACACATACATATACCTGGTTGTACATTTGTCAGGTATATAATTTCAGAACTATACATGTAGATGCAGACCTAAGTGGTTAACACACAGTTCTCAAGCATTATGGGTCCCTCCCATACCAGCTAAAGGGTCTGGGGGGGGGGGGGGGGGGGGGGGGGAGCGCAATACCCCCAGCTGCTAATTAAGTTTTGCATTTTGGACATAGTTGTGAAGGGGGGGGGGGGGGGGGGGGGGGGTCGGAGGCAAAGACCAGGCCAGAATCCGCCCCTGGTTTTCTGCTTGCACCTGTAGGCGCTAGTCATGACCTCCTATTGTCAATGCTTTGAGCCAGAGACATGTAAAATCTGGTGATCCACACACAGGAGGAGTTAAAACAGGGTCATAGGAGGGTGGACAGTTGGGGAACACCTGTAAACACGTAACAAAGTAACAGAGCACACATCAGGAGGAATGGGGAAATTAAATGTGCTTCCGTAACATACAAGAGACCAAGCAAGAGCAACAGTATGCCACAGCTATTGCGACAATAAGATGCTGTCTTAGCTTCTCTTTCCTGCGCTCTTCCATCATGTGCGTAAGAGGTGCACGATCATCCCAGGGGCGAGCAAGCATTCAGATTCAGTGCAATAGATCTAGCTGTTGCAGAAGCCAAGATTCCGTCAGTATCTGCTTAATGCATTTCTGCATTCTTTGTGTGCACATCTTTCTATTTTTGTGTAAAAATTATTTTTTTTTGTTGTAGAGCCGGCAAATCATATACATATACATTACTTGACTGATATGCAAACATATACCATGTAAAATAATGTTAATAGATATTCACAATACATAAATACACCCTATTATTACTACTTATAATTACTACTGGTCTGGTACAAAGCATCTGGAGAGGATGGCTACAGCGTTGGCTCTAACTAAGCAGAGGTTCAGCCTGCTATATAGCTCAGCTAGGACCACAGCCTTAGTCCTGTTGGAGCTGGTCGCAAGGCGAGAGGCCAGAAGTGCCAAAGACTCCATTGCTTCTATCCCCCAAGCACCATATGCCTCAACCACCATGCGGACACAAACCCACCCTAGCTCCTTGCATTTGGCATCGTTTCTTCATGCTTTCTCAGCTCAGTAGCTCTGGCAGCCTGACCTGCTGCTAGTCCCGCTTCAAGTAAAACATTGGAGTTAAGCGGTGACATCACAGACAAGTCAAAGGCTGCCGGCTTACCCAAAGACCAGTTGGGTACTAGGATGTCTGCAGGGCGAGTGTGGCTATGGTCATGAGTTAGGCTACTTCCTGCCTCCACCTTAACACTCAGGTGGGCCCTGCGACAGGTCTCAGTGAGGGTGTCACGCAGTTTATTATGGCGGGTTACAACATCTCCACCACGCTTGCAGGTGAGTGCATGATGGCCAAGGAGATCCAGCACTTTTCCAGGACACAGGAGACAAATTGAGCCACCTGAAGTGTCTAGGCCCAGCCACCACTTGATGGCCACCTGGAACTCTGAAGGCTGGAGATGAAGGCCTAGCCCCTCAGAGGGAATTACTGACACCCAAGATGCAGCATGAGGGGAGGAGACAGAGAGAAGGCGTGCTCTATCTGCAGGAGAAGATTGCTCCAGTAGTACATTAAACAGGTGGTTGTCTATTTTGTTGGAAAGCACCTTCTGATGGATAGGGGATGTCAACACATTTTCAATGCTGATCGCTTCAGATGAAGGAACAAGTGAGTTAAACAACTCTACTGCATGGATAAGGTGTTCCTGGGACAATGGACCAGCACCAGAGGAGCTCAGAGAGGCGATGTATGCTGCTGGGTAATGCCGACTCAGGGAGCGCATGCCCAGGCCACCCCTGCCTAAGCTGAGCTCTGCATGCTGCCAGGCCTGATTGGAGGTGTCAACTGCTGTGCACCTGGTAAAGGCTGTCCGCATGTCATAATCAAAGGCCTCAAGGGCTGACATGGCTTGGGAGGGTGGTGTGCTGCGAGCAAGGTGGGCCAGCTTGCAGAATCCTGCACATTGACGTAGAAGGGAAAAGGCCACATGTGGGTCGACTGCACTCACTTCCTCCAGTTTGAGCAGGAGAGCTTTGGCCTCTTCATGTTTCTCCAAAATGAAGGAGGAGCAAAATGCCTTGTCACCAATGGGGATGCCCAAGATGACGATATTAGGGTGTGTTGATCTTTTCATTTCTGGTGGAAATGGGCTGACATCATGTGTGCTAAAGATTTCACATTTTGGAACATTCACAATGAGACCAAGACTAGGACCTAGCTTTTGTATGATGGAGAGAGCTTGAAGAACAGCAGGCCTGGGACCGGCCAACACACCATCATCAAGGTACCAGGCATGGTAGGACAAATCAGCACATGCAGTAATAAAAATAAAATGGGATAAACTTCAGATAAAACTTCGACATTGAGCGGTGATGTGACAGTAAGTGCATTGAGTGGCATTGTTCAGTGCCATCATCAAGCTAGATTGATATAGGGAATGCCTTAAACCTTAACTTGTCTGATCCTGAGAAGCATTCTTTCAACTTCTTCCCTGGGCAGCGTGACTGATGTTATGGGTCTCACCCTCTTTTGTTTCATCCATTAGGCATGATGACTGCCTTAACTTATTGTACCAGGCATGGTTCCTAGATGATGGGGTTTTAGCTGGGACTAAGTCATCACTGCTCAGGACACTAACCATCATTCAGGACATGGGGCCCTCATTAGGTATCTTCATCAATCTGTCCAAATGTGGGTCTCACACTACTATGCTCCCGGACTCAATGAAAACCTCTCACCCTTCCAACCTGGATATCCTTGGTGCTCCTATTGATGACTATATCCACTGTGCCAAATTAATTGCCTACAAATGTATTGAGGCCTTAAAGTTGCTTTCCAAGCTTGAGAATGTTGCCATCATTGACCCCCAAGTGGCTTTCAGCCTAATTTTTGTAGACTGGCTCACATAGCTTGGTCCACTCCCCCCCAGCTTGTTGTCATCCCTCTCTGTCACATCACTGGATCAAGCATGCACCACATCAGGGGTATTGTGTGTGACACCGAAGGCGCCTCATCCGCGAAGGGAACTCGGGACAATTTTTGTTTGGGTGCCCTTTTTTTCCCAATGAACAGTGTTCCGATGGCACCGGGGGTGTAATTTTGACACCAGATTCGGCTTCTGGGTGGAAATTTCAATCCTACCCAGTGGAATGGCCTTGTCGGCGATTTCACTTTAAACCTTCAGCATTCGTAATGCTGCTAACGTTATTCTAACATAACAGTATAGGCTCCACATCTCAAGCAGCATAAGCCCGCAAGCATAGGGCTTACGACTCCAAATGTAGTGAAGCTAGGGCGGGTGGGTGTTATGGGCATTGGTGGAATGAGGCTAGGGACACATTTTCCCACTGGCTTTCCATTGATTCATCTGAAGAGCAGCCATGTCTTCGAAATATAATCTCACCTTGACCGGGTCCATCGCGAGAGCTGTTATGGCCCAGACTCTCATAGCTTAAACTATTTTTAACCTTAGATTTTTTTTATTAAAGAAGATAATTATAGCAGCAATATAATACTATTATTACTTAAGGATTGTGAGAGGGTTCAACTCCTGATTTAAGAACCTCAAAAATCATGATTCTATCCAACAGTACTATAATAGAATACACACAATATTGCATGTATTATACACTTTGTTTCATTGTGAAAATTTAAAGTGCTGCTGTTCTATATATGGCTCAGGTTGCATAATCAAGACATTACGTTTTTACAGTTGTATTTCATAACACTTATGGTCAATGTTGAAGTATAAAAACAATGGCAACAGCTTGGTTGGTAACTATAATTATTATTGATCGAAAGCACAGGCATCTGTCAAATCCTTATAGGGAAACCAAAGGAGTCAAGTTGGAATTAATATAATTAAAATCACATTTACATGTATATATATGTGGAGGATTTACTATTAAATTCTAGTAATCCTGTTCTCCAATACATTCAGCTTCAATAGTCCTGGACAATCCTTCAATCCAACAAGACATGTTACCCGATGTTGACAAGTCCATCACCTGTTCCAGGATGTTTGCCTGTGGATGGATCTGTTTTACGTGTGTGAGGTGTGAGGTGTGTATGGGTGTGCAGTGTGAGGTGTGTATGGGTGTGCAGTGTGAGGTGTGTATGGGTGTGCAGTGTGAGGTGTGTATGGGTGTGCAGTGTGAGGTGTGTGCAGTGTGAGGTGTGTATGGGTGTGCAGTGTGAGGTGTGTATGGGTGTGCAGTGTGAGGTGTGTATGGGTGTGCAGTGTGAGGTGTGTATGGGCGTACAGTGTGAGGTGTGTATGGGTGTGCAGTGTGAGGTGTGTATGGGTGTGCAGTGTGAGGTGTGTATGGGTGTGCAGTGTGAGGTGTGTATGGGTGTGCAGTGTGAGGTGTGTATGGGTGTGCAGTGTGAGGTGTGTATGGGTGTGCAGTGTGAGGTGTGTGCAGTGTGAGGTGTGTATGGGTGTGCAGTGTGAGGTGTGTATGGGTGTGCAGTGTGAGGTGTGTATGGGCGTACAGTGTGAGGTGTGTATGGGTGTGCAGTGTGAGGTGTGTATGGGTGTGCAGTGTGAGGTGTGTATGGGTGTGCAGTGTGAGGTGTGTATGGGTGTGCAGTGTGAGGTGTGTATGGGCGTACAGTGTGAGGTGTGTATGGGTGTGCAGTGTGAGGTGTGTATGGGTGTACAGTGTGAGGTGTGTATGGGTGTGCAGTGTGAGGTGTTTATGGGTGTGAGATGTGCCTACCTGTATGCTTTAACAACATTCAAGGCCTTTCAATGCACAAACTGAGCACACTTATGGTACAAAGGTGTTTCATGGTTTGAGCCAGTAGCCTCCTTATCAATGGTAATCTACATGTACATGTATCTGTCCATTGATACCAGAATGGCTCCAAAAGTTTAATCACATTAGATCTACATGGGTATCAAAGCTCAATTCTATTCAGCCACATTCCTACATGTACACAAGTATGCTATGCATATACCAGGTCATGTGACACCCTGTCTCAAGTATGGGGTAATGAGGGTATAGGGACAGGTGCTGGCAGATATCCACAGTACGTTACAGGGCCTGTGAGACCTCATCACCGCAGCTTCCAGGTATTGCTCTATTCTGCCAAGGGCTCTACATTGTGTATTGTTATGCGGATCCTTCTGTTCAGTTGGAGTGAATGGAGAATGAGAAAAGGGTGGATTTTGGAGTGTATTGCATTGTACGTACGTCCACTCACTTACCAAATGTGTCCCGCCCTTCCGTGTGGCTTGCCTTGCATCTTGCCTCGCAATGAACTCATGCATACTGCTGATCCAGTATTAAGGTTAAGTCTGGGGACCTCCTTAATTAATTACATGTAGTACTCTTGGAAACATAAGATTAACAAAGTGAGAGAAGAGAGAGAGAGTGGCCGGTGGATGAGGGTCGAGAAGGGAACAAGAGTATTCGGTTCATGACCTCTCATAATGCACCTTGTCATCGGCTATTGGAACATTTATAAAAGACTACGTACTTAATTCTATACAGAGCGAACAACGAACAAAAAGACATGCCGCTATATTGGGGATCTAGGGACGGGTTCAGGGTTTGCAGATATGATCAATTAATGTGGGACGCGCATGCGCAGTAAAGTAGAAACTATCATGTACAGCTTCTCGGTCGACAAACGGCTCAACCTCTACCACCCAGCACCACCGCGACCCAGCTGCCACGAGGGTTACACCGTGCGTTGGCAGGTAAGGAGAACAGGCCTCTGTTTGCCTTTTGCTTCCCTATTTCTATATAAACCGTTAAAAAAAATAAAAAATTATGCCTTTGCTATAGGGACCCCGCGGGATATCATGGAGTTGCGTCACAGCAGGCCACATGCTACGACGTAAAGCATTTGCTTTGACGCCATGGTAAGCCGGCAGTATTACTATACGTGCATGTTAGGCCTATAATTTACCGTTAATAATAAAACGAAACATCGTTTTTCTCGCGAGAGTCACGTGCCTAGCTGTCTTCCGTGTTTTTCCTCTCTTCTTTGCATGTAATAGTTCTAGTTTTACCGAGGACATTTAAAAGTCCTTGGTTGTACAAAGGTGTTAAGCCGCGGCGCACTGCGGGTTTGCGGCTACATGTATACAATTAGAAAGAATGCTAGTGCCTTATTTAACGTATCTCTAGTAAGCTAAACCACTCTTGTTTTATGTATAATGTGTGCTGAGATTAGTTTTTATTATCCATTTGGTCATAAATATTCCATATGCGCAAGCTCTACATTAAGTTTCCTAATAGCGCGCATCCTGTTTTTGCACCAATATTGAGCAGTAACTTTTAAAAGGGTGGTTGCACAGATGCCCTGGAAAAGGCAGAAGGGGGGAGGGATAACGTAACCTAAATTTTTAGGAAAGTGCATAGTACCTTTTGCCCCTGACCTGTCCTCTTCAATGCCCCACCCACTCCTTCTGATAAAATTGTGCCCTATGGCCCTTGTGCCCTATGGCCCTTGTGCTTCCGGTGCCACTGCGGGCTATTTGGAGAAAAGGGGAGTGACACTGTGTTTAATATCGTAAGAGTGCTATTAGCTAGAATCAATTGCACTGCATGATAGAGCCATGGTACATACCTTATATGTGTATCCCACCACTTGTTATATACAAGATATAAAAACATTCTCTTTGAGAAAGTTAGTGGTATATAGGATTTGAAGGCATTGGTGGTGTAAAAAGGAAGGGAACAAGGGATCAATGATGGTACATATTTTTTTAATAGTCCTATATTTAGCAACGTAAAATGTACGTACTACAAAAGTGCTAAATATAGGACTATTAAAAAAAAAAGTACCATCATTGATCCCTTGTTCCCTTCCTTTTTACACCACTAATGCCTTCAAATCCTATATACCACTAACTTTCTCAAAGAGAATGTTTTTATATCTTGTTTCATTCTATTTTTTTAATAAGTGACTACTAGTATATAGGTGTACATGTACTTTGCAACCTGTACATACTAGTACAATGTTGACGATTGTATGATAAAATCCAGCCGTTGTAATTCCCATGTTTATTGCCTAGCAACACAATGTTTACAGTTATGTTACATTTGCTGCTGTTCTAGTTCCAAACTCGCGCGCCAAGCTTTCCCTTTTAGAAGCTCGTTTCTCGTCTGAGTTCAGTTCATAACGCCGCCTCTTATATTAGAAGCTTGCACCGCAACAGAATTCTTTTCCTGTCACCACCTCTTGGAAGCTCGGTTTGACTCCAGATTTGCTCTGTATATGTCATGAGCAGACGCCCGCCTTTGTTCCGCATCAGCATTGTACCGAATTCTGGAGGACTCCAACTCGTCGTCTTGATTTAGGAGGTATTCCTCTCGTCGCTTAGCCTTCCTCTTTCGTTTCCGTGAAGGCATTTTGACAACGCTAGTGAAGTAATACCATGAAATTCTAATCAAAATTCGAATTATACGTATGGGTATTGTCATGGGAACGCTTGTGTTTGGTACTCGGATGCTTTATGTCAAACATGTATATCAAGGGGCAGTGGGTAGGTATTGGCGTAATTGGCACTCTCTAAAACTGTTCCTAACGGTACTCGGACGTAATTATTGCTTTATACAAAACATGTATATATGACCTCAAGGGGCAGACAGTAGGTAAAATCTACGATTTTTGGTGTAACTGGCGCTCTTTAAAACCTTTCCTATCTCGAGTTATACTCACCCATAAAGACGACGACGACGACGACTATGGACAAATTATGGTCTGGGAATGAGAACTACGAGCTTTTTTGTTCTCTTAAAGTAAACGGTCTGGCGACTTGAACAAAACATGAAAATGATCGTCTTTCCATTGTGGATCGATAGCGATAAACAGCTACACTATCCGTTTCTTGGTTCGTGAGTTATACGTGCGAAGCATTTTTTTAATGATTTCATGATACGGCACAAATCCTATATGAGAGTTACTGCCGTAACTCTCGATAGCCAACACACGTGGTACGCAGATTCTAGACATAACTTCATTATAGTCTACCATTGCAAAAAAAAACCTAGGGTACACAGAACAACGTTATAAGAAGTACCACTTGTCTTCTGCTTTAGTTTTAGACTGAAAAATTGAAGAGCCCTTGTACCTTAGTGAAGACATCCTTTGAAAGGTGACCTTTTTGAACGCTATACAAAAACTAAGCCATGTGAATTAGGCCTGAAATAGAGAAATGGTGTTTCTACCATGGAATGGCTCTGAAATTGTTTTGTTCAAGTGTAAAATGGGGTTAGGGTTGTGTTGCAATGGTGTTACACAATGTTTTGGGAGGAGGGCATTTTTTAAATTAGCGAGAGATGCAGTTCTCGACCTCAGAGCTGATCTTAAGAGCGATGTACATGTAAACAAAGCGTCATTATTGCTATACATGTAGGCTATACTTGCAAGCATGTCTGCCTAAGCTAACAATTGAAGTGTGATTACAAGATAAATTGTTTTGTTCAGCAAACTTAACCACACCAAACCACATCCCTCACTACAGGTGATTATATTTACATGGCACCACTGCATCAAAGCAACTCATCATCAGCTCCTTCCGCTGCCTTCAGAGATTTCCTATCCAGCTGTAGAAGACTCACCACTGACCAGACATGGTATGTGTTGAAGGGTTAACTGTGTACGCATATAGTATATGTCGATTAGAGAGACACCTGCCTCACTTTAGCATGCAGGTCACGAACACTTTCATTCACATACTAGCCTGTGCAATCTGCATGCTTTCGTGCTGTTCATTTGTGTGATGCAGACATGCAATACTGCATGGATGGGGCATTTTGTTTTCAAAGCACTTTATTAACTTTCATTTTTATTTAGAACTGCAGCAGCAAGAAAGGAGAAGCTGCAGTGCAGTAGATCAGCAGCTATACCACCAGCATCTGCCTTCAGAGATTTCCTATATACTGTCCATACCAACCATGTCATTGTGCTGGGGGATATAGCTACTGTCCAACCCATCCTGATAGAAGATGGATCTACTTGTCCAGAACAACCATGCCATCCAGCTGGGAGATGAAGCTACTGTTAAGACCAGCCATCTGGAGGTAACCTTGCGGAACTGGGGGTACAGCTTCTCTCCAGACGAGATGTAGAGGATGCTTGAGGCAACTGGTTGTGCCCATGCACAGTCCTCTATTCTATATCCACCCTCCTACACACGTATGTTCCCCTCCCCATGTACCCACCCTCCTGCACCCCTCTATATCACCCTCCCCATGTGTCCACCCTCCAACACCCTCCCTTTCACCTCCCAGTTATGTGCATTCAAGTCACTTATGTTACATCCTGACATCATCATGCTGAAGGAAGTTTGATGTGCTGTTATATGCATGCTAGACTAAGATCTAGCTGCTAAGTGTGGTAGCTACAGAGAACGGTTCCTGTGAAGTATGTACAGTCCTGTGTATTTTCCTATTGGTGATATGTTGGTACAGTCCCCCTTATTGGTATAATGTGTACAGTTCTGTGGTATAACATGTGTATAGTCCTGTGGTATAATATGCATAGTCCTATTGGTATATTGTGTAGTCATATTTACAGATCTTTGAGTCCTATGGTATATTATTTACAGTTCTGTGCATAATCTTGTGGTATCGATAAATGTGTAATCCATTGTCTACAAAGTTGTATTAAGTAATTGTGTTTGAGTTGAGGGGTTGTTGGCACTTTTGATGAATGGAGAAGTTGTTGGCACTAAGTTGGAGAAGCAGGTGGCAGTTGTAATTGAAAGTAACATACAGCTCGTCTTTGTAGCTTATCTCTAGGTAGTTTATCTCGATAGCTCTCTAAGTAGCTTATCTCGATAGCTCTCTAGCTAGCTTATCTCGATAGCTCTCTAGGTAGCTTATCTCGATAGCTCTCTAGGTAGCTTATCTCAAGAGCTCTTTAGGTAGCTTCCTTCCCCTCCCTTCCGCTCCCCACCCATTCCCTCCACTCCTGTCCCTCACTCTTCCTATCTCTCCCTCTATTTTCCTCTCTCCATCTCCCATCGCCATCTCATCTTCGTCTTACCTCCTGTTCATGGGCAGAGGTAGGCTCCCTGCTGGCATATCCAAGGTGAGTAGTGGAAGGGGTTGGTGTAGTTGCCTTTTAGTAATACATGTAGAGTTTAAAGTGTAATAACCATGCCAAGCAATCCACCTGTGCCCAACCCATATGCCCAGAATTCACTTGTAAATTTCATGTCCAGATCCAGTTCCTGAATCCACCCCTCATCTGGCTAAAGGTTTCTGAAAGGTAGCATTATAGTCCTGAGGTAAGCATACTCCGGCAGCTGAATCCACCTCTCCTCACTTGCACATGTAAGTTTTATAATGGGCTATGATATTAGGCTGTGAATAAATCTTGTGTTGCTGCAGCTGGCTGTTCTGTTGTCTGCTCATCTGAGTTGTTGTGTCTATACTGGTAAGTGCACTTTTCTTGGCCCTATTTTATTACTCACCATGTTTTCAGCTGTAGTAAGTGTAGTTCAAAATTTAAATTTGGATTGAAGCATCAAAGAAATAGTATTTTTAACCCTTCATTTGATTAATACTCATTAGTAGATTAACAGAACTGTTGCTTATGATTTGCAATGTATCATTCATGCCTTTTACTTCCTGACTTTAGCTATGCCCTCTTCTGCACCTTCAACCCTGCTGCTCACTGCTAGCTGAGATGTAAAATTCGATTTTGAAAAAAAGAACATATAAGAAAAGCTCTCCTATGCTAGTGCTGCCATTTGAACTGTGGATTCTGCTGTTGCTTGGTCTGCATTATTCTCTGTCATCAGTTCTGGCCATTGGCCTTCTGCAGACAGTTATCTCTGGGATCAATATCCCCAAGGTTGGAAATGATGGTTTCAAAAGGAATGTTTTGATTATCTTTTACCTTGCCTTATGTTAAATTTTTTAATTTTTTCTTGTTTGACATGGTTTCAGGTAATGCTCATTCTAGATAGGAGATTGCAACCACATGTACCTTGTGAATCAGCATCACATCTGGCTTGCAACAAGTTAGCTGTTCTGAATGATGGATGGAGAGACCAAATGCCAGTAAGTACTATTGCATTGCAGCTAATTAATCATAGCCACAGCATTTAAAAATGAGTACTTCTTTTTAGCAAAGGTAGCCATGTCCCACCCTATACCCCCTTCCTACACCCTCTATGTTCTCCCATCACCCTCCCTTCAAGTTCCCTTCCTTCACCTCACACAGTGATGCAGTGTCATAAGTGAGGAGCATATAGGTCATGAACACATTCATTCACATACTAGCCCATGCAATCTGCATGCTTTCATGCTGTTCATTTGTGTGATGTAGACATGCAATACTGCATGGATGGGGCATTTTGTTTTCAAAGCACTTTATTAACTTTCATTTTTATTTAGAACTGCAGCAGCAAGAAAGGAGAAGCTGCAGTGCAGTAGATCAGCAGCTATACCACCAGCATCTGCCTTCAGAGATTTCCTATCCAGCTGTAGAATACTCCAGACATGGTATGTGTTGAAGGGTTAACTGTGTATGCATATAGTATATGTAATAATTTCAATATGGAAGTCGAAGTGTCACCTGCCTCAGTTTAGCACTTTGTTTGTTGTGCAGGTCACGAGCACTTTCATTGACACACTTTGCCGACACAACCTGCATGCTGTCGTGATGTTCATTTATATGATTTAGATCTGCAATATTTTAGTCTGACGTAGCCACAGCCTCACACTTCGCGGAGGGTCTGGAGACATTGCCATACCAAATCGATTCTGATAGGTTAAAAAAAATTATTAAAGTTACCTTATCTTATAACATTACGTGGAATGTAATTAAAAATGTCGACACTGGATAGGACTCCGACAGACACGTGCCTAATGAAAGATCTAAAAAAGGAAGCTGTTGTAGCTGTGAAAACAGGACTGCAGGTGTAGTAGTGTGAGAGACTGAATCAATCTCAAATAGGGCGTGTTAGCGTAATTTCACGTAACATAATTGCATTCTTGTAACATAAGGTAACAGTAATAACTTCTAATTTTTAAAACTAATCAGAACTGATTTGGCATGGTAATGTCTCCAGACCCTCTGCAAAGCGCAAGGGTGTAGCTACGTCAGACTACAATATTGGATGGATGGGGCATTTAGTTTTATTTTTATTTAGATGTGCAGTAGCAGGAAATGAGAAGCTGCATTAGATTAATAGCTGTACTACCAGCATCTGTTCTGCAAGCCCCTACCACCCTTGAGCACCACCAAAAGGCCATGTCATCCTGCCGGGAGATTTATCTACTGTCCAGACCAGCCATGTCATCCTGAGAGATGGAGCTATTATCCAGACCAACCATGCCATATTGCTGGGAGATAGAGATGCTATCTAGACCAACCATACAGAGGTGATGGCTGTACCAATTTTTGGGCTGATAGTAAACAAAAGTCTCCCAGCCACCAGTTTTTTTTCTATGCAAACAGCGTTGGCTACTGGTACTCTACCCAAGGTCCCCTGTGGGGAGCTTACAGCACTCCCCTATACCCCTAGTTGGGTGCCTCCTCCCACACCCTTCCCAAGGCAGCAATGCTAACTCGGGATACTGTGCGATATTATTGTGATTTTGTTGCATCACTTTTTATTCGCTTTCGTCACCGCTGCCGTACCATCCTGCTGGGAGATGGTGCTACTTACCAACCATTCTGCTGGGGGATGAAGTTACGACCATTCCATTCTACTTGAGATGCGGTTACAGTCCGGACATCCTGCTTGGAGATGGGGCTACTGTCCAGACCAACCATCATAATGAAGGATGAAGGTACTGACCAGACCAGCCATTCTATTCTACCTCTTAGCACCACCACAACCACCATAAAAGGAGCCTGAGTGAAGGCTCAGTTGTAAAAACGTCTCCCAGTCGTGATATGGCTACCGTCCGGACATCTTGCTTGGAGATGGGGCTAACTGTTCAGACCTGTAAAATGGTGCTACTGTCCAGACTAACCAATCTGCTGTGGGATGAAGCTACTGACCAAACCAGCCATTCCATTCTACCTCTTAGCACCACCACAACCACCATAAAAGGATCCTAAGTGAAGGCTCTGTCGTAAAAACGTCACCCAGCCGCTGCTTTTTGCGTAGTCTTTGGAGTTTTTGTTCTATGCAAACAGCGTTGGCTTCTGGGCCTAGAGGGAGCTTATAGCGCTCCCCATTACCCCTAGCTGGGCAGGAGGGGTGCCCCCCTCCCATGCCCCTTCCTGGGACGGCAACGCTAAATCCTTCTAAAGATTACATTTTGCTGCACAATATTTGCTCATTTATTTATTTGTTGGTTGCTCCACTTTATTGGCTTCAGTCACTGCTGCTGTACCCATCCTTCTGGGAAATGGTGCTACAGACCAACTACTCTGCTTTGGGGATGAAGCCGATGACCAGACCGACCACTCTATTCTACTTGGAGATGCGGATACTGTCCAGACATCTTGCTTGGAAATGGGGCTACTGTCCAGGCCAACCATTTTGCTGGTAAATGGTGCTACTGTCCAGACTGACCATTCCATTTGTCTTAGCTACTGTCCTGACCAGCCATGTCATCCTGCCAGGAGATGGAGCTCCTGTCTAGCCCAAATATAAAGAGGTGAAGGCTATACCACTTTTTGGGCTGATATTAATAATTCGTTAGTTATAAATAATCTCCCAGCTGCCAATTTGCGTAGCTTTTTTTTTGAGTTTTGTTTCCACGCAAACATCGTTGGTTGGAGCTCTGCCCCAGGTTCCCTAGAGGGAGCTTACAACACTCCCCCATACCCCTAGCTGGGCAGGAAGGGTGCCCCCCTTCCCACACAGTACCCATTGCGGCAATGCTAACTTCTTCAGATTTTTATTACCTACCGTCACTACTGCTATAAGCCACAGCTTTTTGAAGTTTTTTTTATGCCAATAAGCTTTGGCTTTTGGGTCTCTACCCCAGGCCCCATAAGGTGAGCTTTCAGCACTCCACCATACGCCATAGCTTGGATAGAAGGTTTCCCCTATTAACCTGGGCGCAGCTCCGCTAACTCCTCAGACTACATTTTGCAGCGCGTTATTTGCTCATTTATTATTCTATTTTTGCATCATTTCTTATTAGCTTCCCATACCATCCTGTTGGGAGATGGTGCTAAAAACCTACCATTCTGCCGGGGGATCAAGCTATTGATTAGACCAGGCATTTTACTGGGGCATGAAGCTACTGTCCAGACCAACTGATATCTGCATCATCCTGGTCCACATAGCGAGGACTCAGCTGCTCAATGTGGTGATGCAATGTGCCACCACACGGCACCACAAGTACATTGACGCTTTATGTGCCACCTCATGGGTCCGCACGTACATTGGCACCACAGGCCCAGGATGTTATCTGTGAAGACGGCCACTCCTCGAAGGTCAGTGGTCAGCTGGTCCATGATCCCCTGAAAATAGCCTGGGGCTGAGCTCATGCCAAAGGGAAGTCACATTTGAAGCAACACACCTTGGTGGGTGCTCAGAGGCAAGGACTTATGAATTTTGGGAGCCAGCATAGGCATCGGCAAGGTCAATCTTTGTAAAACCATATCCACCTTCTGCATCAGATCTTCAAGAAGTGGCATGGGGTAATGATGGGGTTCCCGCTGACAGTCAACTGCAACCTAGTTGATGCAGCAAACCTGAAGTTTATCTGGTTTACCTGCAATCGCAGCCTTGCAAATGGGACCACAGGAGTCCCATAAGCACTGAACTGAGTAGGTTTCTGTACTCCTCCAGCAATCCAGCATAATAGGGCCAGCAGAGTTAATCCATGATAGCAAAAGGTACTCCGTCGTTATGATATTTGAACCTATTTGCGAAAAACCGTTCACATTACTTAAGAATGCTTAGTCCTAGGCGAGATATGAGCATACACAGCTCAAGTGTATGGATAGTGGATGGATTGGTGAGATTTGCAACCTTCCATGATGATCCTGGCATGCATGAGAGGCGCTCACATGTACATGTAACCGGCCAGTGAAATCCAGACGCAATTTTTAATTTGAACCAGAGCGAAAAAATCACAATATATTCATGCAAAAATTGATGCTATCCAGATAATTTTAATTGAATCACACACCTACATCCCTAGCACATGATCCCTCATCATTGCTAAATTGAGGCATCATTCGGTATCAGAGTCTGAATCACTAGCTCCCTCCTCCCCCCACCCCCCGTCATCATTGGGCTCATCTGGCATAGCAGCGGAGCTCGGGCCCGGCTGCCCAGCGGCTACGGTAGAGTTGCATGTAGGTGGGGCAGGCAGAGCAAGCAAGGGAATAGGCTCCTTGCTCATGGGCAGCTTGAGGGCATCTTTGGCAAGCTTCTGCAAGTCTGCTTTCTTGGAGCCCTTTGGGACCTCCACTGCCTTGAAAGCAAGCACGGCCGTTAGCTGGGGCACCTTCAGCCTGTCGATGTGAGATCCATCTGCGAGCAATGGTACAATCATGCTGCCGTAGGTAATCAAGGATGCGGTGGTAGCTGCACCCTTAGCCTTACGAGCCTCCTTGTTAGCAAGTGCAGTGGCAGCCTTTGTAAGCCGGGCATCCATCTTGTTCTTCACACGATCATAGCAATCGTCAGCGATGGCACCGCCCGGTAAATCCCACAAGTCAGAGCTGTTGAGAGTGTCACGGTCACGCTTCCGCGGCACAGCCAAGGCCGCCCTGTCAGTAGTATCCTCGACGTTGTACATGATCTTGACCATTCCCTTCACAGTCAGTAGCTCAGGGTCGATTTCTTTACGAGCAACAACCGCAGTCTTCGCATCCTTCTCCTTCAGCTCCCAGTATACGTTCTGTGTAAAAGGAGAAACACCAATCACGCGCCATGCCTTGAGACAGTTGTCGGTGGAGAACGCATCCTCCCAAGCCTTCTTGGCGACCTTCAGGAGGTCTGCAGCGGTCAACCGATAGGCACCCTTCTTGATACCAAGCGCCGTCATTTTGGCATTGTGGTAGGCCGGCTTGAAGACTGCGAAGTGGACCACGTCTTCTCCCTGCAGTATGTGAGTTGTATGTGGGGGGCGGAGGACGATGACAATCCCTACTTGACGACAGTAAGTGAGGAGCTCTAGGGTGAAGTGGCTGCCGTGGCCATCCATAATGAGCACCACAGTATTCTCAGGGGAAAGATCTGGCACACATGGCTCCAGACAGCCTCGGACCCATCTCACCCCGAGATCGCCGGTAACGCCCCCCTTCTCGTTAGTCCAAAAACGGGTTGGCAGCGGCTGCCCGTCTATGCCAACTCTCCTACACTGCGGCTTCTCACTCACGTCCTCGCCGTGAATGATGTTCTTGCTAAATATGAACATACCTGGCATATCCTTGCCATCTGCTGAACTGCCCCCGATTCCTGTGCCATCTCCACCACCCTTATTTGCTAAAAACTCATGTGAGTCATTCTTCCCCACGATCGACCGATTCTGATTCGACTTATTCTTCTCGGTCATATCGTTTGTAAGACGGGACTCGTCCATAGAAAAAAGTCGTTCTGGCTTGACGATAAAAAGCCGTTGGTCATGCGGTTTCTCTGGATCAAAGTACGGGTTCTTCATACCAATCTTAGCCTGCACAAGTATTTCAGCTAACATATCATAGTGCTTCTTCACGTTCTCGACTGTAGCCCACTGAGCTCGGGTCATCTCTAGCGAGGTCAAGTTCGCTGTCTTAAGGCGCGTGCTGCGGCTCAGCCACCTGTAATACCAATCCCTCTTGACCTCCTTTTCCTTTAAGGCTTCTGCGTAGACGGTGCCCTCAATCAGCCTATTCACATAGTTGATGACCATGAAACTGAAGATGGACAGCTTCATCTCCCTAAGAATCAAGCACAGGTCTTCCAGCTTACGTTCAATGTGCGAGGGGATGATTAGCTTTTTGCCTGGCCGGCAGGGCAGCTCTCCTTTCGCTGCGAAGGCTCTCTTGGCCAATGACGCAGAAAAGTTAATCTGAAACTTCTCCCGAGTTTGCGTCGCGGCAGCACGTCTGCCCATAGTGTTGCCCAACTCTGCAGCGAACCTCCAGGCTGCACACCACGTTTCGTGTGCTGAGACCTCCTCCGCAACGCATCCATCCGGCTCGTCTAGGGAGATCGGCATCATCGGCTCGATAGATGCTCGGGAGGTAGACATCTTGGAACTCACCAAACCCTGCGCAGCCAGTTTTCTAACGTAGTAGTTGACATGCTGCCTCTCGACTAGCCAGTGCTGCGCTGCTAATCCAGGTGACTCAAATCGTCCTTCAAGGTACTCGTAGACTGCCTTCAAAGCAGCGTCTCCAGGAGAATATTTAGGTGTCACGTAAGACACGATGGCTCCCACACCCCGTGGGCTCCTTCTAGGCCCCTCTGCAGCTGCCCCCTCTTCGCCGTTACTCTCCATGACGCCGAGTTTTTCGGCTAGGAAGACGAATTTAACAATTAAATTAAAACTTTTTGGGCGCCAATCCTTTGTTTTACGCGCACGTGTTTCCCATGTGGCCAAATACTTATAGTCTTGGGATCCGTTAATCTATAACCTACATACAGAAAAAAGTCTGATAGCGAAATCCTGTTCCTATCCCAAGATATGATCTTGTTTTTTTGGAAGCGGTTCAAATTAACTCCGCGGTTCAAATATCATGTCAACGGAGTACCACAAGGAATCGTGGAAAAGAATGCTTGAGCCTCTGGTTTGAATTTCACTTAAAGCTGAATATCTTCTAGGCACCAAAGGTATGGAAACTCTTGGCAGAGCTGCCTGCACAAACCGTGAAGGACCATATCCGGCTTCAGTTCTTCCTGGTGCTCCCCATCTTCGATTAGCTAGGCTTTGCAGTATGTTGTACCACCAGAAGTGCTGAAAGGTTGAAGCCTAACTGGACAATAGCATCATGTCCTAGTAGGTTGAGCTTTGGGACCTTGGTGACTGTGAACTGGATGGATTTCTTAGGTGATGTGTCACCTGGCAATGAGACTATTGTCTCAACATACCCAGAGTGGGTAGTGGCTGTCCATTAGCCACCTCATAACGCCCAGTCACTGGTGAAATTGCAGGCTTCCCTGCCTTCCTCCAGATGTCATTGTCAAGGACTGAACGCACGACCTGACCAAGTAAATACCCTCAATGACAGGGACACGGCAACTCTGAATGATAATACTGCACCAGCATGAACCATACACACTACATTCACATATATAGGTGTGCACAATAATGCGGCTAGGACAATGCGCCCCCATTGCGTTACAACGCGGGGCGTCTTCGGCCCGCGCACAATACAACAATTGGGCCGTGGGGAAAATCCCCATTAGAACATAAACTGTTAAGTCCGCCACAGTCATTGGAGTAGAAGTTGTCACCTGCATCCGTGTCCACTTCAGCAACAAACTCCTTGTCTTGAATCCAATTGAATCCAGATAAACTGTTAAAGCTGAGGAATTGTCTCAGTGGCCTTCATAGTCTGGATCTGGTGCTTTGAAATGGGTTTCACCTGCTGGGCCCATCATCATTTATTCCAACACACTGCCTCCAAATGCCCTAGTTTTTTGGTTGAATCAGCAATTAGCATCCTCGAAAGGACAGTCAGCCGACCAGTGGTCCGTTTTTCCACAACATGAACAGGTTCCAGTGGGGAAATCATTAGCTATGTGAACTTGCTAAATAATCCTTAACCTGGTGAAGGTGAGCGTCTCTTCAATGCCTCAAATGTAATAAATGGGATTCGACACCACACCATGGTCTCTTTGCCATCTTTGCTGCCTCCTCCATCTCCACTGCTGTGGCCACCTCTTTAGTGAAAGTTCCTTATGTTTGAACAACACCTTGAGTACTGCCACATTGCTCATGGAACATATGAAACGGGTCCACATTGCCTCATCTTGTAAGTCGCATATGGATGGAAAGGCACATGTTACCATGTTATGATGAATCCGTGCGACAATATTGAGAACATGTTTCCCTGGCTTGCGGTCCACTGTACTCCAGAACTTAAACGCTTGCGGATGATGTAGCACACTGGGTTAAACTGGCCCTTCACAAACTCGGCAATTTCATCCAAGGTGAGGTCATTAATGTTCCTGGACGTTGACTGTTGGAATGCGAGATTGCTCAACAACTTGTAATGACTGGTTCTTTAGAAACACCTGGGCCTGTTTCTTCACAGGAACAGAATTTGCTCCTAAGAAAGATTTGAAATGCACCCATTGTTGGTTCATAACTCAGTTGTTGCGTCAAAGAAGACAAAATTGGGAATGGCGACTGGCTGTGGATTTGAAGTGTGTTGCTCTTGCTTGTCTGTGATGCTGATGAACGCATTTCCATCTGTTTGAGCCCTTCCTCCATCTGCTGTTGATGTGCCTCCAGGTGTTGCTGTTGCTGTGCTTCCATATGTTTCTGCTGTGCCACTATTGAGTTACTTCCATCTTAATGCGAGCAAAAGCTTCCTCCTGTGGTTGAACCCATCTCCAAGCCTTCGTGGCTCACAGTGGCTCCTGTAATGTCTGGTTAGTCTGTGCCTAGTTGGGAGAAAACCTGCCCAGCTGGGTTACTATCCCCATAATTTGGCCATAAACCAACGCAAGTCGAATGGGCTCTCTGGTGGAGGCTTATTCTGGATGGTAGCAGTTTTAGCAGGATCTGCGGATATGCCACTTGTGCTGATGATGTGACCTAGGAACTTCATTGCTGGTTTTGAAAACATGCCGTCAGTCCAGCAGCTGCAATGTGAGGCAGTGTCTTGTAGGTGATGATTGTGTCCATCCTGGGTGTGTCCAAATACAAGTGTAACGATTATGTTAGCAATGATCCAATCACAGGCAGTTCATAGCATGTGTCTATTACATATAAAAATAGAGACTTATATATCTAACAGTCAGGTGCCGACATTTAAGATGTGCGTCTCAGTCTGTCCTGCGATGCGCAGCTGACGTCACCATTACATCACTCCTTTCTTTCAGTGTTGAAGGTACGGTCCGTACTGCTCTGGAATACGGCGGTCCCTGGTCGGGTAGCGACGTGGATCAGCCATTTGAGCTGGACTGTCTTCATCCTGGACATCGTTTTTGGTGGGCTGCTCATCATCGTCGTCCAATAATTCATCAGCAATTGTAGGTTGACAGCCTGGCTGCTGAACTGTTGTTGCAGATTGTGAATTGTCGTCTAGACTTCTTGTCTGCTGCGCGGCTGGGAAATGGTTGTCGGCTGCATCATTTTGGTCGTGTACGTCTCTACCAACGTAAGGCTTCAGTCTGTCGAAGTGCACCCATTGGGGTTTCTTACCCCTAGGCCTTGCAATCTTGTGTACACAATCTCCTCTGCGCTCTAGTACTTTCAATGGGCCCTTCCATGGGAGATGCAGTTTTCTTGACTGACAGCGCGGGACAGCTGGTGAATGTAGCCATACCAGCTCTCCAGGGACGAAGGGTTTCTCGTAGACCTTCTCGTCGTATATGTCCTTTTGCCATCGATGCTCAGCCTTGCAATGTTCTCTCACCAGGGTATATGCAGACTGAAGTCCCTCCCTTAGGTTATGGGCGTATTCCGTTGCACACCTCTCCTCTATCCGGTTGGAGCCGTACATGAGGTCAACAGGGAGCTTTGCTTTGCTTCCAAACATGAGGAAAAAGGGGCTAAATCCTGTGGCTGAGTGAACACTTGAATTATACGCTAAGCACACTTTACGAATATGTTGTTCCCAATATCCCCGAATGGTCATGAGTGACGGCAGCTAACATGCTGAGTAATGTCCTATTAAACCGTTCCACCATACCGTTACCCTGTGGGTGGTAAAGAGTTGTATGGGACTGCCTGACTTTCAGCAGGGAGCACACTTCGGCTAATAGCTCGGTCTCGAATTGCCAACCTTGGTCCGAGTGTAACTGTTCGGGGGGCGAGAATCGGCAAAACATCTCGTCAACAAGTTTTTTACTAACTGTTGTGGTTTCTTGGTTTTTTATGGCGTACACCTCTGCCCATCTAGTGAAATGGTCAATAGCCACCAGGACATACTTACAGCCATCTTGTGTTTCTGGTAGAGGTCCCATAATATCGACGCTCACCGTCTGCATGGGGTAACCCGTCTGGATAGTGTGCAATTCCGCCTTTCTGGCTGGAGTTGTCATTTTCCTGGATATGACGTACACGACCTACACCAAGTCTTCACCGCTTCGGTGCACCCTGGCCAATAGAAACGTTCTTTTAGTTGTGGCAATACCTTTTCTTCTCCCAGATGAGCTCCAACGGCACCTTCATGCAGATCTTGAATGGCTTTCCCATGCAGTCTATACGGTAGAACCAGTTGACGACGCTCCTTTTTTCCCTCTGAGACACATCACCAGAGCACCCCACAGTTGCAGATAAGTGTGTCCCATTGTTGTAACAACAGGCGGCTCTCCCTACTCCACGACTTGGAAACATCAGAGGGCGTCTGCATTGCTGTGACGGGAACCCTGACGATGCAAAATGGAAAAATCATATTCTTGGAGCTTTTCCAACCAACATGCCAATTGCCCGTCTGGTTCCTTGAAATTCTGCATCCATAGGTCTGTTCTTAAAGTGAATTACTTACCTAACTAGTAGGGTCGGAAATGATGTGTAAACTCCACCACAGCTAATAATTCCTTTCGGGTTATGCAATACTTTTGTTCTTGTCTACTTAGCGATTGACTAGCGTACGCTATTACACCTTCCGACCCATTGTCCTGGATTTGTGAAAGGACGGCACCTATTCCGACATCGCTTGCATCAGTGTCTAAAAGGAATGGTTTTGAGTGGTCAGGGTAAGCAAGGATGGGAGCCGACGCTAGGCATTTGCATAGATCGTTAAAGGATTTTTGATATGCTGCAGTCCACTCAAACTGGGCATTCTTTTCGGTTAGATATTAGGAGAGGTTTGGCAATCAACGTGAAGCTTTTTATGAATCGCCTATAGCAATTTGCTAGGCCTAGAAATTGCTGCAATTCACGCCTGCTACGAGGGACCGGCCATTTCTGTATTTCTTCGGTTTTACCAGGATCGGTTGAGATCCCATTTTCAGATAGTACGTGCCCAAGAAATTTGACCTCCTTCTGTAAAAACCTACACTTAGGATTTACACGCAGTCCAGCTTCTCTCAGTGTACCCAACACGCATCCCAGGTTATGTAAATGTTCCTGCATGCTGCCTCCTACAACCACAATATCGTCAATGTAGACTAAACAATTGTACCACTTCAGCCCATGGAGCACCCTATCCATTAACCGTTGAAACGTCGCGGAGGCGTTACAGCATCATGTTAAATTGGTACAGACCTTCTGACGTATTGAAAGCTGTCTTTTGTTGATCTGCCTCCTCCACCCCTACTTGCCAGTACCCATTTTTTAGGTCGAGTGTTGATCTAACAGTCTAGTGAGGTTCAGGGTGCAGACATGTAAGATGTGCGTCTCAGTCTGTCCTGCGATGCGTCACCATTACACAAGCACCTTGTGCATTTTGGCCAACTACTACATCAAGCCTTGCCTTCCAATATATTCTGTTCATAACCTTCTGGAAGTGTACAAGGGCACATGAGATGCCAAATGGTAGCTTATTAAATCAATAACATCCATAAATGTTGTGAGAAGTCTTGAGTCCCTGAGCTCCTGCTAATAGAGCTAACGTCTCATCTACCTTTTGGAGTGGGTGTACCTCACATAGGATGCACTCAATTAGAGGTTTTAGGTCCCCCCATGTCCTTACTCACCACTCTTTTTAGGTACCACCACAATGCCCACACACCACTCTGTTTGGCTGTCCACATGGGATATATCACACTCATACGTTCCATCTTTACAAGTTCCTCTGACCTTTTCTCTCAGCGGTATAGGAACATTCCTAGCTGCATACAGAGCGTGTGGGGTCGCATTTGCATCTACTGTGCCCAGATGCTGGTAGAGGTGAGGGAAACGCTGGTAGGTGTCATAATTGATTATGAACATTAGCTTCAGTGCTGGAGTAGCGGGGATGTCTGCATGTTCAAGATGTGTTCGGCCCTGACCCACAACACATTATAGTAGAGCTGATGGACGAAGCAAAACTTTCCCAGACTTACATGTAGAAAGTTTCTCAATGCCTGTGAAGTCTTAAATGCCTTTTCTGATATTACAGAGACATCTGCTTCAGTATCAAACTGTGGTGGCCGTTACACTTGATGTCCATATTCCAAGTGTCTCCATCAATGGCACGAAGGAATGACGTATATGTGCAGGATTCCTCTAGAGCCTTGTGACCTGTGGTACAAATCTTGCTTGCCTGGCAGCAGGCACTTCTAACCGGTTACTCCAATTGAAACCAGCCCTTTCGAATTTTAAATTCTTTCCTACTTCAGTAAAGAACTTGTCGAATTTCCCAAGGACAAGCTTGTATTCTGGATATACCGGCTCTTGAGTCCTTGTGAGGCCATCATTAACTGCTGTCTGGATAGCAATGGAAAAGGACAGCTCCTAAGCCCATCTTCAGAGGCATCGAAAGAGATCCTGACAGAGAGACGAATCAAAGTGGACAAGATCATTGTCTGTGCAGAGTAGATCCTGGAAGGCAGCTTGCTCCTCTACACCCATAATCCACGGTGTGTCCTTCTTGGTGAAACGAGGAAGTGGTTCTGTTATCGTAGCAAGGTCAGGAAGGAACTTGCTATTGGCCTAGAACTGAAATGACCCAAGGAATATTGGTTCCTGCAGACAGTCAACTGCCACCTAGTAGTTGCAGCAAACCTGAAGTTTATCTGGTTTTCCTGCAATCGCAACCTTGCAAATGGGGACCTCAGGAGTCCCATAAGCACTGAACTGAGTAGGTTGCCATACTCCTCCAGTAAACCCAGCATCGTAAGCCTGGCAGAGTTAATGTTCGATAGCAAAAAGTACCACACGAGTCGTGCAAAAGAATGGTTGAGCCTGTGGTTTGAATTTCACTTAACACTGAATATCTGTTCAGCACCCAATTTCAGGCTTGAGAAGGTCTGGAAAATCTAGGCAGAGCTGCACAAATCCTGAAGGACCAAATCGAACTTCTTCGAGTATGAGGTACCCCAAAGGTTGTTACATAATTTAGCATCATGTCCTGAGCTTTGGAACCTTGGTGACTGTGAACTGGATGGATTATTTTAGGTCACATGTCACCTGGCAATGAGGTTATTGTCTCAACATACCCAGAGTGGGGTAGTGGCTGTCCATTAGCCACCTCATAATGCCCAGTCACTGGTGAGGTTGCAGGCTCCCTTGCCTTCCTCCAGATGTCTGTGGAGCAGAAGTTGTCACCTGCACCCGTGTCCACTTCAAAGACAAACTCCTTGAAGCCAAATGAACTTTTGAAGGTTAGAAACTGTCTCAGTGGCCTTCATAGTCTGGATCTGGTGCTTTGAAATGGGTTTCACCTGCTGGGTCCTTCCATGTTTCTTCACACACACTGCCTCCAAATGCCAGTTTCTGGCAGAATTGTGTAGGTCGTATTTTGATGAAAAATTACGGGTTACCGTGTCGTGATGAATCTGAGTAGCAATATCGTGAATGGTTTCCCCTGGCTTGCGGTCCACTGCACTCCAGAACTTAAAACGCTTGCAGACGATGTAGCGCACTGCGTTGAATTGGCCTTTCATAAACTTGGCCATGTGATCCAAGTTGAGGTCATTAATGTTCCTGGACGGAGACTGTTGGGATGTGAGATTGTTCAACAACTTGTAATGAACACAACTGGTTTTTTAGAAACACCTGGGCCTGTTTCTCCACAGGGTCGGAGTTTGCTGGTCCATAATTCAATTGCCGTCTCAAGGGGGACGAAATTGGGAATAGCGATTGGCTGTGAATTTGAAGTTGGTTGCTCTCGCTTGTCTACCATCCAGTGATTAAGCGCTACCATCTGTAGTGCTACCTACCTCCATCTGCTGTTGCTGTGCCTCCAGGTGTTGCTGTTGCTGTGCTTCCGTATGTTTCTGCTGCACCACTATTTGTTGCTGGAGTAGCTGGAACAGTGCCATCCTGCCGACTATTGCACAAAATCCTGTCTTGTTCTTATAGAAAACAGGACTTCAAAGAATATAATTGCCGGAATAGATACGGCAAATCTCACAAATCCTACACACAAAAATAACAGACTACTCAAAGACTGAAGACGAATCAGTTCTGCATTATATATCAGGGGTGCACATCTGGGTAAAACATTCAGTGCGAAGTGTGCTGGCCACAATAATATACTTCCTGTGATTCGTGCTGTGACTGATACTTGGATCCAGTGCCTTCTGTACAATCATCCTGATCAAGATATGAACCTTGATGAGACGATGGTGTCAATTCCTTCTAGTAGTGTGTCATCAAGGTACAAACTGGGTGTAGGTGATGGCACTACCACTTTTCCCGGGATCTTCTTGTCCTTAAAACGCTTTGTTCTGTCGTTTGAACTCTTTTAGAAATGGATGAGATCGATGGTTGGTTGTGATAATGTGGTGTGAAGCCACCTGCCGATCAACCAGTCTGATGGGCTGAGTTACACCATTGAGAGGGGAGTGGCATTATAAGACAGTATAGGTATCCCTGGATTATCTGAGCACTTCAAAAGCCCTCTTATCAGTTTGGGCTGCACGATCAGCCTGCTTTATTGCCGCCTTGAGGATAGTGAGGGCTGCTAGTCACATGAGTAGAACCATACCTTTTAGAAAACTCTTTGGGCCATTGTCTGTAATGAATGGAGAAAATGGTTTTGAGATGATTGCTATTGAAGTTGTAGTATACAGTTTTGAGCTTGGCCACTTCCAGGATTTGTGAGAAATAGTCATCTATTAGCAGATACGTTTGTCTGTTCCAACTCAAAAAGACCAAGTATAGTCTGGAGGTTATTAAACAGTCATTGGTTCTGTATGTGGAATAGTCAGCTTAGCACAAATCTGGCACTGATGTACCATTGACTCAATCTCCTTGGTTGGTTACCCTGGTCACCAAACAAACTGCTAGGTCCGGAACGTGCATCTTTAGATCCTAAGATACCCGGCTAAGAGTTTCCTTTTGGCAATCCCCTAATAGCAGCCCTTGTGTACTGCCAATACCTCTTTATGGGCCCAGTAGGGTTCAGTTTAGAGTCAACACAGTGTTTGTCAGGCCAGCCAAATTAACAGTACTTCATCACCTGGCCCATACTGGATCCTCAGCCTGGTGCCATTGTCAATTTTTCATTCAGTTGCAGGTAAATGATGGGTACTCACCTGGAGTGCCTTACAATTCGGATCGAAAGGTAGCAGCAGGGGCACAGGACAGGGTATCAGCTGTGTAGAGGAGCTTTCTTGGTACATGGGAAATGGTGTAATCAAATCGCATAAGTCTCAAACAAAACCGCAATATGCGAGGTGGAAGGCTGTCCAAGTATTTCAAGTTTAACAGAGGGACCAGTGGCTTGTGATGAGTTTCTGTACTGAACATCTTGCCAATCAGTAGTAGCGTGTGAAATGCCCAGGTCGTGGCCAGTGCTTCCTTTTCGATCTGCGCATATATATGTTCAGTCTCTGACATGGATCAAGATGCAAAGGCTACAGGCTTCCAAGAATTATTGTGCAACTGTAACAGCATGGCCCCTAATCCATGTGAAGATGTATCAGCCGAAACTTCCGAATCATAGTACACCATAACAGCTGGTTGAGTTAATGCGAGCAAAGGCTTCCTCTTGTAGTTGAACCCAGCAGCTCCCATAATGGCTGGCTAATCTGTGCCTAGTTTGGGTAAAACTTCCCAGCTGTGTTACCATCCCCATAAACTGACACAAGTCAGATGGGCTCATTGATGGAGGCATGTTATGGATGGCAGCAGTTTTAGCAGGATCTGGGGATATGCAACTTGTGCTGATTATGTGACCTAGGAACTTTATTGTTGGTTTTGAAAACACATATTTTTCTTGCAGTCCAGCAGCTGCAATGTGAGGCAGTGTCTTGTAGGTGGTGATTGTGTCCCTCCTGGGTGTGTCCAAATACGAGCACCTTGTCCATCTGGCAAACTACTCCATCATGCCCTTCCAATATTCTACTCATAACCTTCTGTAGGATTAAGACGAATGCTAGATATCATTTTGGTTCAAGGCCGCTGCCACCATGTGGCATAAGTACAGGACTATTGAATACATACACGATGTATATAAGGAGTCCCATGGTCGCGTGATTGCTCATGTTACCACATCACAAAGGCAACTGCTGGTATATGGTGCTACTGTCCATACCAACCATGTCATTAGAGCTACTGTCCAACCCATCGTGATTGAAGATGGATCTACTTGTCCAGAACAACCATGCCATCCAGCTGGGAGATGAAGCTACTGTCTGCTGGGAAATGGAGCTACTGTAACAGCCATCTGGAGGTCAACCTTGCAGAACTGGGGGCACAGCTTCTCTCCGGACGAGATGTGGAGGATGCTTGAGTCAACTGGTTGTGTCCACGCACAGTCCTCTATTCTGTATCCACCCTCCTACACACTTGTATGTTCCCCTCCCCTTGTACCCACCCTCCTACACCGTCCCTCTATATCACCCTCCCCATGTGTCCACCCTCCTACACCCTCCCTATGTGTCCACCCTCCAACACCCTCCCAGTTATATGCATTCAAGTCACTTGTGTTACATCCTGACATCATCACACTGAAGACAGTGAAGGAAGTTTGATGTGCTGTTATATGCATGTTAGACTAAGATCTAGCTGCTAAGTGTGGTAGCTACAGAGAACGGTTCCTGTGGTATCATTTACGATCCACAGTCGTACGGTATAATATGTACAGACCTGTGTATTTCCCTATTGATGATATGTACAGTCCCCCCCCCCCCCCCCCCATTGCTATAATGTGTACAGTCCTGTGGTATAATATGTACAGTCCTGTGGTATAATATGTACAGTCCTGTGGTATTATATGTACAGTCCTGTGGTATAATATGCATAGTCCTATTGGTATATGTAGTCCTGTGTACATATCTATGAGTCCTATGGTTATAATACATAATCCTGTGGTATCATTTAATGTATGGTATGTATAAATCTTGTACAAAGGTTTATTGTCTCCAAAGGTGTATTTAAAAAGTAATTGTGTGTATGATGAGTGGAGGAGTATTTGGCACTTTTGTTGAGTTGAGAATTTGTTGGCACACAAAGTTGGAGAAGGAGGTGGCAGTTATAACGGAAAGCAACATACAGCTGTTCTTGGTAGCTTATCTCGATAGCTCTCTAGGTAGCTTATATCGATAGCTCTTTAGGTAGCTTATATCGATAACTCTTTCGGTAGGTTATCTTGATAGCTCTCTAGGTAGCTTACCTAGATAGCTCTCTAGGTAGCTTTACTTGACAGCTCTCTAGGTAGCTTATCGCGATAGCTCTTTATGTAGCTCCTCCCCTCCCCTCCCCTCCCCTCCCCTCCCCTCCCCTCCCCATCTCTCACTTCCCTATTTCTTCATCTCCCCCTCTCCATCCCATCATCCTCTTTCCTCCTGTACATGGGCAGCATATCCAAGGTGAGTAGTGGAAGGGATTGGTGTAGTTACCTCTTAGTAATACATGTAGAGTTTAAAGTATAATACCCATGCCAAGCAATCCACCTGTGCCCCACCCATATGCCCAGAATTCACTTGTAACTTTCATGTCCAGATCCAGTTCTTGAATCCACCCCTCATCTGGGTAAAGGTCTCTGAAAGGTAGCACTATAGTCCTGAGGTAAGCATACTCCAGCAGCTAAATCCACCTCTCCTCACATGTACATGTAAGTTTTATAATTGGCTATGGTAATAGGCTGTGAATAAATCTTGCATTGCTGCAGCTGGCTGTTCTGTTGTCTGCTCATCTGAGTTGTTGTGTCTATACTGGTAAGTGCACTTTTCTTAGCCCTATATTATTACTCACCATGTTTTCAACTGTAGTAAGTGTAGTTCAAAATTTAAATTTGGATTGAAGCATCAAAGAAATAGTATTTTTAACCCTTCATTTGATTAATACTCATTAGTGGAACTGTTACTTATTAACAAAACTGTTGCTTATGATTTGCAATGTATCATTCTTGCTTTTTTACTTCCTGACTTTAGCTATGCCCTCTTCTGCACCCTCAACCCTGCTGCTCACTGCTAGCTGAGATGTAAAATTTGATTTTAGAAAAGGAAAAAAACATTGTAAAAAAAAACTTCTCTCCTGCTAGTGCTGCCATTTGAACTGCGGATTCTGCTGCTGCTTGGTCTGCATTGAGTATTGATTATGTAATTTATCGATTGGACTGAAGGCAGCTGTCATCTATATTGATATATTAGTACAATTAACAGTCTATAATTGAATCCATTACAGTTAATTTTGACATAGTGTTGAGTATTGATTATGTAATTTATCGATTGGACTCAACGCAGCTGTCATCCAGTCATCCCTTACAGTCACCTGTGTTCCAGTGATGCAGCTCCTGAATCCAATGCACCTCTAGGTGAGGGTCTCTGAAAGGTAGCCATGTCCCCCCCCCCCCCCCCATACCCCCTTCCTACACCCTCTATGTTCTCCCTACCACCCTCCCTTCAAGTTCCCTTCCTACACCTCACACAGTGATGCAGTGTCATAAGTGAGGAGACATCTTGTATTGTGAACACTCCTATGGAAGAGATCACTTCTGGTCCCCCAAACACATGCCATACACCTCACCCAGTATATCCGACTCCACAATGATTTATACAGTGGTACCTGCGTTATCTGGTGTGTGTGTGTGTGTGTGTGTCTGTGTGTGTGTGTGTGTGTGTGTGTGTGTGTGCACCATGTGGGAGGGTTTTGTGATGTTCCTATCCTCTTACCCAGCACCATGTGCGTAGGTCCAAGGCACCATTCTCGCTACATCAACGTACTTCCTCTTGTGACCACTGCTACAAAGGCAGGCTGACATGCAGGGTTAGGTGAGTGTGTGAGTTGCGAGGACTGAGTTCTGTTGTGCATGTGCATATGTGTGCGTAAGAAGTTTTGATATTGGAGGATTCAGTATTATTGCCTCTAGTATCAAAAGCAGATGATCAGAAACTCTTGCAAGTGTTTATTTGGTCCCAAGGATAGTGCATTTGGGACAAACTCACATAACTAGGTGGAAGAGTGATGTAGCGTTTATCATGGGATATATATTTTTGTGTGTGTTTTACATTGCTGGCCTGGCCCTATCACCATTCCTTCTATCATGTAGGTAGGGGGTAGGAGGTGTGGGTGGGTGGGGTAACAGGCTGCATCTCACTTCAAGTTAGGACAATTAAATTTGGACTCAGTCCTCAGAGCACACTAACTCTTTGTTGAGCATACAATGTAAATACATGTGTGCGGTTGTCATGTCAGGAATCTTGAGCACAATTATATTTAATCATTTCTATACTGCCAGGGCTATGTAAAATCCACTGCCATTGATGTAATGTTATAGGTGCTAAAATCCTTAAAATAGTAGCTTTGACATAATGTTGCGTATTGATCTACCACACATGTGGTTTATCGATTGTACTCTAGGCACCTGTCATTGAGTCATCGATTGCCCAATTCATCATCTGTTATCCAGTCGCCAAATATTCCTGTCCCCTGTGAACATTCCTATGATGCAGCTCCTGAATGCAATCTACCTCTAGGCTAGCATCTCCGAAAGGTAGCTATGTTCCCCCTCTTACCACTGTATATTCACTTATCCCTCCCTCCCTGTATGTACTCATGTGCCCACTCTGTATGCTCTCCTTCCTAGATCCTCCGTGATGCATGTATACTTGCAACATGTCTGCCATAGCCTGTAGTGCATGTGGAGGGTACATCGAATCATTGTGTTTGTGTTTGATCATTCAGCAAGCTTAACTACACCAAACCACATCCCTCACTACAGGTGATTAGATTTACATGGCACCGCTGCATCAAAGCAACTCATCATCAGCTCTTTTCCGCTGCCTTCAGAGATTTCCTATCCAGCTGTAGAAGACTCACCACTGACCAGACATGGTATGTGTTGAAGGGTTAACTGCGTACGCATATAGTATATGTCCATTAGAGAGACACCTGCCTCACTTTAGCATGCAGTTCACAAAGACTTTCATTCACATACTAGCCTGTGCAATCTGCATGCTTTCGTGCTGTTCATTTGTGTGATGCAGACATGCAATACTGCATGGATGGGGCATTTTGTTTTCAAAGCACTTTATTAACTTTCATTTTTATTTAGAACTGCAGTAGCAAGAAAGGAGAAGCTGCAGTAGATCAGAAGACTCACCACTGACCAGACATGGTATGTGTTGAAGGGTTAACTGTGTATGTATGTAGTGTATGTAATGATTTCAATATGGAAGTCGAAGTGTCACCTGCCTCACTTTAGCACTTTGTTTGTTGTGCAGGTCACGAGCACTTTCAGTCACACTCTTGCCCACACAACCTGCAAGCTGTCATGATGTTCATTTATATGATTTAAATCTGCAATATTTAGTCTGACGTAGCCATACCCTCGCACTTCGAGGAGGGTCTGGAGATATTGCCATACCAAATCGATTCTGATAGGTTTAAAAAATTACTAAAGTTACCTTATATTATAACGTTACGTGGAATGTAATTAAAAATGTTGACACTGGATAGGACTGCGGCAGACAAACTAGTACACATGATCTCCGCTCCTTCTTGTATTTCAAGTTGTAACATCACTTTTGTGTCAGCATCTGCACAATTCTTTATCTCACAACCAACTCCCTTTGGTTTCCTGTCAATGCGTGTTACGTGGGGCATCCCGTCAGAGCAGAAATCTCCATCTTTCCCTCGCCATGATGATCAATGCATAGCTGCCATCCTGGATAAATTTTCTGCACTCGTCGCTCATTGAAACCATCGATCAAGCGGCGGACTGGTGCCCATTTATCACTGCCTTTTGCTTCACTCGGAGGACAGAATGAGAGACATCGTAGCAAGCTTCAAAGCGGTTACGTGGCAGGGAATATCTCTCACCAAATCGTGGTGCTGGGAAAAGACCATCCTCAGTGGACCAAAGGTCTTGCCTTCCTTCCGACGTTCTTGTTAGGGAATAAAGGATTCCAAATACAGCCAAAATTTCCTCTTCTGTAGCCTTTGCACACCCTGCTGGTAAGGAAGCTGTTGTCCAAGTTACTGTATTAGGCAACAGCTGTAAGGGAAATGAGAGTTTCCAATAATCTATCGGTGTTTGCTGTAGTTCATCTGCATCGTTTCCCCACAAGATATGTGCCCCATACTGAGGAGTGCATCTCCAGTCCTCTAAAACGCCTTCAACCACCTTCCACTTCACACGGTGGCAGGAAATAACATCTGAAGAGACAACATCTGAAGAGCAGTTATTTTCATTGATATCCATCTCATGTAGTGACTCGATATCATCATTTGTTAGCCGCCCGTCGATATCGGAATAAGCATTGTGTGTAAAAGCTGCTTCATCAAGTGAAGTAATAGTTGGTCCAGCTTCGTCATTCTCTAGCACTACTAGCTGCTTCAAGCTTCGAGCGGAAAAGGCCTTCGTAGTTGCAACCTCATCAAAACAAACCACGTACTTCTTGCTGGGTCCGCTTCCCTCCGTTCCCTGTACAACACCTTCGAGTTCCTTTCGGAAAAGCCTTCCGTACCGTTGCTTCGCTGGCTTATTGCCTAGAACTTTGTCTGCACTACAAACTACCCAGTCACCAACAGAAAAACCCATTGCTATAGTCCGAAACAGGGGGCGTTCGTCAATTACTACCGCTCGCGCTGTTGCGGTTACTTAGAAAGTGTATTTTTTTACTTCTAGTTACCCAAACCACGTAGAGATCCAAGCAGTTTTGTTAGTACAGTATAAATCTACATGCATTGGCGTTCAAGTTTATGCATATGTCATAGGTACTCGTAGACAAGTCGGACTGTTCAAAGCTGTGTGACTTAAGTCACAATTTTTTTGTTACATGATAACCGTTAGAGGATTGCAATGTAAAACGTTTTGTAACTTCAAAATAACGTATTTCTAAGCGGTTTAAACGCTATACTATGAAAGGACATGACTGTATTATCATAATATGTATTTTTAAATTAGCTAGTTGATAGAAGGCTCTTGATGTAGTACTTAGAAAAGTATTGTGACTTAAGTCACAATGATGCGGTATTCTGCGTTTTGTACGACATCGCATGCAGAAAAGACCTTGTATTGTAGTGTTCACAAAAACATTTAATAAACACACATGCATCCAGTGTGTTGGGTAAGTTTCAAAAAAGACCATTTCGTTGGATAAAAATGTTGCATTTCTTCATTGAAATGTATTGTGACTTAAGTCACAATTTTGTGACAAGTCACAATTTTGTGACTTAAGTCACAATTGGTCAATCTATGATTAAGTCTTGCATCTGTGTGATGGATACTATCCTATCCTGTCTATACAGCCTATACGTTGAATGCGTAGTACTGTGCCGCAGAGCAACGATCAGCAATTCTCCTACACCAAAGATATTTATTTGCAAATGTACCCACATCATATACTGACTCACAAAGGCACAAAGCAACAATGCACTCAATAATGGTCAGGCCAGCGGCCCTCGAAAGGTGGCGCAGCCCCGGCGCCCGCCCAATAGTCCACAATAGAGCCAGTTCTGACATAAACGGGTACCCAGACCCTCACACTCCCTCCATCTTATCTGAAGGCTGACTCTCAGATGATCGCATTGGTAGGGAACCTCGGGAGAGGGCTCCATTTAATTTTCCTGACCGGTGTTTCACCTCGAACTGGTAGGGTTGGAGGAAAAGGTACCATTGGGTCAGTCGTGGGTTGTTATCCTTCAAGGTGTTCAGCCATTTGAGTGCCTTATGATCTGTCACCACAGTGAATTTGGCTCCCACAAGGTAGACCCTAAAGTTCTGAATTGCAGCCTTGATTGACAAGCACTCCTTTTCTATCGTGGCATAGTTTTTCTCCCTTGGTGCCAGTTTCCGGCTGTAATAAGCCACAGGGTGTTCTTCTCCAGATGCATCCATCTGGCTGAGTACAGCTCCAATTCCATAGTCAGAGGCATCAGTCGGCAGGATGAAGGGTTCTTGAGAACTTTCTCGCACTCTGAATCCCATTCAACCCGAGTTGGAGCTGGAGCTGCATTCCGCTAAGGTCGGTCAGAGGGGCTACTAAACTAGCATAGTTGGCAATAAACGTCCAGTAGTAGCCCGTAAGTCCTAGAAATGAGCGCACATCCTTAGTGAGTGGGACTGGAAAGCTCTTCACAGCTTCAATCTTGTTCAGCTCTGGCCTTACATGTCCACATCCAACTACATGACCTAGGTAAGTGCAGTGCCGCATCCCCAGTTGGCATTTTTCGGGTCTTGCTGTTAGTTTTGCAGCTCTTAGCCGAGTAAGGATATCCCTGAGGTGACAGATGTGTTCCTCCCAGGTTTGGCTGTAGATGACCAAGTCATCTATATATGCAGCTGCATGCTCTTCAGCCCCTCTGAGAAGTCGATCCATCATCCTCTGAAAGGTAGCTGGTGCCCCACATAAGCCAAAGGGCATGACCTTAAAGTGGTACAACCTGTAAGGAGTGGTGCAAGCAGCCTTATGCTGGTCCTCCTGCTTGACAGGCACCTGCCAGTAGCCTCTTGCAAGATCAAGGTTAGTCATGTACTGGCTATTACCCAATTGGTCCAGTAGTTCATCAACTCTAGACATAGGGTAGGCATCTCCTTGGGTCACCACCACGTTTAGCTTGCGATAATCCATGCAGAACCTTATGCCTCCATCTTTTTTCTCTATCAGAACAATAGGAGAGGCCCAGTCACTCATTGATGGTTCAACCACTCCATCCTTCAGCATGGCCTCTATTTCCTTCTTCACCCATTCCCTATGAGCATACGGGAGTCTGTATGGAGCTTGTCGCACAGGAATAGAGGGTCCAGTTGGAATGCTATGCTCTGTTATCATTGTGCATCCTGGTTTACCATGAAGCACATTTTGAAAGTCAGAGCATAGTGATTGTAACTCCTGATACCAGTTTCCCTCCCGTGCTGAGTCCACTCTCCAGGCTCTCCTCATCAGCCTCACCCTCCTCAACATATAGCAGTGATTTTACTTCATTCCACCTTTTCAGCATGTTGATGTGGAATACTCTGTGTCTTTTATGGGTTCCGATCATGTCTACTTCGTACAAGACGTCACTGATTCGCTTGACCACCGGATACGGTCCCTTCCACTGGGCAAGGAACTTGCTGGTATTTGTAGGTAGCAACACCAGTACCTTATCTCCGGCTTCTTAACTCCTGAGTCTGGCATGCTTGTCATACCACGTCTTCTGTCCCTGTTGCGCTTGGCTCGTGTTGGTTTGGGCCAGTTCAGTCATCCTCTCCGGTCTTTCCCTCATAAGCATCAGATAGGACACCACACTCTCGTCAGTCTTCTCCCTTGCTTCCCATGTTTCGTTGAGAACATCAAGTGGGCCTCTAACGCTCCGCCCATAGAGTAGGAAATCTTGAAGACTCCTGAGGGACCTCTCTATACGCAAACAGGAGGTAGGGTAGAAGCTTGTCCCAGTCCTTTCCATCCTTGGTTGCTGACTTTCTTAGCATAGCCTTCAAGGTTTGATTAAACCTTTCGACCAAACCGTTGCACTGGGGATGGTAGGGTTGATTCGTAAGTGCTGAACATTGAGTAGTCTATACATTTCTGCAAGTAGAGTTGACATAAAGTTGGTTCCTTGGTCAGACATTATCTCCTGAGGAATCCCTACCCTGGAGAAGACTTGGACCAACTGTTCTGCTACATGTTCGGCATCAACCGAGCGAAGGGAATGGCCTCCGGATACCGCAGATCACCAGTACAAAGCAATTCCCAGACCTGCTCCTTGGAAGAGGCCCAACAATATCAAGAGCGATTCTGGAGAAAGGTTCCGCAATCACAGGTAGTGGTATATGTGGTCCTGGGGCTACTCGTTTGGAAGAGGCCTTCTGACAACTAGGGCAGTTCTTACAATATTCAGCAACATCCTTGCTTACACCAGGCCAGAAGAACCTCTGTAGGACTCACTCAGTAGTTTTCTTTCTGCCCAAGTGCCCTGCCATAGGAATTGCATGTGCCATATGCAACACTGCGTCTCTACATGCTCCTGGTAATACCAACTGCTCCATTATTTCACCCCTCAGCTTTCGGTTCCGATAATAGGTTCCGGCTCGATGGAAAAACTCTGCTTCTTTCTCCAACGCTGAATCTGCTGCCACATCCCGGATATCCTTCAGGGTCTCGTCTTCTCTCTGCAGTCTTTGTATTTCCTCTTGACCGAACTCCCAATTTTGATACTATTGTGCCCTGGTAGGACCATGCTCAGAGTGTTCCTTCTTCTGCTCTCGCTTCTGACTCCTTGTCAGCACTTTACGCAACCTTCCTCCCGTAAATAAATCCTGGTGGAAAGCTGCCCCTGGCAAGCTGCTGTCATAACTCTGAGCTTCTGGAACACTGCTGGTATCTAGCCCCTTCTATTTAGCTGTAGGTTCCTCCAATGAAGTTGGCCTAGCTCCAGACTGTAGGTCTCTGACTTGTTCTTCTCTAGCTTCCAATTGCTGCTGCTTAAACTTGGAGCGTGTGACCACTGCCATGCCCGAATCTTCTTGAGATCTCACCCTTGACAGTAGGGTAAATAGTTCTGGAACATCTGTACCCAGAAGAACCGAAACTGGTAATGATTTGCACACAGCAGCCTCCACACAAACTTGTAGGCCGTCAATTTCCATGTTGACCAGTGCGGTTGGATAGCTGACAGCTTCACCATGAGCACACCGAATCAACACCTGCTGCGTGCTGGATACTGAACTGGGCAACACTAAGTCTGTATGCACCATTGTTCTGGAGCATCCTGTATCTAGGAGAATGTCATCAGTTGCCTGCCCCTCCACTGTTCCTGAGCAGGTTGGACCATCCTTACTACTGTGCCAGACTGGATGTGCAGAGAGTTCCAGACAGGTCAATGCCTTGCTTGGACACTTCATTGACATGTGTCCCCTTCCACCACAGTTGAAACACTGCAGCTCTGACCTTCCATTCTTCTCATCTTCCTTTTCACTCTTTTTATGCCCTCCAATAGACTTCATTCTGCAATCTCGAGCAATATGTCCGGCCTTCCCACATGTGTGACACTGAAGGGGTTCCTTGTTAATCCTTTCCCCTAAGACCTGCTTGCTCTCCTGGGTAGACTTCCTGGCCTGCAGATACTCATCTACCATCTACCCCGCTTCCTTACTAGTCTTGGGCTTCCTGTCAGTAACCCAGACCCATAGCTCCTGAGGGGGGGTAGATAGAAACTGCTTTGTTACCATCAGATCCACACTCTCCTCCGCACTTGTTTTATCTTTAGTGCATTTTCGAGAAAGATCCTGCAGTTGCACAATTAGGTCCCTGTATGACCAATCCTCCTGCTTTTTGGTGGTCCGAAAGCGTTGTCGATACATCTCCGTGTTGATGTTGTAGTGTAGCAAAATCATCTCCTTGACTTGCTCATAGTCCTTTGCGTCATCGCTGTTCATAGCGGCGTACGTCAGTTGAGCCTTGCCCGAAAGGTTGGGAGCCCATTTTTCCTTATCCACTTCGTGGGCTGCCATCATCCTTTTGAAGGTGGTCAGGTAAGAGTCTATATCTTCGCTCTCAGTAAGCTTGGTGAGCTTCGCAGTCTACTTTCGTTGCTGATTGGGGGCTTGAGCTTCCAGTATGGTTTCCAATATGCGCCTCTGCTCCCTTCTTTCTTCTGCAAATACCGCTTCCATACGCTCCCTCACTGCTACTTCGATCCGGCGACGTTCCTCCTCGCGCTGACGTCTCTCATCCTCCGCTCAACGTTTGTCCTCTTCTCCTCGGCGGCGTTCCTCCTCTCCTCGGCGTCTCTCCTCAGCCTGCTCTTCCCTTTGCACCACTGCCCCAACTGCCTGGTTCTGCTCAACGGTGTTTGCCCCAACTGCCTGGTTCTGCTCAACGGTGTTTGCCCCAACTGCCTGGTGCTGCTCAACGGTGTTTGCCCCAACGGCCTGGTTCTGCTCAACGGTGTTTGCTCCAATTGCCTGATTCTGCTCCGCGATGTTTGCCATTTGCGATTTCTGGTAGTTGCAACCAGATCGAGTTGACATCAACAGGGTCTCGTTGTACTTAGTCAACGACAATCCCGACGCTGCCACCAAATGTGATGGATACTATCCTATCCTGTCTATACAATACAGCCTATACGTCGAACACGTAGTACTGTGCCGCAGAGCAACGATCAGCAATTCTCCTACACCAAAGATATTTATTTGCAAATGTACCCGCATTATATACTGACTCACAAAGGCACAAAGCAACAATGCACTCAATAATGGTCAGGCCAGCAGCCCCCGAAAGGTGGCGCAGCCCCGGCGCACGCCCAATAGTCCACAATAGAGCCAGTACTGACATAAACGGGTACCCAGACCTAGCAATCTGGTACCCACAACTTATCTTGGTGGTTGCACAAACATGACTTCAAATGGAGTGTGCTTTGTGGAGCTATGCATGCACTTGAGCATTGATTGTATCTACATAATCATAATTATAACCTTACACACTGTATAATGCATCAACATGCTTATATACATCTGCAAGGCAGAACGTAAAGACAATGTGTGGTAGCCAATGAGTCCAGGGAGGAGAATTAGATGCTGACTCTGCAATTCTGGAACTCATCATTTGTTCCGGTTGTTCCACCAGGCCTTGTGATTGAGGATGTCGCGGCCGACTACTCACTACCTGTACAGCTCCTGGCCAAGTGGCTAGAACGCCCTCAATCAAATGATTCACAAATTCTCTCCCATTGTCACTATGCAGGATAGTATAGGGAGATAGGGAAAACCCACTTCTCAAGAGCATTTGTCACTTCCTTGGCAGTCTTCTGTGGTAGTGGATATTCTAAATTGAACTTTGACAAACGGGTGCAGGTGACAACTTCTACTCCACAGACATCTGGAGGTAGGCAGGGGAGCCTGCAATTTCACCAGTGACTGGGCGTTATGAGGTGGCTAATGGACAGCCACTACCCACTCTGGGTATGTTGAGACAATAGTCTCATTGCCCGGTGACACATCACCTAATAAATCCATCCAGTTCACAGTCACCAAGGGCCCAAAGCTCAACCTACTAGGACATGATGCTATTGTCCAGTTAGGCTTCAACCTGTCAGCACTTCTGGCGATACAACATACTGCAAAGCCTAGCTAATCGAAGATGGGGAGCACCAGGAAGAACTGAAGCCGGATTTGGTCCTTCACGATTCGTGCAGGCAGCTCTGCCAAGAGTTTCCATACCTTTGGTGCCTAAAAGATATTCAGCTTTAAGTGAAATTCAAAACAGAGGCTCAACCATTCTTTTGCACGACTCCTTGTGGTACCTTTTGTTATCAAGGACTAACTCTGCTGGCCCTATGATGCTGGGTTTAGTATAGCGACCTACACAGTTCAGTGCTTATGGGACTCCTGTGGTCCCATTTGCAAGGCTGTGATTGCAGGTAAACCAGATAAACTTCAGGTTTGCTGCAACCACTAGGTTGCAGTTGACTGTCAGCGGGAACCCCATCATCACCCCATGCCACTTTCTGAAGATCTGATGCAGAAGGTGGATATGGTTTTACAAAGATTGACCTTGCCGATGCCTATGCTGGCTCCCAAAAGTCATAAGTCCTTGCCTCTGAGCACCCGCTGAGGAGTGTTGCTTAAAATGTGACTTCCCTTTGGCATGAGCTCAGCCCCAGGCTATTTTAAGGGGATCATGGACCAGCTGACAAGTGACCTTCGAGGAGTGGCCGTCTACACAGATGACATCCTGGTCTGTGGTGCAATGTACGTGCGGACCCATGAGGTGGCACATAAAGCGTCAATGTACTTGTGGTGCCATGAGGTGGCACATTGCATCACCACATCGAGCAGCTGAGTCCTCAATATGTGGACCAGGATGATGCAGACATCAGTTGGTCTGGACAGTAGCTTCATGACCCAGTAAAATGGCTGGTCTGATCAATAGCTTGATCCCCCGGCAGAATGGTAGGTTTTTAGCATCATCGCCCACCAGGATGGTATGGGAAGCTAATAAGAAGTGATGCAACAATTGAATAATAAATGAGCAAATAACGTGCTGCAAAATGTAGTCTTAGGAGTTAGCGGAGCTGTGCCCAGGTTAGTATGGGGGAACCTTCTATCCAAGCTATGGGGTATAGTAGAGTGCTGAAAACTCCCCCTATGGGGCCTGGGGTAGAGCCCCAAAAGCCAAAGCTTATTAGCATAGAAAAAAAACTCCAAAAAGCTGTGGCTGGGGACTTCTTTAATGATAGATTGACCGCACGCCTACATGTAGGCGAAAAATGTGGTTTTAACCTACATGTAGGCGTTATATTGCGACCTCTGGTCCTCGAATTGAATGGCGCATAAAACTTTCAGCTCTAATAATGTACCACTAATCCTTTGGGCTTCATTTTTAATTTGCTTCGGAGACTCTTAAACCATCGGCTCTGTAGATATTCGATCGAGATGAAGGAGCGTATAAAAATTGTCTACGTTCTTGATGGCGGATGGCATAAAAGTTGGAAATCGCGTGTGTTTGGCGACAGGAGGTCAAAAAATAGATGTCTAAACAACGAAAAAGCTTGTAGCAAGGTTTAGAGTAAAAGAGGGGCGTGTCCAAACCAGAGCGTACGTAGTAGCTACGTTGTTTTCTGACGCCACCTTGCAAGTAGCCCTCTTTGCTGTACTGATTGTGCTTATTTCAAGCATTGGCTATTTGTTCATAGTTTGGAATAACGCGATTTGCAACGCCTACATGTAGGTTAACGCGCCTACATGTAGTGGTCAACCTATCGTTAAACAACAAATTTCTGATAACTAAAGCAGCTCCACCAGCAGTATGGCATGGTTGATCTGAACAGTAGCTCCAACTCCCAGCAGGATGCATGGCTGGTCAGGACAAGGGCCACATCAAGTAGAATGGAACGATTGGTCTGGTCAGCAGCTTCATACCCCAGCAGTATCCCCCATTAATCTGGACAGTAGCCCCATCTCCAAGTACAATGGAATGGTCAGCCTGGTCAGTAGCTTCATCTCCCAGCAGAATGGTTGGTCTGTAGCTTCATATCCAAGCAGAATGGTTGGTCTGTAGCTTCATATCCAAGCAGAATGGTTGGTCTGTAGCTTCATATCCAAGCAGAATGGTTGGTCTGTAGCTTAATCTCCCAGCAGAATGGTTGGCTAATAAAAATCTGAAGTGATTAGCATTGCCGCAATGGGTACTGTGTGGGAGGGGGGGCACCCTTCCTGCCCAGCTTGGGGTATGGGGGAGTGTTGTAAGCTCCCTCTAGGGAACCTGGGGCAGAGCTCCAGCCAACTATGTTTGCGTGGAAACAAAACTCCAAAAAAAAGCTACGCAAATTGGCAGCTGGGAGATTATTTATAACTAACGATATCAGCCCAAAAAGTGGTATAGCCTTCACCTCTTTATATTTGGGCTAGACAGGAGCTCCATCTCCCAGCAGGCATGGTTGGTCAGGACAGTAGCTAAGACAAATGGAATGGTCAGTCTGGACAGTAGCACCATTTACCAGCAAAATGGTTGGCCTGGACAGTAGCCCTATTCTGTCCGGATGCAGTACAATTAAGTATTGCTCATGCTCAATAAATTAAAGTGTGAACACGACGATCATGGACAAGAGCGCCAGCTGCAAGATCTTTGAAGAGTATGAAAGCTTCTCGCAGATTTGCAACAATCATGTGTAAGAGTTTTATAGCATATTGGAGCAGGTTCACTCTAAAGGCTGTCTACATGCGGGCTCAAAAAAGGCATTTGCCAAGGTTTGCATGTTTTCAATGTTCCTTATGCTTACATGCATGCAGGTGATTCTAATTGTCTAGGTTCAATCTTTGTATACTAGCATGTTCCTAGAAGTGTGGTAGAGCATTTCATTAAGCTCTGTGAAACTTGCAGTCTTCGTGTACCTCAAAAAACCAAACCTCCACTGACGCCTATAGTGGCAAATGGATTCTTTTCAGGTATACACTTCAGTATATTTTTCTGCCCAAAAAATTTTATTATCCACTTTTCAGATCGACATGAGGTATTTGCCTCATGATGGCAATAAGTGGATCTTGCATATTGTTGACCATGTCCACTTCAGTAACAAACTCCTTGTCTTGAATCCAATTGAATCCAGATAAACTGTTAAAGCTGAGGAATTGTCTCAGTGGCCTTCATAGTCTGGATCTGGTGCTTTTTTTAATGGGTTTCACCTGCTGGGCCCATCATCATTTATTCCAACACACTGCCTCCAAATGCCCTAGTTTTGTGGTAGAATCAGCAATTAGCATCCTCGAAAGGACAGTCGGCCGACTAGTGGTCCGTTGTTCCACAACATGAACAGGTCCCAGTGGGGAAATCATTAGCTATGTGGACTTGCTAAATAATCTTGAACCTGGTGAAGGTGAGCATCTCTTCAATGCCTCAAATCCAATTAATGGGATTCGACACCACACCATGGACCGTCCCTTTGCCACCTTTGCTGCCTCCTCCATTTCCACTGCTACAGCCACCTCTTTAGTGAAAGTTCCTTATGTTTGAACAACACATTGAGTACTGCCACATTGCTCATGGAACATATGAAACAGGTCCACATTGCCTCCTCTTGTGGGTCGCATATGGATGGAAAGTCACATGTTACCGTGTCATGATGAATCCGTGCAACGATACTGAGAACGTGCTCCCTCCTCACCCCTTCTACAAATCCCATGACTTCATATCACAGATTGTGCCAGCATTGCCAGTGCACACGGCTACTTAAATACCAACAACATACACCAACAACAACACTGATAGCAACTGCATAGTGATACACACATTGTATAATAGAATACAATATAATAAAATTGTTCGAGACTGCAGCCTTCTGAGCTTGCCTCATCTGCTTTTTGTCACGGAAAACTCCAAACTGAACAAGACATAACAAACACATACACACCAGGGGAGGGGAAAAGTTTGTAGCCACTTGTGCAAACGCTTAGACTGACTCAGTCCGGAAATCCATTCCTTCATATAACCCTCACATGGGACCACACCGTCACATGATTTGTATCACACTTACACAGCTTACGGAGGGAGCATAGTTTCTGTCTAATTCACTACATTCAAACGACAAAAACATATTTTTTCCCTGGCTTGCGGTCCACTATATTCCAGAACTTGAAACGCTTGCGAATGATGTAGCACACTGGGTTAAACTGGCCCTTCATAAGCAATTTCATCCAAGGTGAGGTAATTAATGTTCCTGGACGATGACTGTTGGAATGCGAGATTGCTCAACAACATGTAATGACTGGTTCTTTAGAAACACCTGGGCCTGTTTCTCCACAGGAACAGAATTTGCTCCAAAGAAAGTTTTGAAATGCACCCATTGTTGGTTCATAACTCAGTTGTTGCGTCAAAGAAGACAAAATTGGGAATGGCGACTGGCTGTGGATTTGAAGTGTGTTGCTCTTGCTTGTCTGTGATGCTGATGAACGCATTTCCATCTGTTTGAGCCCTTCCTCCATCTGCTGTGGATGTGCCTCCAGGTGTTGCTGTTGCTGCACTTCCATATGTTTCTGCTGTGCCACTATTGAGTTAATTCCATCTTAATGCGAGGAAAAGCTTCCTCCTGTGGTTGAACCCATCTCCAAGCCTTCGTGGCTCACAGTGGCGCCTGTAATGCCTGGTTAATCTGTGCCTAGTTGGGAGAAAACCTGCCCAGCTGTGTTACTATCCCCATAATTTGGCCATAAACCAACGCAAGTCGAATGGGCGCTCAGGTGGAGGCATGTTCTGGATTGCAGCAGTTTTAGACTTTCCCAGACTTACATGTAGAAAGTTTCTCAATGCCCGTGAAGTCTTAAAAGCCTTTTCTGATATTACAGAGACAGTTTCAAACTTTGGTGGCCGTTAAACTTGATGTCCACATTCCAAGTGTCTCCTTCAATGGCACGAAGGAATGACATCTGTGCGGGATTCCTCTAGTGCCTTGTCACCTTTTGTACAAATCTTGCTTGACTGGCAGCAGGCACTTCTAACCGGTTACGCGAATTGAAACCAGCCCTTTCGAATTTTACATTCTTTCCTACTTCAGTAAAGAACTTGTCGAATTTCCCAAGGACAAGCTTGTATTCTTTACCGTCCTTGTCGGTTATTTTCAAGGACAAAAAATGGCTTCTGGAAAGGGTACTACTAGCTAACATTTCGGTTCAAGGCCACTACCACCCTGTAGTATTTATAATACACCAGTTGTAACGGGTACATGGCTATTAACAAACTGACTCTAGTGAATACATACGATGTTTATAAGGAGTCCCATGGTCGCGTGATTGCTCACGTTACCACATCACCAAGGCCAACCATTCTGCTGTGTTACTGTTATACTGCCCATACCAACCATGTCATTGTGCTTGGGGATATAGCTACTGTCCAACCCATCCTGATTGAAGATGGATCTACCTGTCCAGAACAACCATGCCATCCAGCTGGGAGATGAAGCTACTGTTCAGACCAGCCATCTGGAGGTAACCTTGCGGAACTGGGGGACAGCTTCTCTCCAGACGTGACGTGGAGGATGCTTGAGGCAACTGGTTGTGCCCACTCACAGTCCTCTATTCTGTATCCGCCCTCCTACACACTTTCTGTATGTTCCCCTCCCCATGTGCCCACCCACCTACACCCTCCCCATGTACCTACCCTCCTACACCCTCCCTCTATATCACCCTCCCCATGTGTCCACCCTTAAACACCCTCCCAGTTATGTGCATTGAAGTCACTTATGTTACATCCTGACATCATCACGCTGAAGACAGTGAAGGAAGTTTGATGTTCTGTTATATGCATGCAAGACTAAGATCTAGCTGCCAAGTGTGGTAGCTACAGAGAACGGTTCCTGTGGTATCATGTATGATACACAGTCCTACAGTATAATATGTACAGTCTTATTGGTATAATGTGCATAGCCCTATGAAGTGTGTACAGTCCTGTGTATTTTCCTATTGGTGATATGTTGGTACAGTCCCCTTTATTGGTATAATGTGTACCGTTCTGTGGTATAACATGTGTATAGTCCTGTGGTATAATATGCATAGTCCTATTGGTATATTGTGTAGTGATCTTTGAGTCCTATTGTATAATATTTCTGTGGCATAATCTTGTGGTATCGATAATGTATGGTATATGTGTAATCCATTGTCTACAAAGGTGTATTAAGTAACTGTTGGAGTTGAGGAGTTGTTGGCACTTTTGATGAGTTGAGAAGTTGTTGGCACTAAGTTGGAGGAGGGTGCAGTTGTAATGGAATGTAACATACAGCTCTTCATTTGTACCATATCTCTAGGTAGCTTATCTCGATAGCTCTCTAGGTAGCTATCTTCATAGCTCTTTAGGTAGCTTATCTCGATAGCTCTCTAGGTAGCTTATCTCGATAGCTCTCTAGCTAGCTTATCTCGATAGCTCACTAGCTTCCGTATCTCGACAGCTCTCTAGCTAGCTTATCTCGATAGCTCTCTAGCTAGCTTATCTCGATAGCTCTCTAGCTAGCTTATCTCGATAGCTCTCTAGCTAGCTTATCTCGATAGCTCTCTAGCTAGCTTATCTCGATAGCTCTCAGGGTTGCTTATCTCAAGACCTCTTTAGGTAGCTTCCCTCTCCTCACCTCCCTTCCCCTCCCCACCCATTCCTTCCACTCCTGTCCCTCCCTCTTCCCTATCTCTCCCTCTATTTTCCTCTCTCCATCTCCCCTCGCCATCTCATCTTCGTCTTTCCTCCTGTTCATGAGCAGAGGTAGGCTCCCTGCTGGCATATCCAAGGTGAGTGTTGGAAGGGGTTGGTGTAGTTGCCTTTTAGTAATACATGTACATGTAGAGTTTAAAGTATAATAACCATGCCAAGCAATCCACCTGTGCCCAACCCATATGCCCAGAATTCACTTGTAAATTTCATATCCAGTTCCTGAATCCACCCCTCATCTGGGTAAAGGTCTCTGAAAGGTAGCATTATAGTCCTGAGGTAAGCATACTCCAGCAGCTGAATCCACCTCTCCTCACTTGTACATGTACGTTTTATAATGGGCTATGATAATAGAATAAATCTTGTGTTGCTGCAGCTGGCTGTTCTGTTGTCTGCTCATCTGAGTTGTTGTGTCTATGCTGGTAAGTGCATTTTTAATGTTGGATTGAAGCATCAAATTTTTTTAACCCTTCACTGAATTAATGCTCATTAATAGAACTGTTACTTATTACAGAACTGTTGCTTATGATTTGGAATAATATTAAAAGTATCATTCTTGCTTTTTACTTCTTGACTTTACCTATGCCCTCTTCTGCACCTTCAACCCTGCTGCTCGCTGCTAGCTGAGATGTAAAATTTGATTTTAGAAAGAAAAAAAGAACATATAAGAAAAGCTCTCTTATGCTAGTGCTGCCATTTGAACTGTGGATTCTGCTGCTCCTTGGTCTGCATTATTCTCTGTCGTCAGTTCTGGCCATTGGCCTTCTGCACACAGTTATCTCTGGCATCAATATCCCCAAGGTTGGAAATGATTGTTTAAAAAGGAATATGTTCAGTATCACTCTTTTAACTTGCCTTATTTTAAATTTTTACATGGTTTCAGGTAATGCTTGTTCTAGATAGGAGATTGCAACCACATGTACCTTGTGAATCAGGATCACATCTGGCTTGCAACGTGTAAGCTGTTATGAATGATGGATGGAGAAACCAAATGCCAGTAAGTACTACTGCATTGCAGCTAATTAATCATAGCTACAGCATTTAAAAATGAGTAATAACCTGACCGTTGGTACAGCATGTATTAACCATTCACACATGTACTTTGAATGTGTGCTGAAAACATCGCCAAAAAAAAGTGCTTGACTCAGGCATCAATACTGTCAGGCCAGTTTGCAAAACATGACTGGGCTATGTAAAATCACACAGCCATTGATATATTAGTACAATTAAAAGCCTATAAATGAACCCATTACAGTTAATTTTGACATAGTGTTGAGTATTGATTATGTAATTTATCGATTGGACTCAAGGCAGCTGTCATCCAGTTATCCTTTACAGTCCCCTGTGTTCCAGTGATGCAGCTCCTGAATCCAATGCACCTCTAGGCTAGAGTCTCTGAAAGGTAGCCATGTCCCCCCCTCCTATACCCCCTTCCTACACCCTCTATATTCTCCCTACACCCTCTTTTCAAGTTCCCTTCCTACACCTCACACAGTGATGCAGTGTCATAAGTGAGGAGACATCTTGTGTTATGAACACTCCTGTGGAAGAGAGATCACTTCAGGTCCCCCAAACACACGCCATACACCTCACCCAGTATATTCGACCCCACAATGATTAATGTATACAATGGTACCTGTGTTATCTGGTGTGTGTGTGTGTGTACCATGTGGGAGGGTTTTGTGGTGTTCCCATCCTCTTACCCAGCACCATGTGCGTAGGTCCAAGGCACCATTCTCCCTACATCAAAGTACTTCCTCTTGTGACCACTGCTACAAAGGCAGGCTGACATGCTGGGTTAGGTGAGTGTGTGTGCTGTGAGGACTGAGTTCTGTTGTGCATGTGCATATGTGTGCGCAAGAGTTTCAGAGAAGTTTTGATATTGGAGGATTCAGTATTATTGCCTAAAGTATCAATAGCAAATGATCAGAAACTCCTGCAAGTGTTTTTAATTGGTCCCAAGTATAATGCATTTGGTACAAACTCACATAACTAGGTGGAAGGGTGAGGTAGCGTTATCATGGGATATATATTTTTGTGTGTGTTTGACATTGCTGGCCATTCCTTCTAGCAATGTGGGTAGGCAGGGGGGGTAGGAGGTGGGGGCTAACTCTTTGTTGAGCATACAATGTAAATACATGTGTGCGGTTGTCATGTCAGGAATCTTGAGCACAATTATATTAAATCGTTTGTATACCGCCAGGGCTATGTAAAATCCACTGCCATTGATGTAATGTTATAGGTGCTAAAATCCTTAAAATGAAAGCTTTGACATAATGTTGAGTATTGCGCTACCATACATGTGGTTTATCGATTGTACTCTAGGCACCTGTCATTGAGTCATCGATTGCCCAATTCATCATCTGTTATCCAGTCGCCAAATATTCCTGTCCCCTTTGAACATTCCTATGATGCAGCTCCTGAATGCAATCTACCTCTAGGCTAGCGTCTCCGAAAGGTAGCTATCCCCTCTTACGCCCTCACTGTATGTTCACTTACCCCTCCCTCCCTGTATGTACTCATGCGCCCACTCTGTATGCTCTCCTTCCTAGATCCTCCGTGATGCATGTACACATGTATACTTGCAAGCATGTCTGCCATAGCCCGTAGTGCATGTGGAGTGTGCATCGAATCATTGTGTTTGTGTTTGATCATTTAGCAAACTTAACCACACCAAACCACATCCCTCACTACAAGTGATTATTTTTACATGGCACCACTGCATCAAAGCAGCTCATCATCAGCTCCTTTCCGCTGCCTTCAGAGATTTCCTATCCAGCTGTAGAAGACTCACTACTGACCAGACATGGTATGTGTTGAAGGGTTAACTGTGTACGCATATAGTATATGTAATTATTCCCTTAGAGAGACACCTGCCTCACTTTAGCATGCAGGTCACGAACACTTTCATTCACATACTAGCCCATGCAATCTGCATGCTTTCATGCTGTTCATCTATGTGATGCAGAAATGCAATACTGCATGGATGGGGCATTTTGTTTTCAAAGCACTTTATTAACTTTCATTTTTATTTAGAACTGCAGCAGCAAGAAAGGAGAAGCTGCATTAGATCAACAGCTATACCACCAGCATCTGTTCTGCAAGCCCCTACTACCTCTGAGCAACACCCATCACCACCATAAAAGGATGCCGAGAGAGGTGTCCAGACTAACCAATCTGCTGGGAGATTAAGCTACTCATCCTGCTGGAAGATAAAGGTACTCATCCTGCTGGAAGATAAAGGTACTCATCCTGCTGGAAGATAAAGGTACTCATCCTGCTGGAAGATAAAGGTACTCATCCTGCTGGAAGATAATGGTACTCATCCTGCTGGAAGATAAAGGTACTCATCCTGCTGAAAGATAAAGGTACTCATCCTGCTAGGAGATAGGGCTATTGTACAGACCAACCATGCCATGTTGCGGGGAGTTGGAGATGCTATCTAGACCTACTAAACAGAGGTGACGGCCGTACCACTTTTTGGGCTGATATTAATAAATCATTAGTTGTAAAAAAGTCTCCCAGCCACAACATTTTGCGTAGTTAGTAGAGATTTTTTCTACACAAACAGCATTGGCTTCTGGGAGGAGCTTACAGCGCTCCCCTATACCCCTAGCTGTGCAGGAGGGCTGCCCCCTTCCCATACCATTTTCGGGGTGGCAACGCTAACCCAGACTACATTTTGCTGCACGATATTAGCTAATTTATAATTTGTTGGTTGCGCCACTTTTTATTAGCTTCCATTACTGCTGCCATACCATCCTGCTGGGAGATGGTGCTACATACCAACCCTTTTGCTGGGAAATGAAGCTACTGACCAGTCTGACCAATCCATTCTACTTGGAGATGCCGCTACAGTCCAGACATCCTGCTTGGAGATAGGGCTACTGTCCAGACCAACCATTATGTGGAAGGATGAAGGTACTGACCAAACCAACCATTTAGTTCTACTTCAAGATGTGGCTACTGGTAAATGGTGCTACTGTCCAGACCAACCATTCTGCTGGGGATGAAGGTCCTGACCAGACCGACCTATCCATTCTACTTGGCGATGCAGCTACTGATTGCAGCACCACAACCACCATAAAAGGATGCCAAGAGCATTCTGCTGGGGGATAAGGCTACTGTCCAGATTAACCATGCTGGAAGATGGGGCTGCTGTCTAGATCATTTATATAGGGGTGACGGCTGTACCACTTTTTGGGCCGATTAATAGTTCATTAGTTGTTAAAAAAAAGTCGCTGCTTTTTGCGTAGTTTGTAGGTGTTAAAAAAAAAACGCAAACAGTGTTGGCTTAGGGTTCCATCCCAGGTCCCCCAGGGGGATCTTACAGTGCACCCCCATACACCTAGCTGGGCAGGAGGGGTGCCCCCTTCCCCTGGGTAGCACGGTAACGCCTCAGGCTAACATCTTGCTGCACGATATTTGCAAATTAAGTATATTTGTTGGTTGCAGCACTTTATTAGCTTCAGTCACCGCTGCCATACCATCTAGCTGGGTGATGGTGGTACAGACCAACCATTACCATTCTTATGGGGGATGAAACTACTGACCAGACTGACCATCACTTTACCACCAGCATCTGTTGTGAAAGCCCATGCCACCCCTGAGTACAACCACAGCCACCATAAAAGAATGCCGAGAGAAGGCTCATTACTTTACAGACTTGCCATCCTGTTGGGAGATTAAGCTGCTGTCCACACCAGCCATGTCATATTGCTGTGAGATGGGGCTACTGTCTAGACCTACCATGCTATATATCGAGCTGATGTCTGGACCAACCATACAGAGGTGACGGCCATAGCACTTTTTGGGCTCATATTATTAATTCATCAATAGGGGAAAAAAGTCTACTGGCTGCCGCTTTTTGCATAAATTTTTGAAGCTTTTTTTCTTTGCAAGCAGTGTCAGCTTCTAAAGCTCTGCCCCAGGTCCTCAAGGGAGAGCTTACCACATTCCCCCCATACCCCTCGGGGCGGCATCACTAACCCAGACTACATTTTGCAGCAAGATATTATTTGTTGGTTGTAACACTTTTTATTAGCTTCTGTTACCACTGCCATACCATTGTACAACCATTCTGCTGGGGGATGAACCGGACCGCACCAACCGTTCCATTCTACTTGGAGATGCGGCTACTGTCCTGACCTGCCATGTCATCCTTCTGGGAGATAGAGCTACAGTCCAGATCAACCATGCCATATTGGAAACTGCTTTCTAGACCAACCATACAGAGGTGATGCATCTGCTATGGTCATGGCCGTACCACCATTTGGGCTGATATTAATGATTCAATTGTTATCAACAATTTGTTGTAAAAAACGCCTCCCAACCGCTGCTTTTTGCATGTTTTTTGGTAGTTTTTTCTATGCAGCATTGGCTTCTGGGGCTCCACCCCAAGCCACCTAGGGGGAGCTTACAGTGTTCCCCCATACACCAAGCTAACTCCTCAGGCTACATATTGCTGCACAATATTTGCTCATTTATTATTCTTTGGTCGCATCACTATATTGGCTTCAGTCACTGCTGCCGTACCAGCTTGCTGCTACAGACCAACCATTCTGCTGGGGAACTACTGACCAGGCCGACCATTCCATTCTACTTGGAGATGCGGCTACTGTGCCCCTGCCGCCGCTTAGCACCACCACAACCACCATAAAAGGATGCTGAGAGAAGGCTCATTACTTTCCGGTCTTGCCGTTCTGTTTGGAGATTAAGCTACTAGCCATGTCATATTGCTGGGAGATGGGGCTACTGTCTAGACCTACTATACAGAGGTGATGGCCGTAGCTCTTTTTGGCCTGATATTGATAACTCATCAGTTGTAAGAAAAAGTCTCCCACCCGCTGCTTTTTGTGTGATTTTTTAAAACACAAACAGCATTGGCTTCTGGAGCTCCACCTCAGGTCTCCGAGGATGTGTTCAGCACGCCCCCTCCAGCACCCTCCCATCACCACTGCCATACCATCCTGCTGGGAGATGGTGCTACAGGTCAACCATTCTGCTAGGGGATGAAGCCAATGAACAGGCCGACCATTCAATTCCACTTGGAGATGCGGCTACCCTACCACCAGCATCTGTTCTGCAAGCCCCTGCTGCCTCTTAGCACCACCACAACCACCATAAAAGAATGCCGAGAGAAGGCTCATATTACTGTCCAGACTAGCCATCCTGCTTGGAGATAGGGCTACTGTACAGACCAACCATGCCATATTGCTGGGAGATGGAGCTGCTATCTAGACCAACCATACAGAGGTGATGGCCATACCACTTTTTGGGCTGATATTAATAATTCATCAGTAGGAAAAGTCTCCCAGCCGCTGCTGTTATCCTAATTTTGTGGGGTTTTTTTTCTATGCAAGCAGCATCGGCTTCTAAAGCTCTGCCCAGGTCCCCTAGGGAGAGCGTATAGTGCTCTCCCATACCCCTAGTTGGGCACCCCTCCCACACCCTTCCCGAGGTGGCAACACTAACATGTATTTATTATTTGTTGGTAGCACCAGTTTTTATTAGCTTCACTGCTGCCATACCATCCTGCTGAGAGATAATGCTACAGACCAACCATTCTGCTTTGGCTAGTGACCTGACGAGACTGACCGTTCCATTCTACTTGGGAGATGCAGCTACTGTCCTGACCAGCCATGTCATCCTCCTGCTGGGAGATAGAGCTACTGTCCTGATCAACCATGCCATATTGGAAGCTGCTTTCTAAACCAACCATACAGAGGTGATGGAACAGCTACGGTCATGGCTGTACCACCATTTGGGCTGAGATTTTAATGTTATCAAAATTCATAGAACTTCTTTTAGCCGCTGCTTTTTTTCTATGCAAACAGCGTTTGCTTCTGGGGCTTCACCCCAGGCCCCATAGAGTGAGCTTACAGCACTCCTCCATCCCCGTATCTTGGATAGACAACCTGCAGGGCAACTCCTCAGACATTTAAATATTATTCAATTGCCCCATCACTTTTTATTAGCTTTTGTCGCCGCTGCTATACCATCCTGCTGGGAGATGTTGCTAAAACAACCCATTCTGCTGGGGGATCAAGCCATTGATCAGACCAGCCATTCCACGTGGGGATGAAGCTACACTGTCCAGACCAACTGATGCCTGCATCATCCTGGTCCACATAGCGAGGACTCAGCTGCTCGATGTGGTGATGCAATGTGCCACCTCATGGCACCACACGTACATTGACACTATATGTGCCGAACCTCTTTGTGACCACTGCAGGCACCCATCTGGGATTCTTCTCACACCTCGGGCCACAGTACAGTGCATAGCAAGGTGAGCGCACAGAATAGATAGGAGGCACCCTATCAGGAAGCTCAGGTTCTTGGGACTGTGGCTTTGTGGCTGCTCTGGTCTGCTTTCCTCGAGCAATATGCGCTGGGGAAGGAATTATAACATAAATCTTGGTCCAAATCTGCCAACCATTCAGGAGTTCACTTGGGAAGTAGGTGTGCCAGAGGGGTCAGCATCAAGGGCTGACTTACAGAGAGCCTGCATGAAGGCTCCATTGGTGGCAGGGTGGTAAGGTGCACCAGTGAGATGGGTGGTTCCCCTCTCCCTACCCCATGCCTGGAACTCCTCTGAATAGAAAGAATTGGTGGTATGGGGATGCCAAAATCTTGCTCCCCAGCAGCTGGACTTGGTGGAAGTGGATACAGTCGAGTGCATGCAAGGGTACATGCACTTAGAGTATGCATGGATAGTTGGACCCCAAGAAGTTGATGGTGTGATCAACATGCACTCTGCTTCATGGTTTCTCCGGCAGCATCCATGTATGCTTTTCTGGCTTGGCCGGTTTGATCTGGTGCTCTGCACAGGCAGTAAATGCTTCCAAAAGTGTCCGAAGTGAAGAAGCTGCAATACCTGCGGCCTCATGCTGGTCAGGTGTGAACAACTCTGGACCCATACCCAGAAGGGCACCCATGTGCTGTGGACAGTGACACTGCCACCTTGCGTAAATCCTCCAAGCCATCATTTGATGTCTCTCCTTTGTCCCTAGGTAGCTAACCTTCTTATTTGAAGCGCATTACAATGGCAATGACTGGATCCCTTGGCTGTCTCCTAGGCCATTGTTCTTGCAGCTGAAAGCTAAAAGTTTCAATGGTGCTGACTGTGTCACAATCTGTCATGTTTCCCCTCATCAAAGCTGGCATCCTGTCCACTGGAAGGTGGCTGAGAGCATCTTTCCTGTACACAATGGTGTATTGGTACTTGCTGAGTGTCTGTGCCCATCTTGCAAGCCTGTTGGCTTAGGAGTTGCCTTGGTCCAAGCAAGCTTGTGGTCCGTGACCAGAATGATTGAGTGACCATAGTGGAACTGGTGAAACTTGTTCAAGGCGAATATAATGATAGCCAGTGCTTCCTTCAGGATCTACTGGCGCTTGAGTGCATGTGAGGCCATCAGCGATAGGGCATTAATTGCTGTCTGGATAACAATGGAAAAGGACAGCTCCTAAACCCACCTCAGAGGCATCAAAAGATATCCTGACAGCTAGAGATGGATCAAAGTAGACAAGTAGATTGTCTGTGCAGAGTAGATCCTGGAAGGCAGCTAGCTCCTCTGTACCCCAAATGCACGTGTGTCCTTCTCAAGTGGTGAAACGATTAAGTGGTTCTGTTAACGTAGCAAGGTCAGGAAGGAACTTGCTATTGGCCTAAAACTGAAATGACCCAAGGAATATTGGTAGACCAGAGACATTTCCCGGAGCTGGCATCTGCATGACATCATTCACCTTTGTACCTTTGGTAATCCCCTGGCCAGTCAGGATATGACTGACTTACTCTACACACTTCTCCAGACTGGCAGTGGAGACCCTTGCTTTCCAGACGTTGGATTTACCAGGATGTCGTCTATGTAGACAACCACTCCTCGAAGGTCTCTGGCCAGTTGGTCCATGATCCCCTGAAAGTAGGCTGGAGCTGAGCCCATGCCAAAGGGGCAGTCACATTTGAAGCAACACTCCTCGGCGGGTGCTCAGAGGCAAGGACTTATGACTTTCGGGAGGCAAGGTCAATCATTGTAAAACCATACCCACCACCCAACTTCTGCATCAGATCTTCAGGAAGTGGCATGGGGTGATGATGGGGTTCCCCCTGACAGTCAACTGCAACCTAGTAGTTGCAGCAAACCTGAAGTTTAACAGGTTTTCCTGCAATCACAGCCTTGCAAATGGGGACCACAGGAGTCCCATAAGCACTGAACTGAGTAGGTTGCCATACTCCTCCAGCAAACCCAGCATCATAAGCCCGGCAGAATTAATCTTCGATAGCAAAAGGTACCACATGAGTGATGCAAAAGAATGGTTGTGCCTCTGGTTTGAATTTCACTTAACACAATATCTGTTTGGTACCCAATTTCAGGCTTGAGAAGGTCTGGAAAATCTAGGCAGAGCTGCACAAATCCTGAAGGACCAAATCCGGCTTCAGTTCTTCGAGTATGAGGTACCCCAAAGGTTGTTACATAATTTAGCATCATGTCCTGAGCTTTGGAACCTTGGTGACTGTGAACTGGATGGATTATTTTAGGTCACATGTCACCTGGCAATGAGGTTATTGTCTCAACATACCCAGAGTGGGGTAGTGGCTGTCCATTAGCCACCTCATAACGCCCAGTCACTGGTGAAATTGCAGGCTCCCCTGCCTTCCTCCAGATGTCTGTGGAGCAGAAGTTGTCACCTGCACCCGTGTCCACTTCAAAGACAAACTCCTTGTCTTGAATCCAAATTAACTTTTGAAGGTTAGGAACTGTCTCAGTGGCCTTCATAGTCTGGATCTGGTGCTTTGAAATGGGTTTCACCTGCTGGGTCCTTCCATGTTTCTTCACACACACACACACACACACACACACACACACACACACACACACACACACACACACACACACACACACACACACACACTGCCTCCCAATGCCAGTTTCTGGCAGAATTGTGTGGGTCATGTTTTGATGGAAAATTACGGGTACGTGACGTGATGAATCTGCATAGCGATATCGTGAATGGTTTTCCCTGGCTTGATGTCCACAGCACTCCAGAATATAAAACGCTTGCAGACGATGTAGCGCACTGGGTTGAATTGGCCTTTCATAAACTTGGCCATTTCATCCAAGGTGAGGTCATTAATGTTCCTGGATGGTGACTGTTGGGATGCGAGATGGTTCAACAACTTGTAATGAACGCAACTGGTTTGTTAGAAACACCTGGGCCTGTTTCTCCACAGGGTCGGAGTTGCTGGTCCATAATTCAGTCGCCGTCTCAAGGGAGACGAAATTGGGAATAGCGTTTGGCTGTGAATTTGAAGTTGGTTGCTCTCGCTTGTCTACCATTGCAATGATTAAGCTCTACCATCTGTTTACGTCCTACCTCCATCTGCTGTTGCTGTGCCTCTAGGTGTCGCTGTTGCTGTGCTTCTGTATGTTTCTGCTGCGCCACTATTTGTTGCTGGAGTAGCTGGAACAGTGCCATCCTGCCGACTATTCCAAAAAATCCTGTCTTGTTCGTATAGAAAACAGGACTTCACAGAATATAATTGCAGGAATAGATACGGCCAATCACGCAAATCCTGCACACAAAACTAACAGACTACTCAAAGACAGAAGACGAATCAGTTCTACATTATATATCAGGGGTGCACATCTGGGTAAAACATTCAGTGTGAAGTGTGCTGGCCACAATAATATGCTTCCTGTGATTCGTGCTGTGACTGATCCTTGGATCCAGTGCCTTCTGTACAATCATCCTGATCAAGATATGAACCTTGATGAGACGATGGTGTCAATTCCTTCTAGTAGTGTGTCATCAAGGTACAAACTGGGTATAGGTGACGGCACTACCACTTTGCCCCGGGATCTTCTTGTCCTTAAAACGCTTTGTTCTGTCGTTTGAACTCTTTTAGAAATGGATGAGATGGATGGTTGGTTGTGATAATGTGGTGTGAAGCCACCTGCCAATCAACAATTCTGATGGGCTGAGTTACACCATTGAGAGGGGAGTGGCATTATGACAGTATAGATATCTCTGGATGATCTGAACACTTCAAAAGCCCTCTTATCAGTTTGGGCTGCACGATCAGCCTGCTTTATTGCCTCGAGGATTAGCGAGGGCTGCTAGTCACGTGTAGAACCATACTATTTGGAAAACTCTTTGCGCCATTGTCTGTAATCGATAGATCTGGAATTCCATATCTCGAGAAAATGGTTTTGAGATGATTACTATTGAAGTTGTAGTATACAGCATACAGCTTGGCCACTTCCAGGATTTGTGAGAAATAGTCATCTATTAGCAGATACGTTTGTTTGTTCCAACTCAAAAAGACCAAGTATAGTCTGGAGGTTATGAAACAGTCATTGGTTCTGTATGTGGAATAGTCAGCTTAGCACAAATCTGGCACTGATGTACCATTGACTCAATCTCCTTGGTTGGTTACCCTGGTCACCAAACAGACTGCTAGGTCCTGAATGTGCATCTTTAGATTCTAAGATACCCGGCCCGCTGTGATACGTAGTAAGAGTTTCCTTTTGGCAATCCCCAAACAGCAGCCCTTTGTCTACTGCCAATATCTCTCTATGGGCCCAGTATGGTTCAGTTTAGTGTCAACACAGTGTTTGTCAGGCCAGCCAAAAGAGCAGTATTTCATTACCTGGGCCCATACTGGATCCTCAGCTGGGTGCCATTGATATTCCTGTAATTTTCCTTCAGTTGCAGGTAAATGATGGGTACTCACCTGGAGTGCCTTGCAATTCGGATCGAAAGGTAGCAGCAGGGGCACAGGACAGGGTATCAGCTGTGTAGAGGAGCTTTCCTGGTACATGGGAAATGGTTTAATCAAATCGCATAAGTCTCAAATGAAACCGCAATACAAGATGCAAAGGCTACAGGCTTCCAAGAATTATTGTGCAACTGTAACAGCATGGCCCCTAATCCATGTGAAGATGTATCAGCCGAAACATTAGTGTCAGCTGCCGAATCATAGTACACCATAACAGCTGGTTGAGTTAATGCAAAGGTTTCCTCCTGTAGTTGAACCCAGTGGCTCCTATAATGGCTGGCAAATCTGTCCCTAGTTCGGGTAAAACTTCCCAGCTGTGTTACCATCCCCATAAACTGACACAAGTCAGATGGGCTCTTCGGTGGAGGCATGTTATGGATTGCAGCAGTTTTAGCAGGATCTGGGGATATGCAACTTGTGCTGATGATGTGACCTAGGAACTTTATTGCTGGTTTTGAAAACACATATTTTTCTTTGTTTAATGTCAGTCCAGCAGCTGCAGTGTGAGGCAGTGTCTTGTAGGTGGTGATTGTGTCCCTCCTGGGTGTGTCCAAGAATGAGCACCTTGTCCATCTGGCAAACTACTCCATCATGCCCTTCCAATATTCTACTCATAACCTTCTGTAGGATTAAGACGAATGCTAGCTATCATTTTGGTTTAAGGCCGCTGCCACCATGTGGTATTTAAAAACGAGTACACGACTATTGAATACATACACAATGTATATAAGGAGTCCCATGGTCGCGTGATTGCTCATGCACCAAGGCAACTGCTGGTATATGGTGCTACTGTCCATACCAACCATGTCATTAGAGCTACTGTCCAACCCATCCTGATAGAAGATGGATCTACTTGTCCAGAACAGCCATGCCATCCTGCTGGGAAGATGAAGCTACTGTCTGCTGGGAAATGGAGCTTCTTTAACAGACCAGCCATCTGGAGGTCAACTTTGCAGAACTGGAGGTACAGCTTCTCTCCAGACGAGACATGGAGGATGCTTGAGGCAACTGGTTGTGCCCACTCACAGTCCTCTATTCTGTATCCACCCTCCTACACACTTGTATGTTCCCCTCCCCATGTACCCACCCTCCTACACCCTCCCTCTATATCACCCTCCTGATGTGTCCACCCTCCAACACCCTCCCAGTTATGTGCATTCAAGTCACTTATGTTACATCCTGACATCATCACGCTGAAGACAGTGAAGGAAGTTTGATGTGCTGTTATATGCATGCTAGACTAAGATCTAGCTGCCAAGTGTGGTAGCTACAGAGAACGGTTCCTGTGGTATCATGTACGATCCACAGTCCTACGGTATAATATGTACAGTCCTGTGTATTTCCCTATTGGTGATATGTACAGTCCCCCCCCCCCCCCCCCCCCCTCCCCATTGCTATAATGTGTACAGTCCTGTGGTATAATAAGCATAGTCCTATTGGTATATGTAGTCCTGTGTACATATCTATGAGTCATATGGTTATAATACATAATCCTGTGGTATCATGTACATGTATGGTATATATTAAATCCTAATAAAACCTTGTACAAAGGTTTATTGTCTCAAATGGTGTATTTAAAAAGTAATTGTGTTTGATGAGTTGAGGAGTATTTGGCACTTTTGATGAGTTGAGAAGTTGTTGGCACTAAGTTGGAGAAGGAGGTGGCAGTTATAACGGAAAGCAACATACAGCTGTTCTTGGTAGCTTATCTCGATAGCTCTCTAGGTAGCTTATATCGATAGCTCTTTAGGTAGCTTATCTTGATAGCTCTCTAGGTAGCTTATCTCGATAGCTCTCTAGGTAGCTTATATCGATAGCTCTTCAAGTAGCTTATCTTGATAGCTCTCTAGATAGCTTATCTCGATAGCTCTTTATGTAGCTCCTCCCCTCCCCTCCCCATCTCTCACTTCCCTATTTCTTCTCCATCTCCCCCTCTCCATCCCATCATCCTCTTTCCTCCTGTACATGGGCAGCATATCCAAGGTGAGTAGTGGAAGGGATTGGTGTAGTTGCCTTTTAGCATTACATGTAGAGTTTAAAGTATAATAACCATGCCAAGCAATCCACCTGTGCCCCACCCATATACCCGGAATTCACTTGTAAATTTAATGTCCAGATCCAGTTCCTGAATCCACCCCTCATCTGAGTAAAGGTCTTTGAAAGGTAGCACTATAGTCCTGAGGTAAGCATACTCCAGCAGCTGAATCCACCTCTCCTCACTTGCACATGTACGTTTTATAATGGGCTATAATATTAAATAGAAATAATCTTGTGTTGCTGCAGCTGGCTGTTCTGTTGTCTGCTCATCTGAGTTGTTGTGTCTATGCTGGTAAGTGCACTTTTCTTGGCCCTATATTATTACTCACCATGTTTTCAACCGTAGTAAGTGTAGTTCAAAATTTAAATTTGGATTGAAGCATCAAAAAAATAGTATTTTTAACCCTTCATTTGATTAATACTCATTAGTAGAACTGTTACTTATTAACAGAACTGTTGCTTATGATTTGCAATCTATCATTCTTGCTTTTTATATCCTGACTTTAGCTATGCCGTCTTCTGCACCTTCAACCCTGCTGCGTGCTGCTAGCTGAGATGTAAAATTTGTGATTTTAGAAACGAAAAAAAAATCGTAAAAAAACTTCTCTCCTGCTAGTGCTGCCGATTGAACTGCGGATTCTGCTGCTGCTTGGTCTGCATTGTTCTCTGTCATCAGTTCTGGCCATTGGCCTTCTGCAGACAGTTATCTCTGGCATCAATACCCCCAAGGTTGGAAATGATGGTTTCAAAAGGAATATGTTTTGATTATCTTTTACCTTGCTTTATGTAATTTTTCTTGTGTGACATGGTTTCAGGTAATGCTTGTCTAGATTGGAGATTGCAACCACATTTACCTTGTGAATAAGCATCACATCTGGCTTGCAACATGTAAGCTGTTCTGAATGATGGATGGGAGACCAAATGCCAGTAAGTACTACTGCATTGCAGCTAATTAATCATAGCCACAGCATTTATTAGAAAATGAGTACTTTTTAGCATATAGTAATTGCAAGTGATATAGCCTGATCGTCGGTACAGTATGTATTATCCATTCACATATATACTTTGATGTATGCCTGCAAACACTTAAATGCATTCATACATAGCCAATTAAAAAATCATAAAAGTGCACGACTCGGGCATCAATAGTGTGAAGCTCTGCCATTGATATGATAGTGAAATTACATGTTAAAAGCCTCATTGCAGTCAATTTTGACATAGTGTTGAGTATTGATCATGTAATTTATCGATTGGACTCAAGGCAGCTGTCATACAGTCATCCCTCCTAGTTCCCTGTGTTCCAGTGATGCAGCTCATGTACCTCTGGGCTAGGGTCCACCGAAAGGTAGCTATGCCCTATACCCCCTTCCTACACCCTCTATGGTATTCCTACACCCTCCCTTCAAGTTCCCTTCCTACACCTCACACAGTGATGCAGTCTCATAAGTGAGGAGACATCTTGTGTTGTGAATACTCCTGTGGAAGAGAGATCACCACTTCTGGTCCCCCAAACACACGCCATACACCTCACCCAGTATATCCGACCCCACAATGATTAATGTATACAATGGTACCTGTGTTATCTGGTGTGTGTGTGTGTGTGTGTGTGTGTGTGTGTGTGTGTGTGTGTGTGTGTGTGTGTGTGTGTGTGTGTGTGTGTGTGTGTGTGTGTGTGTGTGTATACCATGTGGGAGGGTTTTGTGGTGTTCCCATCCTCTTACCCAGCACCATGTGCGTAGGTCCAAGGCACCATTCTCCATACATCAAAGTACTTACTCTTGTGACCACTGCTACAAAGGCAGGCTGACATGCTGGGTTAGGTGAGTGTGTGCTGTGAGGACTGAGTTCTGTTGTGCATGTGCATATGTGTGCGCAAGAGTTTCAGAGAAGTTTTGATATTGGAGGATTCAGTATTATTGCCTCACGTATCAATAGCAAATTATCAGAAACTCCTGCAAGTGTTTAAGTATAGTGCATTTGGTACAAACTCACATCTTAGCTAGCTGGAAGTGTGAGGTAGCTTTTATCATGGGGTAGGTCTTGTGTGCTTGACATTGCTGGCCTTGGCGCTATCACCATTCATCTAGCATGTGGGTAGAGGGGGAGATGGGGTGGGTGGGGTAACGTTAGGGCAATTAAATTTGGAATCAGTCCTCAACACAAACTCTTTGTTGAGCATATGTTACAAGATGTAATTACATGAGTGCGCTTGTCATGCCATGAATCTTGAGCAGAATTTTATTCTTGCGTTTGTATACCGCTTTATACCTTCTATTTCTAGCTTCATACCATTAGTGAGCTTAGCATTAAAATTGCATATCTCTGTCGCTCATTGCTCCTTACAGCAGTCACTTTAGTAAATTCTAGGTTTCATTTAGTAATATCACACACATCAAATACAGATTGGAAAACAATTGCCAAAAATTTAGCTTCTTGTATTTTTTTCCTCGTTGGTAGGAGATGCAGCCAGTGTAGATCAATTAAACAATTTTGTGAAGGTGAACATGGCTTAGACCAGCGTCCTTAGGATAGGAACTGTAAGCTCACGTTCTCTTTCCCCACGTAGTATTTGTATTAGGGTGGGAGGGGCCAGTGTATGGCCAACAATTGTCAATTAAGTCAGGGGTGCTTGACTCATCCATCAGACTAGTTTGCCAAACGTGCCAGGGCTATGTAAAATCCACTGCCATTCATATAATTTTTATATGTTAAAATCCTTTACATTAATTCATTATGTTGCTTTGACATAATGTTGAATTACTCTCCTTTCCCTTCCTCCCTCATCTCGTATAGCTGCATGCTTCCTTGGTGGTACCACTTAGGTCTGCTGCTGACCCTGTGGATCGTGGTACTTATGTTGCCTCAAGACTGACCTCAATTCCATTGAAACTGAAACCTCCAACAGGTTTTAAGAGTGTGCTAAAGCTGGCAGGCATTGAGGATGAGAGCAATCAAGTCCCCAGGCAAATCAAGACACTCACCAGAGTACTGTCCTCAAATCTATCCAAGCAGGAGCTGCGTAGCGAGAAAAGCACCAACTTCTAGGCAGCAGTTCAGGGCTCCTCCCATAAAGGGTGTGGCAAATGGTACCTCCACTGGGCCAATAAAGCCTGCCTCTTCCCCCCCCCCCCCCAAAAAAAAAAAGAGAGAACATCTCTATGGCTGCTGTTGACACCTCCATCATGTGTATAGTACCATTGGTGACCATCCATCCTACAAGACATCTGTCATTCATAGTGATACTGCTGCATGACATAATTGCTAACACATGTGACAACATGGCAAGCATGACACCATTGGCTTGTTTTTAACATTCCATACGTACACAGTTAAAATAAAGGAATCGTGCCAAGCAATTCAGTGGGAAATGCATGGCCATTCATCTGTGAAATGCATACAACAAGAATTCACTTGTAAAATTGTTCATCTCATCTCCAGCTTCAGTTCCTGCATCCACCTCTCCTCTGGGTTAGGGTCTCTCAAAGCTAGCACTATAGTCCAGACTCCAGAGGTGGGCATGCTCCAGCAACTATTCCAATCACCAGTGCTTCCAGTTAAGTGCTGAAGTTACCAGTGTTTCCAGTTACCTATTCCAGTTTTGTGTTTTCAGTTGCCTGTTCCATGTCACCAGTGCTTCCAGTTACCTTTTCCAGTATAATATATACCGGGTATCTATTGGTATAATGTATGCGGTATAGTCCTATTGGTATAACATCGTATTGATACAATATGTACATTCCTATTGGTATAATATGTACTGTCTGTCCTATTGCTGTAATCCTGTGGTATAATATGTACAGTCCTGTCTATATAATATGTATAGTCATATTGGTATATGTACAGAGTACAATCCTGTTGGTACAGTCCTGTGACATAATCGTGTGGTATCATGTATGATATATGTTTAATTCTATGGTTTCATGTACAATCCTATAGTATGCCTTGTATTTGTCGACAAATGTTTGTTAAAGGTATACATATTGAGTGGCTGATAAAATTGCATATGAGAAAGTGAATTGGATTTTGGTGTTCACGAAATGTGTGTTGATGATGAGTTGAGAAGTTGTTGGCACAAAGTTGGAGAAGGAGGGTGCAGTTGTAATCGAAAATAACATACAGCTCTTCTTTGTAGCTATCTCTCGGTAGCTTATCTTGATAGCTCTCTAGGTAGCTTATCTTGATAGCTCTTTCGGTAGCTTATCTAGATCTAGGTAGCTGTTTAATAGCTTATCTCGTTAGCTCTTGATAACTCGTGTTGGCCATCTGATCCGTAATATGATCTTTTTCTTTGGAGTGATTCTTTATTTCGTTTTCGTGACAGTTAGCTTTATCTTAATAAGCTGCAGCACAATTGTGTCTGTCCACTCCTTCACTGGTAGTACTATTATTGTTATTATTTGTCTTGGGTTAATTTTCTTTTATATAATTTTCTTTTTTTCAATTTTTTTTATTTTTTTTATTTTTATTTTATGTAGTCATGTTTTAGTATTTGATGTTTTTTTGTAAAAAGTATTAGTCAGCATCGGTCAGAATATGATTATTAATACAGCAATATATTGCCAAGTTACTTATGAAGTGGTGGAGCTTCATTGAGGCCTTGTACAAATGAACCAAATCATCAAACTTCACGACACTCCACATCAGCTATCACCACATCAACAACACCACCTCTACATTTATACCATCTCCACAATAACACCTCCACATCAACAACACACTGCTTTTTACCACCTTCACATCACTGACCACCACCTCCAATCTGAGGGCCATCTGATTGAGAACTCCTGTCCTGCACACATCAAATTAGTGCTGATGCAATTGCAAGCAGTTGCGGTCTTGAGTGCTCATTCACACAAAGTGTGTAAATTTAATAAGATGGCCAGAACCTTCTATTGTTCATTTGTACCTTTCCTAGACTTGTTCTTTTCTACCTTCTATTTCTGGGTGTGTTCTTTTGTACCTTCTATTTCTGGGTGTGTTCTTTTGTACCTTCTATTTCTGGGTGTGTTCTTTTGTACCTTCTATTTCTGGGTGTGTTCTTTTGTACCTTTTATTTCTGGGTGTGTTCTTTTGTACCTTCTGTTTCTTAATTGCTTGTTCATTTGTACCTCTTATATATATATATATATGCGTGCATGTTGTATGTATTTCATTTGTATCATATTGAGTATCAAGTGACATGCATGCGCGCCATATATATAGGATGAATACATGTACAAATCCCAGCTGGCAGGTGTAATAGGATACTGTATCAGCCGTCGATGCAGTGAGGCTGTTCGGCCGGACAGTGTATCCTAGTCCGTCGGACAACAATCCTTTCTAGGATTATCGGTCCGCTTTAGGATTACCTGTCCCCGCATGGCAGGTGATGTGCTGAAATTTGAGATATTCCGACATTCCGCACATTAAGGTCGTTTATTAATTATATTGTCCCCTGGATTGTAAAAAGGGGGACTCGTCATTCTGAAGTCAGAGAGGTATGGAGAAAAATAATATGTATCGTACATGACGTATTGTAGATGGCATAATCAGCCACACCCTCACGATCATGCTTTGCAAGATTGTGACAAGCTTAAGCATATGCCTTACTTGTATATGGGGAGGCTTAAGCATCAACTGAGTTTTCCCCTAATATTGAGGTTGTGCACGTGACCAAGGTATGCAGGGACTCCTGGACGTGTTGAAGGAGTCACGAGAAGTGAGTAAGACAGTACGAGAGAGTTTGGTAAGCTACTATACATGTATGTGTTGTCTACTACGGAGAGTGGTAGAGATATTTGCCAAGAATATGCAGGGAGCATGGCAGACAGAATCACTGGTGTATAATCAGGTTCAAAAAATGGTGCTGGCCAGTGGCAGGGACCCTACTAGGTGGATTGGATCCAAAGGGATTCCATGTCAATATGTTGAAGGCATTTCGTGTTTGGCAGAAGGACACAGGCTGAAATGGAGGACGAAGAGTCGGAAAAGGAGAGGGCATTAAGATAGGAGAACACCTGGATGTGGATCAGAGGAAAGAGCTGATCGGAATGTGTTTAGCAACTGCCCAAGAAAAAATTCAGAATCCAGCATTGGCCATTTAATTTGTGGTTCATAATTATAGTCCTCTTCAAATGAGAATGATTTTCATCCATATCAAGATGCTCCTCTGTAGCTCCTTTCGAGTGCACTTCTGGGAACGTAGCTACAGCAGTCTGCATGGCTCTAAGTTTTGAGCATATGCACAAATTGCTTGCTTGAGCATATCGCTGTATGGTTGTGCTTTATACCTCCAGCTCTAACATCGTGACTAAAAGATGCTTCCATTTTCGGCCTTAGCTAGCATGCACTGACTGTATTAATAGTAACGATTCATGTACAGTGCAATAGTGATCGAGGGCAATAGCATTGAGGTATATGCCACCAGCAAAGCATAGATATGATAGTACACATAATACATATCTGTTGCGTGCATGGTCAGTTATTGTAAGAGATTATGGGACACATGAGGAACCTCTTGATGGTCAACTTGTGACCCCGTAAGAATCTTACAATACTAGTTCCCATCTCCTTTGATCCGAAAATTTGCCTTAGGAGCCTGTGATATTCCTATTCTCATCGGATCCTTGCATTTTTAATTGTTGCCATGGAGAAATATTAAGACAAGTGATACGCATGCGCATTTCTGTTGTTGCCAACCAGTACCTACAGGTAGAGTACATGTACTGAATCTATGTGATGATCCATCCCTATCTCTACTTCATCAGTATTCATGGAGAGCAATCTTTCCACTCAAACACCTGCATCGTCATAATAATGATCCCTCCACTGACAGAAATGATCCATTTGAGCTGGAAGTATTAAATAGTACATCTCTCGTAGTAAATGCACTGACTGCAATGATATTTTACGCATCGAATTGTTGATGAGGTAAGTGTCTTTAATCATGGGCGCCCCCAGATTTCTGGAAGGGGGGATGGCCAGGTTAGGGTAAGGGGGCGCCATTTGACAGCCGAATACGACTACGGGGGGGGGGGGTTTGCTGTCCACCACCATCGGCCGATTCAACCAGTGGGGGGTCGTATTGAATACTTCAATTTTTATTACAAATAGGTTGGGCTGAACGTTAACCTTACTTAATATCACAACTGTAGCCTAGTATTGATGTTCCCCTGTACACACATAATCATGTAAACACCAAATCCTAAAAAGAATTTTATAAAATAAGCTGAAGACCCTATCTTATGCTGGAAATACCGGTGTAATGTAACGCTTGTGATCACGTCGCTCAGCCCAGTGCGTATCTCTCAATGTAACCGCAGAAGTAAATCAGAAAGAAAAAACCAAAAAAAAGAAGGAAAAAAAAAGCGATATTGGTGATTAATATCAGTGATTAATATCAGTCGGCCTTGTGCAGATGTGAAGCGGACTAAATGCGATTATTTGTCGAAGTGGGAATCTAGCGAGGCAGTCAAGTTGTCAAACCTGCATCATGGGATGATGAGAGGCGGGCCCAAACCCTTATTTTGCCAAACTCCTCGGGTGAAAAATCACCAATCTTGGCAGGATTCGAACTCGCTACCCCGTGATTCAAAACCACTGAATTTAGCGTTTCAGCCAAATGACTAGTTATGAATATCATATGCTAAACTACTTTTAGCTACATCAGGTCCATTAATTAATCCACATATGTGTGCCGCTACTTTCGGGCAGAGTACTTTATGTTATTAATGCAGCCCTGGCAATAGACAGAGGTTGATTCAAGATGATATATCGCCTTTTCAGTGAAGGATCTACTTGCAGGGGGGATGAGAAGGTCTTGCCATCAGACTTGCCAGCAAGTGGGACTACTTTTTATGTATGACTCATGCATACTTATTTACTTGTCCCATGTACATGGTACAGAGTATGTCCCTGCAACTTACTCTTGTGCTTCTCTGCCAGTCCTTTTAAACTAGTATGCACTAATTAGGGCAGTGACCAACCACACACTAACGTTCATGCAACATAAAATCTTTCTCAAAATGTTGTATATGTCATAGTAAAGCTTTCATTATTTTTTTTCTTTATGAAATCGTTATGACAATACAAATTATTAAAATTAATGCAGTTATTTTAAAATCCACTAAAAGTTAGCAGGTGTCCTGGAAGGACATAGAATGTGACAGTATCTAGCTCTAACATTTACTATGACCAGGGTCAAGCAGTCTTCCGTACAGACTGGCAATGGCTTGGGGCTTTGAAAGATTGTACCTTGTGGCCAGACTAGAAGCCAATCGTGCCAAGTGTTGCCTAGCTTCAGTCCCCCAACACCCATAGGTTTCCACAGCCAGTCAAACGCACTTCCAACCAAGTTTCATTGGCACTGTGCTTTCACTGTTCAGCAGCTAAGGCTGCTGATCCTGTTGTCATGCACACTCACTTCAGTAAAGGTACTTGGGATGAAGTTACAGTAACTAAATGTTAAATGCAGCTGGCTTGCCTAACACCCAGGGAGAGACCAGGACATCAGCAGTTCAAGTATGCCATTGGTCATGCCCATGAACACTCCCTGCCTCTATACATGGGCACCAACACTTGCAAGACTCAAGAATACACTTCGTAATCTGTTGTGGTGGGAGACCACGTCACCTCTATGCTTGCAGGTTAATGCATGATGACCCAAGAGTTCCAAACAGTGAGAGGGACAGTATGGATATATGGCTTCTTGGGAGATATCAATGCCTAACAACCACTTTACACCAGCCTAAAATTCAGAGTGGTCAAGATGGAGATTGAGCCCTGGCGCTGGGACAACTTAGAGCCATGCAGAAGCATGGGGAGAAGAAGCAGACAGTCTAGCTCTGCATATCTGGCAAAATTATTATTATATAAATAACTGTAATTTTCCTAGCTAACTTCATGCAGGTATATGCATATAGGTCCTTAAAGAAGCAATATCAAAAGAAATTATCGAGCTTAGCTGTTAGGGGCTCCCGCTAGAAAATGCAGAATGCTCATGCAATTATCAACAGTGCATTGTTTCGCAACATTCGTAAAAGAATAAAAGAACTCTTGCTTTCCATGCAGTAGTGCTAATAATGAATTCACTTTTAATTATCTGGAGGGCAGTGCAGCATTTGTCAAAGTTTATCCCCGTGGAACTGAGTAGAAAACAAATCAGTTTCTGTACATCTATAAAGAAATGTGGAGAAACATTTAAATGGTGTTTTTACTTAATATTACAGGCATGCAGGGTGCACGCGTGTATTTAAAATAGTATACTACAATACCCGCCACACGAGCTTAAACTTATAGTGAGCGGTAAGCACTCCTAAGCTTGCTCATAAGGCATACGTACTACTAGTATACAGCGCCTGCTCATACGAGATTTTAGGTAAAAACTCCTGCTCCTGCTCCTGGTTTTAGGTAGCAACTCCTGCTCCTGCTCCTGGTTTTAGCTACACCCTCCGTTCTACGTGTCTGATCAAAGTTTGCCCCCCCCCCCCCCCCCCCCCCTCCCCCCGGCCCCTCCCACCTTTAAACTCCTTCCTGAGATAATATATATTATCTCTGGCCGCTGTGTGTGTGTGTGTGTGTGTGTGTGTGTGTGTGTGTGTGTGTGTGTGTGTGTGTGTGTGTGTGTGTGTGTGTGTGTGTGTGTGTGTGTGTGTGTGTGTGTGGGTGTGTGGGTGTGTGTGTGTGTGTGTGTGTGTGTGTGTGTGTGTGTGTGTGTGTGTGTGTGTATATATAGTAATGCGATAGAGGACCTTGTACACCCATTTCTGTATTATACACAGACCGCGGTCTATCGACTTCCTCACTTCATACCACACCATTTGATTTTCTCTACGGTTACGGGCCGGGTAAAATACTTTTTGGGGTCTTGCACTTGCTCCGTGCCAGTATTGCAACGTCCGATACCCCATGCACCGGGTCCAAACCCGACATAATTTTCTGTAGGAGTAATGAAATGGGTTTGTAGGTGGAGAGGTCCTATATCTATCGATTTGTTGTGCTCGTTAATTTTTATGCCATCTGTTGATCATTGAAGTTGTGTTGTCTCTGTGTAGGGACAAATACACCTTTGGCCAGTGCATGGTGCTGCAGCTTTTTAAGATGAAGCTAGCTGTCATGAAACTGAAGTGAAGAATTTTTTTCACATGCTAACACAGCAAAAGGAAAAGATTTTTGTTGAACAAACTCGATTCAAATACATAGTATAAGATTTTATAATTATGAACGAAGGGTTAATTTCTCGGAAACTGTCCCAAAAAACAGAGCACAAATGCTGCACCATGTACAGAGTGCCACATGTACATACACTGCAAGAGATGGAAGGTCACTTATCAGCAATTGAAATCGTTCAGCCAATAATTTAACTCTTATGCAAACTTAGCAAGTGATGTTGCAGTTCTAGCACCTTTGTATCCCAGAGCAGTCGACTGCATATCAGCAGAGCTGCTGGGGGGTACTTTAGTTCACTTAATAGCAATGCGTGGGATGTGGAACGATGCCAAGTTCATGGCATGCTGCAGTACAAAGGCCTTCTGACTTCTGCTGAGACACCTTGAAGCATTCCAAATGAACTGCGTGTGCCAAAACTTTGACTGTTCACATTATCGTATGTGTTATGGCCGGTATTTAACTTGAAAGTCACAGTATTCAATTAGCATTGTCAATCATGCATTAAAATCAACACAAATCCATATGGATATGTTGGATGGGGGTGTGCAAGGGGTTAAAAGTAGCCATCCTGTGTGCCTTGATGATGTGGTGTGCAAGGGGTTAAAGTTAGTTGTCCTGTATGCCTTGATGTGGTGTGAAAGTTAGTCATCCTGTATGCCTTAATGATGTGGTGGGTGTGTCCTATCTTTGCCATAGCAACACACAGGTTGCATGTTCAGACTGCAGTTTGATGACTTTCAAATTGTGAGCAGTTCCCATGACAACACGATACTTGTCTGGGATTTCCTAAAGCCTGAATCAGCCGCGGCAACGTCAATGGACACTGTCCCCCGACAGCCACCAGCTGCCTCGAGGGCGTGGTCCCCCTTCTCCCCAGCCGGGTGGGACTCCTCCACCTAGCCCAAAGCAAAGAGTAATTTGTACAATATTATCTCATCTGTATGCTCTCTTGTGTGGACACGCCCATTTTTGGTCACCATCGGGCCTGCAGCACCCGATCATGCCACCATGACAACCCACCAGCATTCACACTGTATCTGGAATGAAAATCTTCCATTACCAATTCAGTCCATTGCATTGTGCGTGGGTGATGTCAGGGGAGGGGTTACATTCGTCCGCATACTAGCAAAGTGTGGAGCTCACTTTATCGTAGTCACGTGACTTTTAGTGGAAGAAAAAAGGAAAAGTTCGCATACATCGTCATGCAAATGTGGAAGACGCTCACGTGCACCTTTAGGTAATATTCTTGAGCCTGTAGACAACGCTTTAGGGTTTTGTGGAGGGGCGTGGCCCCGCGCGCCCACAGCGAAGCAGTTTGTCGAGCCGACCAATGAGGCGCTTTCTGCATAAATATGACGACCAGACAGTACAAAAGGATGGATCGCAACAACAATGTATTTATACGCCAAATAACACACATGCATACATGCATCTACAAGACTACATCATATCGCATATAGATATTTGATACAAATAATATCTATAGTTACATACACCAGGTAGGTATGTAAACTGTAAAACTGTTAAGCATACATGTATCAGATTTTATCATTTATGAATTTAAACTGCCAGTAGTGTGCGTGCTTCAAGATTCCAGATCTCAATGTCAAGCTTCTATAAGCATTGCTGGCTCCCCCAATTTGTCCCCTACAGGCAGAGGGGGGGGGGGGGGGGGGGGGGGGGGGGGGAACAGTTGGAGGGATGGTGGATATATTGTTCTTCACAGTCAGATCCTTACATTAAACAATTCTATATGTATGCAGTTAGCTATACGATCTGTTACTTATTATTCATTTTCGTATTTATCATAATTGTAGCACATTCCAAGTTTGTTTGTTTTGGTTTGCTTAGCCGCCTGGCATAACTGCAAATTTTTAACCACTTTTTTTCATCACTACATCAGCTGGCTGATAAGCACGGGTACAAATGGTCAGTGCAAAGACAGGACACAATACAGAGCAGGTAATGTTTAGCTATGGCAGGACTTGCTGTGGTTGCTAACTGCAAACAATGTAGTCAGGGTATTGCATCTTGTAAGAAATCTCATTATGAAACTGATTATTGTATCATGTTATCAAATTCAGGCACTTATGGAGCTGGCCAAAGATATCAAGATTGGAGTTGATTCAAATTTTGTAAGTATGATCCCAGTACAGTTTTATGTTGCTACCTCTTCCCCCTTCCCTTGCTAGCTGTTGTGTTATATACATGCATGCATTTATATTCAGATCCTATCTTTTGGTCTGCATGTCTTCATCTGGTGCATTAGTCTTTTTATTGTGGCTTGTGTAACTGAATATAGAATAGTAGTAATTCAGCTGATTGGGTGACGATGACATTACCATGGTTATCGATACTTAATTCTTTATCTCCTCATTTTTGTTCCAGATTGATATGCACAAGCCACGCCCAGCTGCTCAAGACTTCCCTGCAAACAAAAAGACAGCAAGGTGTTTCTAACAACCCGCGCAAAACTACTAATTTTTTTGTGAATGTGCTGTATTTATTTTAAAATATTGATCGCCCCCAACAGCTAACTGTCCAGGGGAATTACCGCCAGACAGAGGGAATTGCAGAGCTTGCTAGGAAATTATAATTATGAGAGTTCAAATTTATTTACACACTGAGCTGCACACATGCATGCTGAATGAAATTATCATTGTTTTAGACCCTATCCCCCCCCCCCCCACCGACAAATTCTTTCCGGCCAGTTTATCAAGTAACAATCAGCAGTCAGGTGTGTTTGTACCTCGTCTTCACAAATAGCATTGGGAAGGCTGGAGTTACCAGGGTTTGTACACTTATGTACTCTGTATATTTGTGCACACCTAACAATCATGAGAATATTTTATTCTTTCATATAGGTGCATAAGTACTATGGGTATTGGCTTCTTTATTAAGACAGTTGATTCGATTGTCACTGCCATGATGAGCATTCATTAGAGACAATATTTAAAGCCCTTGCCCTGGTTAGGATAAATGAGATGGATTAGGCATGCATGCCTTACATCAGCACAAAGACTATACAAATATAGAACACCAATGAGTAATGTGTGATTGTCACTTCAGATGAAGGGGATGCATCTACATCCACAGGGTCATAGTTGGAGGGGGAATGGAGGAATTGGAGGATGAAATGCTGACCTCATCACACACAGACAAGTCCGTGGGTACTGCACCAGAACCAGATCCGCTTCCAGACCCTCCCTGGTCATAGTGACTTGGGACAGCACGCCTTGTGATGTTAGATACAGCAGCAAGGCTGTAAAGGTCAGTACAGCTGCTACTGGTGATGGATGTGAAACCATAGCAATCCTCATCGTCAGGGAGACAGGTAACGACTCCCAGGGACAATTTCAAGTCCTGTGTGACCGTCTTTAGCAGTGAGGCTTGGCGCTGGTACAGGGTACCACTGCTGGGGCAGAACACCACCTCTGGGTTACTGCTCTGTTGGGATATTTTCCCCGGGGCCCCACAACGATGTGATGGTATCTGTGGCAGCAGAAAGGTTGTGCAAACAGAGAAGTGAACATATACCAGAACATGTCTGCATGGCTGGCTGTACACATACAGGTAGTGATAAAAGCACCTACATGTATGCCTAAACCACCTGAACAGCTAGCTAACTGCAGCCCTTGAAGTACACAAGGGAAATGCTCACTATTGAGCAAACACATATTTAACAGCTTCAGAAATTTTGGCAAGGACTTCACAAATATAATATTGACACTTCAAAATGAGCTGCTAAATACAGCTTGCCAGCCATGAAGGATTTAATTTACTGCCCTACAAAAAAAAGCCAAATAACTCCACAAGTTTGCTCCCCCCCTCCCCCCTGTACTCCCTCTGCTCCTCCCTGTATGCCTCGCCATTGCACCTCAAATTTCCATCCACCTCCAGTACCAACGTATTTACCTATATAAAAATTAACATATTATAACCCAAATAAACTGACCTTCCAAAATGTACCCCGTTCCAGCAGGTCCCATTGCCCCCGACTGCATGCACAGAGCTGCACACAAGCTTGGATAGCAAGGTAAGCTGATGGGGGATGCTAAGGATTTGAAGGGTGGAGCTGTTGATAACAGAACTTGGTGTAACCTGTGTGACTGCAGCCCTTCTGGTAATGGTGTTAAACAATGGCACATCTCTCTTGCCAGCACCTGGGTTGCATTTAATGGTAAGCTGGAAACAAAACAAGTGTTTCCTTCACAATTGTACACCTCTGAATGTATATATCGTCATGTGCTTACGTTCTACATCCCTCAACCCTCCCTCTACTCCTCCCCCTTGCCTCTACCTCTACTCCTTTCCTTGTCCCTCCTTATACTCCTCCCATTTGCCCCTCCTTCTACTCCTCCCCCTTGCTCCTCCTACTTCTCCTTCCCTGTCCAACTTTCTCTTATCCCTGAAATGCTCTAATATTACTTCTAAGTCAACAGACTCTCCTGAGCTTTCAAAGTTCCCTCCACCAGTCTAATAATGCTTTTGGTTCCTGGAAGGAATGGTTCCTACAGTTGCACATATACAAGGAGATGATGGGACCAACCACAAACCTACACAACTACTCCACCCCCAAAATGGCCATATAAGTAGTTCCCAATGCCTCCTTACCTCCTCCCCAATACCTCCTTACCTCCTCCCCACTACCTCCTTACCTCCTCCCCACTACCTCCTTACCTCCTCCCTACTACCTCCTTACCTCCTCCCCACTACCTCCTTACCTCCTCCCACTACAGTAGTACCTCCCAATACACTTACAGCAGTGGTGTCCATGTGGCTCACTAAAGTGAGGAACTTGAATATGGTGTTTGTGACCAGAACGATCTGGTTCCAAGGATTGTAGTCCAAAAGCAGATTGTTTTTGAAATCCACCACTGTGTTCAAGTAGTCCTGGAATGGCCCGACCAGTTCAGCCAGATCGACGAGGCACCCCCTCAGGATGTTCTCACACAATCCCTCACACGGTGCGGCTCCCGTGGATGTGCCAAGACATGTAGAACAGTTTGAAATCTTGGCCAGTGAGGCAACGCAGGGTTTGGTCAGAGGGGTGGAGGCAACAGACTCCAGCACGACTGAGCTGACCCTCAGCGCACGCAGGAACAGAACCAACTTGTTGAAACTCATTGCAAAGCCTGATAATGAGGTGTTGACAAACTGGGCATTAGTTTCTACAAAGTATTCGTAGGAGCACTGAAGGAATTGAGTTGTGTTGATGGTGCCACCTGTGTTTACAAAGTAGATCGACATGTACACGTTGTACAACATGCGCTGGAACAGGTCATAGAGCTGACATGTGCTCCTGGTGTCGACAGCTGCAATCATGTACGCATAAAAATTGTCGAGCGATAGGTCTGGAAGTATGCCCCATACACAAGAAAGATGGTATTGGTCAGATCTAATTTGGCATTCAAAATGAAATTGTTGATTGAGTTTAAAACTGGGGAGGAAGAGGGGAGAAGAGATGAGATGGAGGGAGAGGATATGGAGGGAGGAAGGGGGAGAGAAGAATACGGAAAGGGTGATGAGACTCAGCAAACAATGAGATACATGTAGGAGAAAAACTGTTACCATGTGCGTCAGTAATAGTGTTCCTTGTACATGTGTGCACCACTAGCTAGTGCTACAAGTGTTGGAAATGGTACTTGTTACCTAGGCAACCACTTCTTACAAGCCAATTACTTATCTACAGTAGACATGTACATTGGCAGTGTTGCAAGGTGGGCAGCCTGCCTTCATGCATAAACCTAATAGACACAAGGTTCTTGAGAACGTGCCTTATTCACCACTCATATAACACACACGCACACACACACACACACACACACACACACACACACACACACACACACACACACACACACACACACACACACACACACACACATACACACACGTAGATAAAATACATGGATGGGATCTCCATATATCAGGACTTACAATGGCTTCAATTTATAAATCAATATTAGCATGCAAATTATGGATTTTCTCCACAACCAATTGCCTATCAAGGGAAGGGAAAGCTATAGAGTAAGAATGCACCATTCTATGTATGTTGAGAAGAATCTGAAAATCATTTACTTTGCTACAGATTAATGTAGCAAATAAGATACAAGGGCGTGCCAAGCTATGGTTTGCAAAGGAGACCAGCTCTGGCTAAGGAGACCAGCTCTGGCTGAGGAGACCAGCTCCATTGGCTGTCAGCAGCTGCAATCCCATACAGATGCCAATATGAAGTGTTAGCTGTTTGCATTGTGTTGTGCTGCCATATAGAGCAGGACCTTGTACTTAACAGAGCTTAGCACCTGCACTGACAAGGAAACATAAAGTGTCCCTCTGTGCCCATAAAGTGTCCCTCTGTGCCCATACACGCACACACACACACACACATGTGCACACACACACACACACATATGTGCACACACACACACACACACACACACACACGAGAAAAAATTGCCCCCTACCAGACATTTGTATTATGTTGTTGTTTTTTGTATACAATGTAGCGTGCTTATAAAATATCACCCCAATTAATTAAAAGCAGAGCTACCATAGCTTTCGCTTAAACATTCAAATGCAAAGCTCTAGTAACATTAACACAACTAATATGCAAGAGGTACTCACCTTTATTTGAGGCGTTCACAGTGACCTGCGACTGATTCTCGAGAAACGCTGCTATCAGCATCTGCACAGTATAAACGTTGGACGACTCTCCTGTCGAGCACTTGGTGGAATTACAAGTACATGTAGCGTTGCCTGCGGGAGGATGATGATATGGCATGCGACATAGCATGTAGTCATAGGCCTAAATGCTTGCGAAGATACATGTCAATTGCTAGCTACAAGCAGCACAAGCAGGAACTTTGAACAATTCAAGTACCTATATTAAATAGGAATACCCTACAGACCGTCGATCACACTCGAGGCACATTTTGCCTCCAATAATCGCCTAAATCCTACTTCCCACTTTTAATAACACAGCTGCATCAAAGCACTTGCCAATTAAACTATCATCCAGATCTAGCTACTCCAGCCGCATGCCCTACATGGCTATTGCTACCCACCCATACCCAATGACCAACCATTGATGCCATGCCAGCATCACTTGATGCACGCCATGACAGCCGTAGTCTCGGTCCCAGACCCAGACCCTGATTCCCACAGTGGCGAATGGATTACATTGCCTGATATAATCCATCTGCAGCTGTGGGGATCAGGGTCTGGGACCGAGACTTTTTTTTTACAGATGAAACATTAGTTAATTTACTTACATAACAAAATAAGAATAACATTCAAAGAAAGACCGAGACTACATAGTACGGCCTCTTCCGCGAATCGGACTGGGGACAAGCCAGGTCCACAGTTAGACAAGCAAAGTTCTTCAAGAGTGCTGTTGAGTTCAAGTGCTCGTCCAATATGGCATGCTCCAATATCACAGACATTGATATTTCCTGATAATTCTAACCTCTTTAAAGATGGTGTGCAAATGATAAACTCCTGAAGTATTAAACCATTACTTTTTTTAACATTTATATTTGACATAATCAATCGAAGGTCTTGTATTGATCGTCCCTTCAGTAATGCACGTCAGACCTTCGCATCCTATGTTACAAAGTGCTAATTTAAGTGACTTAATCCATCTGAATTTTGAAATAATTTTATGTGTTTGCTCAACAGTTATGGATGAAAAGCAAAGTTGTTCCAATACAGTGTGGCTGATGTTGAAGCCCTTGTTTTTCTTTTTAATGCGACCCGTTCGGTGCAATAAAGAGTAACACCGCGGGTGCAATTTGACCCCGGATAGCACTGCGGGTGCAATTTGACCCTGGATTTGGCGTCGGGGTCAAATTGCACCCTAAACCTTTAGCCCTAAGGCCTAGAGCCCTAATCTTTTCCTCTATTCGCATGCCGAACTACTAGAGCACACCATCGACACAAACACACTGGCTGTTCCACCTTTCCTGCTCCCCCTGCTGTACAGCACTGTTCCGCCTCTCCACATATTCTGCCCCTTGCCATTGTACGTCGCCTGTATTCCGCACCGGAGCTCCACACATACCACACACGTGCACAACACACCACACAACACACACCTGAGCAGTAGGCATAAATCAAACCTAACTAACTATACATGTATTCAGGGTAGGTGCTCAGATAGGTTAAGACCACCTACACCGAATTTATGTGTTACTGTTTATCCGACATATGTTTTACAAGGAAACACATGTTTAGCGCGCGCCGTATGGTAACTGCTAGCAATCGTTTGCGCGCGCCGTACTGTACCGTATATTCGATGACGCTAATATTGCATGTATAAAAAAATTAGCCATCGTGTGAGCTCAGTGACTGGACGTTTCAAAGGAATGACTTTTGTATTTAACATCGGTCTAGCCAGGAGATAGGCTACACGTGAATGCCAAATGATCGTTTGTACGGCGTATAGAGACCAATTAAAAATAGGGCGGATATGTTCAATACAGACGCTCAGATTGACTTGAAGCGGTAAATGGTCGTTCATTTTAGTATACTTGACTTGTTATTTTGTTGTCCATGCCATTTGCGAAGAAGAGTGTTTTCTTTCGTCTTGTCACATTATCATTGTGATCAACTATTCTTATTAGAGCCACCAAAGGAAGATCCGACGCACCTGTGATTGTTGTATGCCGGGTCCACTAGGACAATTGACTGCAAAGTATAGCCAGTGGACAAGCTACACGCTAACCGATCGTTTAGCGCTGATCAAGATGTTTCATAGGCCTATGGACGCTCTCGGGTAAGATACAAACTTTTGTCGTTTTAGTAATTTGGAGCGGGACTAAGTGTTCTTCAATCTTGTTATCCAAGCGGATTGTGCAGAGGTGTTTTGTTTTGTTTGTGATAGTGATAGTTTGTGGAGGTTGGAGATAGTGTTGGTGTGTGGATAGTGTTGGTGTGTGGAGGTTGGGGATAGTGTTGGTGTGGAGGTTGGGGATAGTGTTGGTGTGGGGTTCGGGATATAGTGTTGGTGTGTGGAGGTTGGGGATAGTGTTGGTGTGGAGGTTGGGGATTGTGTTGGTGTGTGGAGGGTGTTAGTGTGGAGGGTGGGGATAGTGTTGCTGTGTGGAGGTTGGGGATAGTGTTGGTGTGTGGAGGTTGGGGATAGTGTTGGTGTGGATGTATATGTTTTATAATTGATAAATCGTCATAAATATATGTACATGTATACTTGAACTTAACGTAAGCTACATATTAGTGTTCCAAGCCAGCAGCAGCTTGTTAGCATAATTTGTTTTCTTCTTAAGGTTGGCCCATGTAGGAGAATCCTTTTCATCTTGGGGAATGCGGCCACAGAGTGCGTAAAAATCTTGTTCGTGTTTACTTAACAAGTTTTCAAAATCTCTTCTTGCTTTCATTACATGTTGTCGAACTTTTGCTAGTTGGTATTTGTACAATTCTATGCTGTTGGAAGTGTTTTGCTTTTTTGATGTCTTTTCAGTCTTCAGTGTGATTCGCAATTTGTCTAACTGTATCACATCCTCTGTCTCTCCAATACACTTCGCAATTGCTTGGCAGAGTTTGGATTTAACCAACACACAAGATAGGGGGAAGCCATCATTCTTGGTCATACATGTAAGTGCTATGTAGCTGTGGCTTGCATTTTGTGGAGAGGTTGGATTTTGACATGAAACTTCATGGTTGTCAGCAGAGATTGTGGCGTGTGTGTTGCATTGGTCTGATGTTTGCAGATCACTGGTAGAGTTGTTCACCACAATCATGGTGCTTGGATCTGGACTTGTGCATGGAAGTGTCGAGTTTAGTTTTTGACATGAAACTTCATGGCTGTCAGCAGGGATTGTGGCGTGTGTGTTGCATTGGTCTGATGTTTGCAGATCACTGGTAGAGTTGTCCACCACAATCATGGTGCTTGCTTCTGGACTTGTGCATGGAAGTGTCGAGTTTAGTTTTTGACATGAAACTTCATGGCTGTCAGCAGGGATTGTGGCGTGTGTGTTGCATTGGTCTGATGTTTGCAGATCACTGGTGGAGTTGTTCACCACAATCATGGTGCTTGCTTCTGGACTTGTGCATGGAAGTGTCGAGTTTAGTTTTTGACATGAAACTTCATGGCTGTCAGCAGGGATTGTGGCGTGTGTGTTGCATTGGTCTGATGTTTGCAGATCACTGGTAGAGTTGTCCACCACAATCATGGTGCTTGCTTCTGGACTTGTGGTCTGTTCTGGGGGTGTGTAATATTTTACACTTTTAGCTGGCACAGTTATGCCTAAGCAAATGCACTCTTCCCATTTCTGTTGTAAATAGAGTTCAACATCAGGCAGTGTTTGACCTCTAAAGTGCATTAGCTTTGGTTCCTTCTCTGTGTTCACTTTTTCTTCTTCACCATCTAGGAACTCCATTCCATATGCCACATACTTCCACCAAACACCTTCCCCTGGTAGCAGAAAGTCGCTGATTCGCTCTAGGTGAGCCTGGTACTGTTCAGGATATTTTGCCATCAGGGTGTTCGAAAAGGATGAGTTTGGTCTAGGTCCAACAGCTTTGGACAGCTTGTTGATATCACTCTCCCTGTCACCATCTTGTGCAGCCTCCATTTGGACACGTAGGATGATGTTTGTGATAATTTCATTCGGACGGTTGCACGACGTGGCCTTTGTTATTGCCTTCGCTTGGCCGAACATCCTCTCTTGATTTTCTGTGTTGATTGACCGCATGCTAATAATGCAGAACAGTATAGGTGAGTGTGTGGTTAGAGAATGAAAGAATCGTCCAAACATCTTGGAGCTTGTGATAGTCACTGGGTTAGAAAATAACTGAGTACACAACAGACCATGTATGAATGTTGTATTATGTAACGCCAGGACTGCTTTGTGTGTTCTGTTGTACTCATGTGTGTGCAGTAAATGGTTTACAGTGGAAACCATCACACTTGCTCCTATAATTTTTTTGTACTGTTATTTTGTTCACTTGAATATATTTCAATAACAATGAGATCAAATGAAAATCTGACAAGGCAGGTATAGTGTACAACTATTTTTCAATATATACTGAAAGTTAAAAAGCATCACGTGACTATTTACTTTTGTTATTAACACTTGTTGTGACCCCAGTACAAAAAAAATTGTGAGCATAATTCCTTCTCCTGTAGGCAATAGATCTTGACCATATTCGCAATATATCTAAAGAACAAGCATTAGCAACCTTTGGCCGAGTCGGTTTTTAAGTCCGGTAAATAGTTACGGTATTATCGAGCTAGATATGCGTTTTTAGCTCGTAAAAGCTTAGCGATGCTATTTCGTAGTACGCTCTCACTGGACTGCTATATTTCGCTTCCGAGTCGTCACATGTTAGATCTATCGCGAAATCGTACTTGGGAGGCAATAGACCCTTCTTTGCCGTTAAAAAAGTGCCATCAGAGCTGAGTACCTGAAAACCTCCGCCATATCGCGATGAATTACATTTGAAACGTCATCATTGCATCATTTTGTATCGTGAATATATTTATACTGTGACGTATCGGCAGAGATAATATAGCATCAAATTGGGCAGGTTACAAGAAACGTCAAAAAGCAAGAGGCAACTCTAAAGCTGGAAGGGAAGCGTACCCAATTAGCTATTTGGAAGCTGCCATCTAGGATTCGAAGCTTTGGGTGATAGAACGCTAGCCTTGGCGAATGTCTTGATGGTCCATAAAGCTTCCCAATTTGATGCTACTGATTTACTAAACGTTCGCCGTGAGTGGCTGCAAGATGCAGCATCGCTAGGTTAAGAACCATTTTCACAATCCCTTGCATCCATTCGTATTATCGTCACATTATAAATATATTCACGATACAAAATGACGAAATGATGACGTTTCAAATGTAATTCATCGCGATATGGCGGAGGTTTTCAGGTACTCAGCTCTGATGGCACTTTTTTAACGGCAAAGAAGGGTCTATTGCCTCCCAAGTACGATTTCGCGATAGATCTAACATGTGACGACTCGGAAGCGAAATATAGCAGTCCAGTGAGAGCGTACTACGAAATAGCATCGCTAAGCTTTTACGAGCTAAAAACGCATACCTAGCTCGATAATACCGTAACTATTTACCGGACTTAAAAACCGACTCGGCCAAAGGTTGCTAATGCTTGTTCTTTAGATGCATTGCGAATATGGTCAAGATCTATTGCCTACAGGAGGAGGAATTATGTTCACAATTTTTTTTGTACTGGGGTCACAACAAGTGTTAATAACAAAAGTAAATAGTCACGTGATGCTTTTTAACTTTCAGTATATATTGAAAAATAGTTGTACACTATACCTGCGTTGTCAGATTTCCATTTGATCTCATTGTTATTGAAATATATTCAAGTGAACAAAATAACAGTACAAAAAAATTATAGGAGCAAGTGTGATGGTTTCCACTGTATTTCTAAACCAGTTCGGAATACTTCAGTTAGCATCTGCTCAGCTTTGAAGTCCTTAAGCTTTAGGTACATCAGTACCATCGCCCTACGGTAGTCTGAGCATCTAAGGGTTGTTTTGTTCAAAACTGCAGCTTTAATGTCCTTAAAAGCGTCCAGTGCATTTCCAGTCAAAAGGTTTTCACTTTCATCGATAATGTTGCTGAAATGACTTTTAAGGTCATGTAGAGGCTCGCATGGGGAAACTTCATATTGCCCAAGTTGAATCTCTTCTATGTCTGCCATTGGGTTTTCTTGTAGTAGGGGTGGAATATTTGTTATCCCCTGTCGTGTTGACCTGAACATTTCCACCAATTCAGGCTTTTTTGTTCCCTCTGTGGATATTCCTCTTCTTCTAAGCTCATTTCTGAGCTGTCCAACCTTCATTCTTTCATAGAGGTTAATGCCACCTTCCCTCCAAACATTGCCTTTCACAATGAAATCTCTTCGTTCTTTTAGTGTACGTGTGGGGCACTTGAAAGCATGTTCAAGATTCTGTATGCATGTTGATTGTATTCCACAACCCACACAGGGATATACTCCACCAACACTGTTGCCAGCCTCGTACTGTTGAGCTGGGCCGTCTCCATGGAAGAAACGTAAAATGTCTTTGACAGCAACTCCATTTGACGTGTAGATTGGTTCAGCCAGCTCTTTGATGCAGTCAAGACGGCACTGATTGAACAGGGCTTGATCTTCAAGAGATGAAGTAGACCGTCCAAGAATATGGAGCTCTGGTTTCTCTACGATGCTCTGAACATCAACTCCATCAACTTCTTCAGGTGTGTTATAGAATGCTGGGTCATAAATGCATGACACAGTTACCAGTAAGTGTCCATGACCTCCTATGCTGGAGTGGTCATGCCACACCTTCAAATACCTTTGACGGCTGATATTTTTCAGATGCATGGACAGTTCAGTTTCTTGCATGTCAGCAATACTCTCTCCTAGAGCCTCTAACAACCTTTTCAGCTCTGGTATGGATAGTTTGTCATAATATTCATCTGGTTTGTTTCGAATAAGACCTAGTTCTTCATGTTTTGTCATTAATTTGTGTCTTATATCGAGCAGTCGAATCTTATGTGCAAACACAGAGTCACTGGCCTCAACAACTTGAGTAGTATCTGTTGTATCCACCTTGTAGGTGATGTATTGTGTTTCAACTACTTTGTCCCCCAGAAGTAGTTTTCCACTTTCTACTAGTTTTTTTTAGCTCACGTTTATGGTGTTTTGTAGGCTTGGCCATTGGGAATGCAATATTGCCTGGCAATCTTTTTCTTACACGCCTTGCCTTCCTACTGGCCCTCTGTACTATACATGCATTTGGAATGTTATGTTTCTGCAGTATTTCTTTTATGATTTGTCCTCCATTTGATTTTGCCAGACCATATCGTCTTCCAAGTTCTGACCAGTTCACAACAACATTTGGTGTCCAAGATCTCGCCTCATCGAGGAGACGTGCCATATCTATGTTGTTCTCTTGGCTACCTATTCTGCACTTCTTGGTAGGTTGTTCACTGTGCAAATCATCTTGTGCCTCTCTTTCATCTGATGCTCATTGTCTTTTTGCAGGTCTTTGTTCAAGGGCTGATTTGCGTAAGGTATCAAATGTTGTCCAGCTAATTCTGTTTGCCATCACAGATGTGATACTGTTTTCATTCATCGTGTTTTGAATGCATTCTTTCACTTCTTTCACCACAGTTCGCTTCTGATTTTGGCGTTCAGTCCTACCAGGATTTACCTGATGTTTGGTTCTTGGAGTAGAAGTAAGTACACTCTGAACAGACTGGCCAAAAATTTGCTGTGAGATAGTGTCTAATTGGCTGACAATGGACAGTCCAAGTCGTGCTGTAGACGTTAAATCCTCTGGTGTGATTTTTATGGTTTGTTTTTTTTTCACGTTTCTCTTGCTTGGGAATGCTGAAGTTAATTGGGGAAATTCTGTTGGACATGCTCTGCAATGGTGCATGCTGTGCAGTGCCTTTCGTGTGTTTGGCAGTGCCTTCCAATTCTCAGTAGAAAATGTCTCAAGGTAAGTGACTCTTTTTTCTTGATGGTACCAATGTTCGTTGAACTTTTTCAACAAGCTTTTTATTGTGATGAGCTTTGATGCTTGAGATGTGAGATGCATTGCAGGTGTTTCTTTGAAGAGTTGGTGATATTGCTTTTTAATTTCATGCAGAGCTCCACTTGGAAGTGTTTTGCTACTGCCATTGTGTATGTAAAGACCTTGGGCAATTGTGCGCACTGCAGTTCGTGCGTAGTTGCAGCATATGGCTTCTGACATCTGTGTATATGTGATAGATGTTTGTAAATATTATTCATACATGTAACACCTAATGTATTCATTTGCCAGAGGTTGTGTTTATGTACAGTCGGTTATGAATTTTACCATAGATATTTAAGTAAGGGGATTGGAAACGGATCAATGAATCTAATTAGTCACGTACAGTCCATGTTACGCCTACAATTAAAAATTCATATCGTACGCAGCAGCTGTTTTATGGACTATAGGGACCGAGACGTCAGGATCACAGGTTCACATCTTTGCGAGTGGTATATGGACAAGCAAAGCCTGGTACCCAAAGCCTTTGTTTTCCAGTCATACTTTCTTCTACACACTCGTAATGTCTTATACCCATTGCTTAAAAAATAATCAAAAATCGATAAATGCTTCTCTCCTTAGCTTCGTTACCTCTCCTAAGGCGATACGGTTAAAGGGAAAATGACAGCCAATAGGCACGTAGCACACTGTGCACATCTATAATATGCAACGTTTAGCGCGCCAGCACCTGTAGAATCGTAGAAAAAGGTACAGTGCCAAAGTAACTCCATTTACGCTTCTTACGTACTAGAATGGAGGTTGCGAAGTAAAGAACAGTCCGCCGTACACAAAATTAAGGAAAGGCATACAGATATGACCTACCAACGACATAGTAGTAACAGAATCGCGCTGAGATGAACTGGTCAAAAATAAAAGGTACAGTCCGTAACCGAGTCGCGTAAGGTACTAGAAAATCACGTTCAGCAAGCAAACAATAAGAGCAAAGAGCCGTGCCAGTTAAAGAATGGCTTACAGACACGTAGGAAGATGTAATATGACGTTTTAGGACGAAAACAAATCACACAGTAGCAGCAGTTTTCAAGTCTTCATTGGTTTAAGGGTAATAATAACCGTGTCAAGGAGTGTACGTGTACAATCATGCGCTCACGTGATGCGTTTCCAATCCCCTTACTTTAATATCTATGATTTTACACGCATATGTATAGAACTGAAGGATCTATATTTACCTTTTGTTGTAGGAAGAGTAAAGTTTAGTTCAAAGATGAACTATTGTTGCACACGACGGACAGCTCGGCGCGGTCGGTGCAGAACTGATGGTGAAGTAGGGGTACAGTAGCCGGCTTTGACAATCAGCACGCCTGCTTCGAAGAAGAAGTTTAGTTCAAAGATGAACTGTTGTTGAACAATCAAGCGATGGACAGCTCGGTGCAGGACTAATGATGAATGCAGTACGGTTGTTTCTTACGCGGTACAGTAGGAGTAGGCGGCGGCTTTGTATACGTGTAATAGCATGGTGAATAAAAATGCATTTTACATCAAGACACAATACCTACTTAGAATTCCACTTAGTTCGATGCGTAGCAAATGCACAGCAGACAATCAGCAGGAAAGCCCTCGCAGTGATTGGATTGGTTCCTTTGCTTTCCACAAACACGTCATTACAAATTACGTCATCCGTACAATTTAGAGCGCGGCCGCATTAATTGACATTACAATTTTCTATTCAATTTCCGTACGGCTAGGAAGCACAATTTAGCGGGATGAAGTATTACAATTTCATTCGAAACTGATCATTATTCTGTATGAAACGAAGAAACCTGCATCCACACTTCAAACGCCGCAACGGCTTGCGACCAAACTTAGCAAACATTAATTTTGAAGCAAATAAATACACCATTTAATCAATAACACTTGCATCATAATATAATATTCACGTTTCTAGGTGTTTTATATAACTACAGTGGTATATCAACATATCTATTCCCTTTGCTTGACAGTTCGTTCCTCTTTGCCATCCGAAACTTCATAATAGTGGAAATTGATTGATAATCTTATCTGTGCGTGAAGAAATGAATACAAAGTTGCCATGGTAACTCAGAACTGGAAATAGTGTACAATTGTGTGTTATAACACATGATCAATACAATAAATAGCCTTCCTGAAAGAACAGTACCCAGCATATTTATAAACTGACATGTATTTTTCAGCTAAAAACCATGTGTAGGTGGTCTTAACCCACCTGAGCATGAGCCCACACCTGACCCTCGGAAACACCCATTGGAAAACCTTCTGAAGGGATGATCCGCCTATGCTGGGGCAAAAACCTTCCTAACTACACTGCTCCAGTTAACAGAGGTCTGTATTTCATATACCAACAAACGCACAAATAATAATAATAATAATAATAGACATGTAGACTGTTTAGATTAGGTAGTTACATATATATAATTATTATTGTGATATTCATGTTATCCTGTAACTTGTATGTTATCATTATTATTAATTATATATAATAATGATACATTAATCTGGCTTATGGAGAACATATATGGGAAATGAGAACTCAATCTGACAATGGGTGAAATGACCCTTTGACCCCCCCCCCCCCGGCCATGGTCTCAGTCCCTGAACTTGTATCTCAGGGGCGTACGCAGGGGGAGTTCGAGGGGATTCAGACGAACCCCCATTTTCATCCAAAGTATGGGTGGGGCAAACCACACCCATGGATCGTTATACATCCCGATAATTGGCGGCGTGTTCACATGAACGATGAAAAGACAAAGCTGCACAAGTTCCTTCTTTTCCAAAAGAACACATGTAGGACCTGCTAAGTAACTATGTATAGGCATAGTGGGTCGAGTTAAGTTCAACTACTGTATGTATTATACACATGTAACGTACATGTATGAATACCACCCAAAAAGGCTCATGTAGTAACAATAATCTTCCGCGTACCTGTTTCAACATTTCAGGCAAGAAATGGTACTCCAGCAAGATTTATAATTTATGAAGTATGTAAATGGTTTGTCCAAAAAAAATCCTACAAGAATGACAGATGCAAGCTTATTATTCAGCTAAATGTATTGTCTTATTGATTTCTGAATGAAATAATGTCTTCAAATGGTACCACACCACTGGGTTTCCGCGCTTTGGCAAGAGGGGGCACATCCCCCTCCCTCACCCTCACCCTTGTCGATCCCTTCCTATATGTAACCCCCCTTTTCAAAATCCTGCATACACCCCTGTACCTATTCCCTCACCTGAGGATGGTTCAAACTCCACTGTGGTCTCTGAAGGCTCCTGTGGTGTAGGTGTAGGAGTAGGTGTGGTCACTGAAGGCTCCTGTGCCTGTGGTGTAGGTGTAGGAGATGCACCTGGTGTGGGGATCGCACATTCGTCGCCATAGCTACCCGACCCACCTCCCGACCCAGACTCGTAAGCACCCACGCCCTGGAGTGCATTGGTCGCCATGGGTACGGCATACTGGAGGTCACATGATGTGGTGGGTATTATGCAGTCCTCGTCATCCACACTGCACAGTCCAAGCTTGACCTTCATGTAGGTGGTGACCTTAGTGAGGATCTGGGCCTGACTGTCGTACCCCCGTCCTCCCCACGGACACACCAGTACCTCTGGATTGCTGAACTGACTTGGAATGCCAGGCTGTGAGATGTTCTTGTGGTAGCTGCAATGGTCCAATGGGGAGGGAGGGAGGGAGGGAGGGAGGGAGGGAGGGAGGGAGGGAGGGAGGGAGGGAGGGAGGGAGGGAGGGAGGGAGGGAGGGAGGGAGGGAGGGAGGGAGGGAGGGAGGGAGGGAGGGAGGGAGGGAGGGAGGGAGGGAGGGAGGGAGGGAGGGAGGGAGGGAGGGAGGGAGGGAGGGAGGGAGGGAGGGAGGGAGGGAGGGAGGGAGGGAGGGAGGGAGGGAGGGAGGGAGGGAGGGAGGGAGGGAGGGAGGGAGGGAGGGAGGGAGGGAGGGAGGGAGGGAGGGAGGGAGGGAGGGAGGGAGGGAGGGAGGGAGGGAGGGAGGGAGGGAGGGAGGGAGGGAGGGAGGGAGGGAGGGAGGGAGGGAGGGAGGGAGGGAGGGAGGGAGGGAGGGAGGGAGGGAGGGAGGGAGGGAGGGAGGGAGGGAGGGAGGGAGGGAGGGAGGGAGGGAGGGAGGGAGGGAGGGAGGGAGGGAGGGAGGGAGGGAGGGAGGGAGGGAGGGTAGTCATAGCAATGATACACAATGCCTTATATTCAGGTAGTGAACCTAACATTAGTGTTGGACTCCTCACCCTTCGAGGTTTTGTCCATTCCAGCATTGCTCATTGGTTGGTACAGCCTGCAGGGAACTGCATGTCGCCTCAGGTAGCGTTGCCAGTAGAGATGGGAGGGGCCACAGGCAGGTGGCAGTGCTGTTGATGGCAGTAATGAGTGCTGCCATCAATGCTGACGGTGTTGATCTTCTGGCAATGGGATAGAATGTAGACCGTTTGCTGCTACCCGTGTTGCATTGGGCTGTAAACTACACACACACACACACACACACACACACACACACACACACACACACACACACACACACACACACACACACACACACACACACACACACACACACACACACACACAGACATAGGTATTGTTAAGCAATAAGCATTGGAACATAAATCCATCCCCCTATCACCCAGAGCGTCAACCACAGACCTTACATTCTTACAGGTTATTTCCTTTTACCTAACTAGACTAGGCTATCAGGTGCATTAACCTTTTATCTCCCGCTGTCCTATGCGTAGGACGCAAGTTAAAATTAATTTTTAGCAAACTCATATGAACAAAAAATAAACCAAAATCTCACTGTACTGTAGAAATGGTTATTAATACAGAAAATATTTTTACTTTCTTGCAATTGATCAAAGAATGTCAAATACAATCAATACTGCATTGCTAAAAGATGTATTTGAGGTAGATTGTAAAGCAACTTAAAGTACCAAAAAGAAACATTGGGAAGATCAGAGAAACATTTTAAAAGAAGGGGGTAGTAGGACAGGTCTTTTGCACTAAGCATATAAAAAAGTACATTGCAGATTTGGAAATTGCTAGCTCCACAAGCTTATGAACGATAGGTATTTGTCAGACGCATGTTGCAGGAATAGCCAAGTGAATGGACAAAATCTTGAAAACGTACAGTGCATTTTCGGTAAAAATGGCAAAATCAATTAGAGTAAAAACACTGCCGTAGAATGTATAAAGTAGCCCACACATCATGCTTCAAAAAACATTCAAAAAAAGTTGTACTTGTCATATGTAAGCACATCCTGTTTGCCAGCCCACAACAAAAACATCCATCCTTTGATGAGATTCACACACACACATTATTTACTGGTTTTGAACTCCAGAGTAATGCACAACAAACATAACAAATTCACCACATCCCGTGCTCTCACCTGATAGTTGATGGTTGACCACCCGCTATAAACATTGTTAATTATTATCAGAAACTTGTTCTCCAAGAGAGTGATTTGGTCCCAGGGACTGTAATCTGTCTTCAACGCACTTGCAAATGTCGCCATGGTGCTCACAAACTTGCTGAGTGGCTCAGCCAGCTCTGCAAAATCCACCAAACAGCCCCTGAACGTGTTCAGGCACATCCCCTGGCAAGGCTCCACCCCCAAACCACTCCCCCCATATCCAGCGCAGTAGGGACATGCCAGCATCCTAGCCAGAGAGACGTTGCACCCCCAGGTGAACAGCGGGGACCTGATGGACCCCAGGACCACGTCACTGGTGTTGAGGGCTAAGAGGTAACTGAGCAGTGCGTCAAACGGCCTGCTGAAAATGTTGTAGTACGATTGCACACTGGGGCCCTGGGTTGTGAGGAAGTAACGGTAGGTGCAGTTGCGGAACTCTGGGGTGTCTGGTGGGATGGTGGCTGATGCGAAGGCGTGGTATGTGGCCATGTAGAGGTTAAAGAACACCTGGTAAAACTGATCTTTGAGCTGGCAGGTGTTCCATGTGTACACAGCTTGTTGGAGGTAACCGTAGAAGGTGTCGAACAGGGTGAGGTAAGGTGCGAAAAATATCCCGTACATGCTGCGAAGGTTGGAGACTAGCACAGCCTTGCTTCCACCGATGAAGTTATACAGCAAATCTACATGGATGGATGTTTGTAATCATGGAGCTACTGACCGACATTCAACACTGAACTAAGACCCAAGCACCATACGCAAACATGCACACACATCTGATTGGTTCCTGGCCACCCAAAGAGACACAGGCTAGTGGGAGGTCCCAAGCCCTGGCCTTGGCTCCATGGTTAATACAGCTCCATTTTAAATTCTGCTTGTTTCTTCGTAAAATAGTTTGTAACCAATGATTCTACACCTCAGCTACCAATCATTTCACACCTCTTTATACATGTATATCACTATAAAAGTACTTAACAACACATCTTTGCGACGATATTACCTTTTCCTTTCAAATTTCATACACTTGTTTCCACATCATTTCTCTGTGTGAAAATCGATTTTTGTGATCTAGACCTTTTCCGTGCCGTGGATACAACAATCGTTAACCCCGCGGGTTAGAAATCCACATTTCTCCACGTACAAGTGCTGAAAAAGTGTAAAATTCGGAGTGTGCATAGAGGAGTCCTGTAGCTATTGATTTGCACCAATGATATAATCACCGCCTTCCCATTCAGTGAGCGGGACGCGATTTGCCAAAATCATTGGCGCGAATCAAGCGGGAAAACGTGCCCGTAGTTTGTTCAACTGTATCTCCGTAACGGATGATATATAAATTAACGAACAGAACAAATCAATAGCTACAGGACTCCTCTATGTGCAACCCGAATTTGACACGTTTTCAACACTCGTACTTGGAGAAATGAGGTATCTAACCCGCGGGGTTAACGATTGTTGTATCCACGGCACGGAAAATGTGTAGATCACAAAAATCGATTTTCACACAGAGAAATGGTGTGGGAACAAGTGTACGAAATTTGAAAGGAAAACGTAGTACCGTCGCGAAGATGTGTTGTTTAGCACAACGTGCAATTTTTATGGTGATAAAATTATAACCCCACTGTCGTGGCACAAGCCCGATTTTGCTTGACACTGTCCCATATATTTCACCGTATAATGCAGAGTAACGATGTGTGCCATCAAAGAGTGCCCACTCTGAGTCTCCTCCGTATAGTGATTAGTGTAGTTAACGCGCGTGTGGGCGCTTGAAACGTACTAAAAACCATTGGACGTGATAGCCTATTCCTTATTTCTCACCATACACTGTAGTACTGCTGTCGCACTGTTTGGTCGTAGCGCTTAGGATGCCCTGGATTTGCGTCTGGTACCTGACGGTGACGGCTGTGTCTATCAGCGCTTCGGTCGTACTGGAGCAGCAGCTCGATGGGAGCGCGCAAACGCCTCCAAGCACAGCTGCATGCAAGGGGGAAATGACATCAGCGTAAGAGGCATCACACACAGGCACAGGCAGGGTACTGCTCGCCTTAGCATATAAGGAAAAGGAACTAGTGGAGTGTCAGTATTAATGAACCGTCAGGCATCGTGTGCGCGGCGTACATACATACTTACACAGTAATGGTAGCTAGTAGTGGGAAACGTACCGTCAGTAGAGTTTTGGTTTCCTGAACTGAAATTGGACAGTATTTCAGACACCACACTACAACTATGGTTTTGATTTGCGACATTTGACTTAATAACGATCGAAGCGACCAGACATACTCCTAAAACAATTCGCATCATTTTCAAGGCAGTGTATTGGTTCTGTTTTTAAAAGAGTAACAGTTGGTTTTGTGGGCAGCCTTATCTGGGGGCCCCCCTTCTGGATTGGGGCTCGCGCATTCTAGAACAGCCTTTGTTCAGGGAGGCCTTCAAACCGATTGGTTAGATTCTGGGCAGCTACCATATAAGCCTCCCCTTCCTTGTGCCACATTGCACACATTTGGCATTGGGAAGGAGAGTGCTTTAAAACGGGTACCGTTCGTAAGTTATTACGATTCAAATACATAGTACTAAGAATGAACGAAGGGCCATTTTCTCGGAAACTGTCCCAAAAAACAGAGCATGCACAAATGCTGCACCATGTACTGTATAAATAAAGTTAAATACGAATTCGAATTATGCCTGGCAATTATTTTTACGAATTATAATTGCAATAATCATTAAAAAATACGAGTTCAGCTCGTATTCATTATTACTTGAAATGGCTGAAAAGTGGGATTTCATGAAGGAGGACACTAGAATGTGTCCAAAACGGTTGAAGCAATCACGCCTATTGATATTGGCGACCTCGCTAGCTTCTTTAGTTGTAATGTGTCGATACAAACAACGCACCGTGTTCGTACTACAGCGATACCGTAGAAATTTCAAAAACTAGAATCTTTGGCAATGTATGCACGCATGCTCCAGCAATTGGCAATTGGAGTGCTGCATGAAAAATTACGAACTCATTTATCGTCAACCATTAAAAAATACGAACTACATATGCATTTGTATTTGTATGTTATTTATACGAATTAGTAAATAATTTAAGTTATTATTCGTATTTAACTTTATTTGTACATCGAGCATATCGCATATACGATTTGTGCCGTATCATGAAATCATTAAAAAAAACGCGTCCCGCGTATAACTCACGAACCGGGAAACGGATAGTGTAGCTCTTTATTGCTATCGATCCACAATGGAAAGACGATCATTTTCATGTTTTGTTCAAGTCGCTAGACCGTTTACTTTAAGAGAACAAAAAAAGCTCGTAGTTCTCGTTCCCAGACCGTAATTTGTCCATAGTCGTCGTCGTCGTCTTTATGGGTGAGTATAACTCGAGATAGGAAAGATTTTGAAGAGCGCCAGTTACACCAAAAATCGTAGAAAATTCTGATAATACATCTTCAGGTATCAGATATATAAATAAAGCATGTAACCAATATACGTAATTTGCAGCTGTTCTCGCGCGCCAAGATATCAGTACGTAATCGCTACGTAATAATTATAGAGATTAAAACCGCTTCCATGACAATGCTTCAGAATTGTGGATTGTGTATGATTGGCATGGAACAGGTGTGAGTTTCATTTGTTTTGCTCACCACTTTTAGCTAGCGAAGTTGTTTTTGTCAAAATGCATTTACGGCTACGAAAGAGGAAAGCTAAGCGACGAGAGGAATACCTCCTAAATCGAGACTATGAGTTAGAGTCCTCCCGAGTTCGGTACGATGCTGATGCTGAACAAAGGCGGGCGTCTGCTCGTGATATGTACAGAGCAAATCTGGAGTCGAACCGAGTTTCTAAGAGGTGGCAACAGGAAAAGAATTCTATTGCGGTGCGAGCTTCTAGGAAGCGACGTTATGAACTGAACTCAGACGAGAAACGAGCTTCTAAGAGGGAAAGCTTGGCGCGCGAGTTTCGAACTAATGGAACAGCTGCAAATGTAACATAACTGTAAACATTGTGTTGCTAGGCAATAAACGTGGGAATTACAACGGCTGGATTTTATCGTACAATCGTATTCAGTTACTTCTACATTGTACTACATGTATACCTGTATACTAGTAGTCACTTATTTTAAAAAATGAATGAAACAAGATATAAAAAACATTCTCTCTGAGAAAGTTAGTGGTATATAGGATTTGAAGGCAATGGTGGTGTAAAAAGAAAGGGAACAAGGGATTCAGTGGAGATACAATGATTATTCCTATATTTAGCACTGTATAGAACGTCATTACAATTATGTTGCTAAATATAGGAATAATCATTGTATCTCCACTGAATCCCTTGTTCCCTTTCTTTTTACACCACCATTGCCTTCAAATCCTATATACCACTAACTTTCTCAGAGAGAATGTTTTTTATATCTTGTAATATTACACTAGCTGCAAGAGATGGAAGGTCACTTAATAATAATGTATCAGCAATTGAAATCGTTCAGCCAATAATTTAAGGAGCATAACTCTTATGCAAACTTTGCAAGTGATGTTGCAGTTCTAGCACCTTTGTATCCCAGAGCAGTCGAGATCTGTAACTATATCAGCAGAGTGCTGGGGGTACTTTAGTTCTCTTAATAGGAAGTGGAACAATGCCAAGTTCATGGCATGCAGTACAAAGGCTGTCAGGATTCCCTGCTATGCTATATTGGCGTGTGTCTTGGGTTGTTACTTCTCTCCTGCTGAGACACCTTGAAGCATTCCAAATGAGCTGCGTGTGCCAAAACTTTGACTGTTCACATTATCCTCGTGTGTGTTATGGCCGGTATTTAACTTGAAAGTCACAGTATTCAATTAGCAATGTCAATCATGCATTAAAATCAACACAAATCCATATGGATATGTTGGATGAGGTGGGGAAGTGACCTGGCAATTATCAATGATGTGCATGGGAATTCCTGTTGTAGGAGATTAACATGTAAGTACATTTGGGTCTGGATACGAGACTACCCCCCCCCCCCCCCCCAGTCTCGTACCCAGACCCACACTCGCTGCTGCTATGCGAGAAATGGGTCTGGTAAACAGCCTAACAAAAGTCGTTCTAGGCACTTTCGCGCCTGGCTCTATCCAGACAGGTACACACTAGCTAGATGTTTTGTTAGAACTTGCCGCAAAACCTGCCTTCGCTGGCACTTTGGATGAGCGGACCACGCCCCCTGCCTAGCGCGAGCGAAACTGAATGTCTTGTAACATACTGCTGAAAACGAGTGCAATAGAAGCTTTGGCTTGTTTGAAAAAGGAATTTATGTACCCTCCTGCAGTTGTATAACCCATATTTAGATTCAGTAATACTCAAGGACAGTCAAGGTACATACATGGTGGAAACATGACCCTGAAAAAAGGGTACCCGATCGCGAGGGCATTTACCACATCAATAACTATGTACCCGTTCGAACTTCGATGTAACAGGGAGTTATTTATAACCATTCCAAAAAAAGTAGAAATTACTCTTTATAAATGAGTGAGCTTTCTGATTATATATATTTTTCCAGTCAAAAAAAAAACAATAGGAGGGAATTATGTCAATATCCACAAATGCCCCAACATTTCTCCGCGTTTCTCGTGGATGCGGTGTTAAAGGTTCGAGTGCGGGAGCTCAAGTACATGTAATAACTTCAGCTCTTTCCTTTGTTCCTCACAGTCACCCAGGTGTTCTCCTATCTTAAAATGCTCTTCATCCTCCAGCCTGTCCCCGTCTGCCAAACTTATATTGACATAGAAGACTCCAGCTTGTTTGATGCTATCGGAACTACGTTGTAAACATAAAGTGTCGTGAATACGATCAGCAAAATAATTGCGAGCGTATTTGCATAGAACCGTCGAATAAATTCAATGTGGTTAAACTGCCAACGCTTTTAATTAGAAAGCTCAGACAACAGATATAACACTATCCCTTGCATCATACATTCTAACGTTAGATACAGCTAGTGTATAGTGCACGGAAATATTAATTTACACGTACCAATGAAATCAGTGCACAGAAACTGGTGTTGTGCATGCACTAATCGAGTTCATGTCAGTTTCAATCGGAATATTAAAGTATGTTGAACTTCGGACTGGATTTATAGAGGTGATAGCTCTGGTATTCAATGCACTGTCTTCAGTAGTAGGGACAGCTCTTATTCCCGAACGTTTCACTCTCGACAGTACAAATACACAGACATGCACCAGCAAGCAGAGCCCTGCCGTCCAGGTGTAACCAGTGAAACAAATTTCAGTTATGATGGTAAACATATACTCGTATTTAAGCGTGCTGCTTCCGATTTCGCCGTAAATCCAATATAAGGCCACTTTGAATTGCAAAGTTGGTTCCCGTCCGGTCTATAGACTGGAGAGGATGCGGGCGGGCGGCTCCATTTCCATTATCCATTACAGGAAGTGATGTCACAATTCATTGTATATATTGTGAACATACATATTAGTAGGTAACAAGCAATTATAACACTATAAATGCGAGACGCCTCGTGTTTTTACGTGCATGGAGTGGGACGGTAATGAATGTGAAATGTATAGTCTGCTGGACATACAATTAATATTTGCAGGAAATATACGTTCTCAATACTAACAATCACTTCTTCTTAGTACTTCTGCGGGGAATCTTTGGCTTCGAACTGCAGTCATCACACTGAGGGAAATGTTCATTCTTTAACATTGCTAATGGAAGGTCTGCTGAACAATAAACACAGATGTCCACATAATTAGCTGAATAGTACAAAGCTTCAATTGGTTCCCCACAATTCATTGATCTTACAAACACTACATCTTGCAAACCTTTAGGCAGTTCTGCATCCTGTAGTAAGGAACCACAAGAAAAACACAGGCCATCCAGAGCATGTTTCAAGCAACTGCTGCTCTTGAGCTTTAAGTTTTCGCGAAGCATAAATTAGTCGCCACATACCACACTCATCACAACATAGCATCATACCACTGTTCTTGGCATGCTGCACACTTGCATAGAAAGGCAGAGAACTTTCTTTACCTCTCTTCAGTAAAGGTCTGTCATTTTCTGAAGTGTCTGCTCCATGAATTTCCTCAAACGATTTGAAATGCCCGTCATCTTTCATCATAGGGTCTGGGAACAACTTAATCTTAGAGAATTCTTCAGTAGACAGCCTCACTCTGCCACAGATCCCACATTCTGCATTCCCACACTTTCTCACTTCAAAGAAATAGTGACGCTGACGGCAGCAATGAGTTAGAAATTGCTTCAACTTTGGTGTCAAAACGTTTACACTGATTTTATCAGTGTAGCTTAGGTTAAAATCAGGGTCTATTTGATTCAAACAACTCCACAATTTTGCTAGCAGTTCTCTAGAAGCAGACTGGATAACTTTGAACTTCTCAGTTGTCTTTCAACTGTAACCTTTCTGTTATTTTTGTCAGTAGTACTTTCACAGGTTCTATGGAGTCCAACAGATCTTCACGAAGATTATTCTGTGCTGCTACTCTTCTAATTTCTGCCACACTATTGCAGCTCTTTATAGCTTCTTCATTACTGTCATTCATTTTACTTCGTGCAACACCAATTGGCGGGTTGCTGTAAGAGCAGCGAAAGGTATTAGGCCTTCAAAGTTTCGGCCCAAACCGATAACGACTTATACAACGTGGAAAAACAGTCGAACTGCACTAGAATGCTAAAACGGCGGAACGCTTTGGGCTATTCCAGTTAATAAGTATACACCCCTACTGATGACATAAAATTTGTGTCCTGGGGGGGATTTTTGAAAATTGTCCTGGGGGGGGGGGGGGGGGCATCATAGCATAAAATCTCATGTCTTGGGGGGGGGGGGGGGGGGGGGGGGGGGGCGGGGCGTAGTGTGGCTACATCCTACATCACTGTCCTAGGGGTTGTGTACATATCATGTTGGATAATTATTGTTCTTGGGGGGGTAGTGTGGCAACATTACTTTATTATGGTGTTACATGTATGTATAAATAATAATGTCTTGGGAGGGGGGTAGAGTGGCTATGTCACTGTCCTAGGGGGTGTCTATAAAAATGTCTTGGGGGGGGGGGGGGGGGGTAGAGTGGCTATGTGACTGTCCTAGGGGGTGTTTAAAAAAAGTGTCTTGGGGGGGGTTGAGTGGCTATGTCACTGGTGTGTATAAAAAATGTCTTGGGGGGGGGGGGGGGGGGGGTAGAGTGGCTATATGACACTGTCCTAGGGGGTATCTAAAAAAAAGTGTCTTGGGGGGGTAGGGTGGCTATGTCACTGTCCTAGGGGGTGTCTACAAAAAATGTGGGGGGGGGGGGGGGGGGGGGGGTTTGAGTGGCTATGTCACTGTCCTAGGGGGTGTCTAAAAAAAGTGTCTTGGGGGGGTAGGGTGGCTATGTCACTGTCCTAGGGGGTGTCTACAAAAAGTGTCTTGGGGGGGTTGGGTGGCTATGTCTCTGTCCTAGGGGGTGTCTACAAAAAGTGTCTTGGGGGGTTGAGTGGCTATGTCACTGTCCTAGGGGGTATCTATAAAAAATGTCTTGGGGGGGGTAGGGTGGCTATGTCACTCACTGTCCTAGGGGGTGTCTAAAAAAAGTGTCTTGGGGGGGTTGAGTGGCTATGTCTCTGTCCTAGGGGGTGTCTACAAAAAATGTCTTGGGGGGGTAGGGTGGCTATGTCACTGTCCTAGGGGGTGTCTACAAAAAGTGTCTTGGGGGGGTAGGGTGGCTATGTCTCTGTCCTAGGGGGTGTCTACAAAAAGTGTCTTGGGGGGGTTAAGTGGCTATGTCTCTGTCCTAGGGGGTGTCTAAAAAAAGTGTCTTGGGGGGGTTGAGTGGCTATGTCTCTGTCCTAGGGGGTGTCTACAAAAAATGTCTTGGGGGGGTAGGGTGGCTATGTCACTGTCCTAGGGGGTGTCTACAAAAAGTGTCTTGGGGGGGTAGGGTGGCTATGTCTCTGTCCTAGGGGGTGTCTACAAAAAGTGTCTTGGGGGGGTTAAGTGGCTATGTCTCTGTCCTAGGGGGTGTCTACAAAAAGTGTCTTGGGGGGGGGGTAGGGTGGCTATGTCACTGTCCTAGGGGGTGTCTATAAAAAATGTCTTGGGGGGGTAGAGTGACTACATCACCGTCCAAGGGTGTGTGTATAAATCATGTCTTGTAATAGTGTACATGCTTGCTGGCTCGTTCAACTATCCCAAATCATACGTAGCAAGGGTTTGGCTGGGTACCTGACCGACTCCCCTGGCTTCATACGTGATACAGGGGCGGGTATGTGATACACCCTATGGAGGGGAGTGGGTCCTATCTGCCTCTTTCCGTATCAGCCTCCCTAAAGTCACAGGGTTGACCCAGGAGGAATCCCATGTAACAGCCAACCCTTCCCCCAAGCCCAACCCCCACTGTTATGCACCTTCTCTCAGATAACATGATAAACATTTGATTCAAACAGCAAACATTCTAAAAGCATGTGCAGTCCAAATTCTGTTGTTGTAGAGCATTCCAAAATTATACAGCATCTCTAAATAGAATGGAAGAGAAAATATGTAAACTAAAATGATACCACCATTGCCTTCAAATATTATATACCATCAACTTTCTCAGAACTCAGAGAGAATGTTGTAACATGTGAAGTCACAAAGGCTTGCTCTTAAGTGAGCAATTGAAGAGCATTTTTAAAATGAATCGTTCTCAGTGCCAAAGGAGGGAATATATATAACTTGAAGTTTGGGGGTATCCATAGTATGTGTAATAAGCCCTCCACCCCCACACTAAGCCCTCTACCCTCCACCCTCACCAAAAAAAGGCTCATGTTTTGAACAAGGGTACTGTTGTGATCTCGAGCACTGCTGCACTTTTTGCTTCGAGGGCAGTATTTCTTTCCATATATGTTGAACAGGTACACACTAGCATTAATGATTACGACGATACGAGCCATTTTATTGTGGGAGCGGAGGGGGGGCCCTTAGTATATGCACTTTACGGTAAGTGTACATGTAACACATGCACAAGTCCAGATATGTACACCAATCTTGCTTAACAGACACAACACAGAGACACACACTAACAGACATATGAACACCACAACATAAAGAGTGGGCACGCTCTTATGCAAGCTGGGAGGATTGTAAAATGGATTGAAATTGAAACATAACATAGTGTCACTGGTTCAACCACAAGAAGTGCATACATGTAAGTACAATTACAAGTAGAGCTCTGTTAAAACAAACATGCACACACCCAACAGACACATACACACACCCAACAGACACATACACACCCAGCAAACACATACCCAACAGACACATACACCCCCACATACACACATCACACCCAACACACACATACCCAACATACACATACACCCCCACATACACACATACACACTTCACACCCAACAGATACATACACACACCCAACAGACACATACACACACCCAACAGACACATACACACCCAACACACACATACACACACCCAACAGACACATACACACACCCAACAGACACATACACACACCCAACAGACACATACACACACCCAACAGACACATACACACACCCAACAGACACATACACACACCCAACAGACACATACACACACCCAACAGACACATACACACACCCAACAGACACATACACCCCCCACATACACACATCACACCGAACAGACACATACACACCCCCACATACACACTTCACACCCAACAGACACATACACCCCCCACATACACATACACACCGAACAGACATATAGAGACACATATAAATATAACAAAGAGTGAGCTTGCTCTTAATTTATGCGAGCAATGGATGATGGATTTACATAACATACGTTTAGTCAGTGCCAAGGAGTTCATACAGTTGGGTATGTTTTTATCACACAGGGGATTACAGACTGAAGAGAATGGAAGGGGGAGTAGGGTCATGGTGATAAAAACTACATAGACAGAAGTGTACACATAACAGTTAAAACTAGATATGCATTGCTACACACATGCTAAACACACACAGAAGCACCGAAACAGATACACATAAACGTAAGAGTTAGCTTGCTCGTTGTCAGATGGGGCCTGGTGGCGCTTCAGTGGTTTCTGGCCACAATGACAACTGACCCTGACCACAAGCTACATGGGAGTTTCAACCTTTACGGCTTCCAAATCTGATAAAATCTGTTGTGGGTATTGCTAACTACATGAAGTTGTAAGTTTCTAACTTCGTCCCAGCTAACATTTCGCTTCAATCATGAGAAAGATGCAGTGCAATAAACCTCTTATCTGAGTGAATCATTTCTTATCAGTTCCGGAAAACACTTTTGTAAGGTTCGAGTGTGCGTTATCTATGTCTGAGCTTTCTAAGCATTGGCAGTTTTACTACATTGTAGGTATTCGATGGCTCTATCCAAATACTCTAGCTAAAGTCCAATTGATTCTACATGTACAGTACATCAGCAATTGTAGAATAGCTTATTGTACTCATGACAGACACTTCCTACATAGGGCCTACATGCACTAACATGTAGTAGAATAAACTGCCAAGGAGGTTGGGTAAACCAGACAATCAATGTTCAGGATAGAACAACCACAGTAACCACAAAGACAGATGTAACAGTTAAACAGATACACGTATGCAACACTATCTTGCACACAACAGGACAATCACAAACGCACAACACACACACACACACACACACACACACACACACACACACACACACACACAGAGCATGTACAGAGGCAGACACACAAACGTACAGACACAAACAAACGCATAACAAAGACATGCACATGTACAAGCACGCACGCGAACACACACACACACACACACACACACACACACACACACACACACACACACACACACACACACACACACACACACACACACACACACACACACACACACAGTATAACATGAAGCTTGCTCTTTGTGAAAATGGATCCAAAAGAAACATGCATAGTAGAGCAAACTGCCCAAGGAGGTAGGGTAAACCAGATGATCAATGTGATAGAACAACCACAGTAACCACAAAGACAGATGCACAAGTTACAGTTTTAAAAGACAAAAGCACAAGGAAAAAAAAAAAAGAAACAAGACACACCACACTGACAGACCTGCACACTATAGAGGCTTGCTCTTATTGAGCACTTTATAAAATGGATTGAAAGGAAACAGACAGGTACAAGAACACATGTTTTGTCAGTGCACAAGGAGTATGTAATGCTTAAGTCAACCAGTGCTTACCTTTGTGAGCTGAATGTCTCTTGAGTCTATCCTGTGCCATTGTAGTGTACTATTCAATACCAGCAGTACCTTTCCTATTTCCTGATGTTTCCTGACATGCCATCATGCCCAAGCAATTCATGGAGAGTGGGCTTTTGGTTCAGAGGAAAAAGTTGGTGAGATGATCATATCTCCTGGAGAGATAGATATATACATTTGAACAGTTTAGCAAAGTTAATAATAACCTTAGTGACTCGCATAAAGGATACAACAAATATTAGTTATGTGGCTTTTTTAAATCTACATACATGTCTCTCTTCTTTAATGACAGTACAATAATACTTCAATGGGTATTAATAACAGACAAGGGCAATAAAAATACTCTTTTTTGGATACTCCTACTAGAAAATTACATCTCACTTTTAAAAATTATAGTGCCCATTCATCTAGAAACTGTTAGTTTTTAACAACACAGCACAGAGAACTCCTCGCAGAACTGTACCTTTAGCCACAATACCAGGCTGGATCATGCCCAAGCTGGTTACGAGTACTGAGTACTGGAACGGACGTATATGAAGTATAAAACTGCATGTATAAGAATGATAAGAATGACATGAGGAATGACACCCAGAGAAACGCACATGCATCAGAACTTTGTTTCGTTGACGAATTCACGTGCACCCCAGGCCTCCCAATTTCTAAATAGAGCGCATCTATCTTATATTTATGCGTCAAACTAACGACTAACGAAACTTGTAATAACGTTAACACAGCACAAAACTGCTTGTAGAACTGTACCTCTAGCCAAAATACCAGACTGGATAGCCCGCCAACGAAACGCACACAGCACAGCTTTGACATGATACACATCACGCGCGCGGATATAATTTAGTTTAATTAACGAACTGATGCAATTGGCTTGCTAATTAGCAAACAACACCCACGCGAACATGGTAATTCACGGGACACTATATTAGCTAAACGATCACACCGTTTTAGACCCTGACAAGCATTCATTATTACCCATAGCAGAGATTCTTGTCATATCCGGTGGTAAAACAGCGAATACATCTCTTACACACACATGGCATATTTAAAAAGGCATATTGAATTGATAATTTTGCCTCAGGAGGATGTACAATTCATATAATGACAAACATTCTTGGCAACAACACCACATCTGCACCCACACCTTCCAACTAGGGATCTCTGACTGACCAGCCCACATGGTTTGTTCAAACTGACAAGCCGTTGAGTGCATGTGAATTCCACACTGGTATTTGCTCTTCCATGGAGCTATTCAGTGCTAAAAGACACCTTCAGAATGTATACATGTGCATCATAATTATTTCATCACAATACACAGCATTTACCATACATCACATTGAATGAAAACTAATGGCATTGGCTCATATATGCACCACTAGTACTGACTCAGGGCAGTTAAGGCATGGGTTCTCAATAGAAACCTTTTTTCTAACATAGTTGCTATGCACTGTGATATATTTAGAATGCATAATATTAAAGCCCGTATTAAACTCGATATAGTATTGCATTTAATGCATGATGACGTCACGCGGACACGGGCAATTAATGAATATATACCTTAACCGTATGGAATCAAATACGGAACTGAAGACGTGACAGTAATGTCTTAAAAACTTTAGTACATATTGCACTTACTATGGACTACATAAGTGCCAGTAGGACCTTTCTGAATTCAATCTTAGCGGACAGATAAATTTAATAACGCTCTAAAGTTTGGACCTTTTTTCAATTTGATCAACTAATACTCACAGTAACTTGGTAATCAAGATTATAATCGTCTGGTCCTACTGCAATTCGGTAAGTACAATGACTCTAGAGTTTTATGGTAGATGTAAAAAAAATTAACTGGCACGGCATCAACTCTGTAAGCGTTGCTTTTGTTGAGTACAACCTCCATTTTCGCGCGCCGCCACGTAACTAGGCTACGCACGCGCGCCGCTATGGCGGGATAAGCCCGCGTTCGTTCGGCTGCTAGGGTAATAGTGAAGCGTACGCATGTTTTTGTTTTGAATCGCCAGCCTTTTTACTATAATAAGCGTCTGTGGGTTCTGCTGAGTCGAGCTGACACGGATACCACCCACAAACCGCATTCTAAACGATTGTGGGTTTTGTGGGTGCTAACGTATACACTCATACACGCACACACATAAACAAAGCGTGTAACGGCTTTCAAAGATAAACACAATAACAACTACATGTATTCGATGTCAAATCCGAGAGCTCTCTATGGCAATGCTCCTGAAAGTCCTCTGTATACCCCCTACATGTGTTCTCCTGTATGTAATTATATGGTGTGGTATGAGGGAAGATGGGTGTGGTGTGAGGAGGGAAGAAGGGTGTGGTATGAGGAAGGAAGATGGGTGTGGTGTGAAGAGGGAAGATGGGTGTGGTGTGGAGAGGGAAGATGGGTGTGGTGTGAGGAGGGATGATAGGTGTGGTGTGGATGGAAGACGGGTGTGGTGGGAGGGATGATGGGTGTGGTGCAAGAAAGGAACATGGTGCGGTGTGATGAGGGAACATGGGTGTGAATGTGAGGAGGGAACATGGGTATAGTGTAAGGAGGGAACATGGGTGTAGTGTGAGGAGGGAACATGGGTGTAGGGTGAGGAGGGAACATGGGTGTAGTGTGAGGAGGGAACAAGGGTGTAGGGTGAGGAGGGAACATGGGTGTAGTGTGAGGTAGGAACATGGGTGTAGTGTGAGGAGGAACATGGGTGTAGGGTGAGGAGGGAACATGGGTGTAGTGTGAGGAGGGAACATGGGTGTAGTGTGAGGAGGGAACATGGGTGTAGGGTGAGGAGGGAACATGGGTGTAGTGTGAGGAGGGAACAAGGGTGTAGGGTGAGGAGGGAACATGGGTGTAGTGTGAGGAGGGAACATGGGCATAGTGTGAGGAGGGAACATGGGTGTGAATGTGAGGAGGGAACATGGGTATAGTGTAAGGAGGGAACATGGGTGTAGTGTGAGGAGGGAACATGGGTGTAGGGTGAGGAGGGAACATGGGTGTAGTGTGAGGAGGGAACAAGGGTGTAGGGTGAGGAGGGAACATGGGTGTAGTGTGAGGTAGGAACATGGGTGTAGTGTGAGGAGGAACATGGGTGTAGGGTGAGGAGGGAACATGGGTGTAGTGTGAGGAGGGAACATGGGTGTAGTGTGAGGAGGGAACATGGGTGTAGGGTGAGGAGGGAACATGGGTGTAGTGTGAGGAGGGAACAAGGGTGTAGGGTGAGGAGGGAACATGGGTGTAGTGTGAGGAGGGAACATGGGTGTAGTGTGAGGAGGAACATGGGTGTAGTGTGAGGAGGGAGTGTGAGGAGTGAACTTGGGTGTAGTGTGAGGAGGGAGTGTGAGGAGGGAACATGGGTGTAGTGTGAGGAGGAACATGGGTGTAGGGTGAGGAGGGAACATGGGTGTAGTGTGAGGAGGGAACATGGGTGTAGTGTGAGGAGGGAACATGGGTGTAGGGTGAGGAGGGAACATGGGTGTAGTGTGAGGAGGGAACAAGGGTGTAGGGTGAGGAGGGAACATGGGTGTAGTGTGAGGAGGGAACATGGGTGTAGTGTGAGGAGGAACATGGGTGTAGTGTGAGGAGGGAGTGTGAGGAGTGAACTTGGGTGTAGTGTGAGGAGGGAGTGTGAGGAGGGAACATGGGTGTAGTGTGGAGGAACATGGGTGTAGTGTGAGAAGGGAGTGTGAGGAGTGAACTTGGGTGTAGTGTGAGGAGGGAGTGTGAGGAGGGAACATGGGTGTAGTGTGAGGAGGGAACATGGGTGTAGTGTGAGGAGGGAACATGGGTGTAGTGTGAGGAGGGAACATGGGTGTAGTGTGAGGAGGGAACATGGCTGTAGTGTGAGGAGGGAACATGGGTGTGAATGTGAGGAGGGAACATGGGTGCAGTGTAAGGAGGGAACATGGGTGTAGTGTGAGGAGGGAACATGGGTGTAGGGTGAGGAGGGAACATGGGTGTAGGGTGAGGAGGGAACATGGGTGTAGTGTGAGGAGGGAACATGGGTGTAGTGTGAGGAGGGAACATGGGTGTAGGGTGAGGAGGGAACATGGGTGTAGTGTGAGGAGGGAAAATGGGTGTAGTGTGAGGAGGAACATGGGTGTAGTGTGAGGAGGGAGTGAGGAGTGAACTTGGGTGTAGTGTGAGGAGGGAGTGTGAGGAGGGAACATGGGTGTAGTGTGAGGAGGAACATGGGTGGAGTGTGAGGAGGAACATGGGTGGAGTGTGAGGAGTGAACTTGGGTGTAGTGTGAGGAGGGAGTGTGAGGAGGGAACATGGGTGTAGTGTGAGGAGGGAACATGGCTGTAGTGTGAGGAGGGAACATGGGTGTGAATGTGAGGAGGGAACATGGGTGTAGTGTAAGGAGGGAACATGGGTGTAGTGTGAGGAGGGAACATGGGTGTAGTGTGAGGAGGGAACATGGGTGTAGTGTGAGGAGGAACATGGGTGTAGTGTGAGGAGGGAGTGTGAGGAGTGAACTTGGGTGTAGTGTGAGGAGGGAGTGTGAGGAGGGAACATGGGTGTAGTGTGAGGGGGGAACATGGGTGTGGTGTGAGGAGGGAACATGGCTGTAGTGTGAGGAGGGAACATGGGTATGAATGTGAGGAGGGAACATGGGTGTAGTGTAAGGAGGGAACATGGGTATAGTGTGAGGAGGGAACATGGGCATAGTGTGAGGAGGGAACATGGGTGTAGTGTGAGGAGGGAACATGGGGGTAGTGTGAGGAGGGAACATGGGTGTAGTGTGAGGAGGAAACATGGGTGTAGTGTGAGGAGGGAACATGGGTGTAGTGTGAGGAGGAAACATGGGCATAGTGTGAGGAGGGAACATGGGTGTAGTGTGAGGAGGGAACATGGGTGTGAATGTGAGGGAACATGGGTGTAGTGTAAGGAGGGAACATGGGTGTAGGGTGAGGAGGGAACATGGGTGTGAATGTGAGGAGGGAACATGGGTGTGAATGTGAGGGAACATGGGTGTAGTGTGAGGAGGGAACATGGGCATAGTGTGAGGAGGGAACATGGGTGTAGTGTGAGGAGGGAACATGGGCGTAGTGTGAGGAGGGAACATGGGTGTAGTGTGAGGAGGGAACATGGGTGTGAATGTGAGGAGGGAACATGGGTGTGAATGTGAGGGAACATGGGTGTAGTGTGAGGAGGGAACATGGGCATAGTGTGAGGAGGGAACATGGGTGTAGTGTAAGGAGGGAACATGGATGTAGGGTGAGGAGGGAACATGGGTGTAGGGTGAGGAGGGAACATGGGTGTAGTGTGAGGAGGGAACATGGGTGTAGTGTGAGGAGGGAACATGGGTGTAGTGTGAGGATGGAACATGGGTGTAGTGTGAGGAGGGAACATGGGCATAGCATGAGGAGGGAACATGGGTGTGGCCTTCTGTGCACCTTTTGCCTCTTCTAGAGCACTCCTGCGGTCCAGCTAGGGCATTGAGATGGGAACATGGGCGCTGGAGGGAACCATCTACATGTCTGAAGTGTGATTATTAAAACACAGTACTACATAGCATAGAGATAGCCATAGATAGTGGTATGGCACACACTCTTAAATCAAGTATGGGTCGTCTGTACATATATACCATATGTAGCGCTCTAAATATGTAGTAAACACTTAATTGCTTGCACAATTTTAGATCTAGCCTGCACACTTTCCTCGTAGTACTAGTAGGCCCAGGCAGGTGGGCTTAGGCTAGAATCGATCGATAATTGAATACCTCCCTCAGTTATCGTTTCAAAACACACCGCACAACGCACACTCACGCAAGATAAACACGCTCGTATGACTGTACAGTTTATTATTATACCAAGCCCGACTAGGCTCCTTTGCACGTAAACATATACTGCATCATACATTCCCACACACACACACACACACACACACGACACTAAATAACGCCCCCCACACACAACACTAAATACGTATACGCCCCCCCCCCCCCACACACACACACGCGCGCAAGCACACACGACACAAAACACGGGCTCCCACGCGGACCCACATACAAGCACACAAACATTATACAACGTACTTAAAGATCGAAACAAAACACACATAGTGAACATAACGAGAGAGAATGACAATATCAGCCGCCCGGCCGCATCGCTTCACATAAGTCACGTGCGATAACGTAGCAATGAATTTCATTAACTCTATAATTTTAAAACCCACGCCTTAACTGCCCTGAGGAATTTGCCTTGGTAAAGGAAATAGTTAATTGGATGTCAACATTAAAATCCCCCTATGGACATTTTTGAGGGGGGGGGGGGGGGGGGGGGGTGGGGTGGGGGGTTTAATAATTTACTGGGGGTAGTGGACCCAGATACATGTATATGGCTGTCCCAAGGATATAAATCACAGCCCTCACGACTGTTTAATTAGAATGTTAACCTGTTCCAGGGGTTCTATTAACAATGAATAATGCATAAAAAAGAAGCAAGTTTAAATTGCCATAAATCATGTGGAGCTACAATAAATATAGGAGCTCTAAATCATGTGTGAATTTAAATAAATTCATGTCCTGAGGTGGGATCAGGAGGGTGCTATAAATCTTGTCCTGGGGGGGCGTGGGGGGAGGGGAGGAATGATATAAGTCATGTCTGGGGGGGGGGGGGGGGGGGGGGGGAGAGGGGGGATGATATAAGTCATGTCCAGGGGGGTGCTATAAATCTTGTTGGGGGAAGGGGGGGGGGGGGGGAGAAATGATATAAGTCATGACCAGGTGGGTGCTATAAATCTTGTCCTGGGGGTGGGGGGAGGGGAGGAATGATATAAGTCATGTCCGAGGGGATGCTAAAAATCTTGTCCTGCGGGGGGGGGGGGGGGGAAGATATAAGTCATATCCAGGGGTATAAATATTGTCCTTGGGGGGAGGGGGGGGGGGGGGGGGAAGAATCATATAAGTCATGTCCAGGGGGGTGCTATTCCTGGGGGGGGGGGGGGGGGGGGGGGGGGTAATGATGTCCAGGGAGGGACCAGAGGAGTGATATAAACCTTGTCCTGGGGGGGAGTTATAATCCATGTCCTGGGGGGGGGTGGGGGTGGTATACATCATGTCCAGGGGGGGAACTATAAAATATGTCCTGGTGGGGGGGGGGGGGGGGGGGGGGGGCATATATCATGTGTTGAGGGAAGTTATAATCCATGTCTTGGGGGTGGTGGGGAATGATAAAAGTCATGTCCAGGGGGGGCGCTATAAATTTTGTCCTGGGGGTGTGTGTGTGTGTGTGTGAATGGTATAAATCATGTCCTGGGGGAACTACAAATCATATACTGGGTAGTGTACATACTGCTGTCCTGGGGGATGTGATATGATGTGTGACTGTCCTGGGGGGGAGGTTATATCTGTCTTGGGGGGGGGGGGGTATAATTAGTATCCGTGTCCAGGGGGGTTAATTTATAAATAATGTCATCAGTAGGGGTGTACACTTATTAACTGGAATAGCCCTTTGTTTGTTTTGCGTACCTCGCGCGCGCAATGTACATACGTGCCCCTCGGAGCAGTCCAGGACATTAGACGACTTACGGAAACCATCCACAGAGTACATGTTTTCTGGTGATGTCCCTATTTTGCAATCTTCAAGGAAATGGTTGGACACATGCTGCTTTATGTCATCATTACTACTACTCAGTTACAAGCACATCGTACAATCCTTGAAGTATATTAGTTTTTCATCTTGTATACAATATACTTTCCAAGATATTATTGTTATTCCACAGCTAGAGTAAAAAAACGGAGCTATTCACAAGGGTTCCTTCCATTACACACGACTTTCACTTTCAAACAACATTTTTTTAAAATGGGGAAAAATTTCTTTTATATTTGAATAAATAGAATAATGGAGAATTAGCATTTTTAAAAATATCATGCGGGCGGGGACGGGAACCAACATTGCAATTCAAAGTGGCCTAATGCGACATTGATACCAGCAAAAGAATACAAAACACGATGGGGTACACGACCAGCGGGACCATCTGTTTGAGTGCTTTTTTGTACTGCTCTTCGCCTGGTAAATTGTGGTACCGGTTACAATGTATTCGACAACAAAGGATCGTTACCATGGCTATAACTAATAACGAACTGGCGAAGAGTCCAATAATAGCGGGCACAAACCATATGACGTACTCTTCAATTTGACCAGCAACGTTGCCGTGCGTAGTGCAGTTGCTATCCTGATCGCGGTCCTGGATCCAGCACCAGCCACCATTCTGGTATCCGTATGAGTGTGTGGTAAAAGGAATGGCAGATATAGCCAACGGTAGACCAAACGATATCACAATGTATAACACTTCAAACCTTTTAAGGTTCACGTAACACACAGCGAAAACGACAACGGTGAAGACCAATTTCAGCCATATTGTGTAAGTTGACAGATATGCTACAGTAAGACATAGGGGACGCGATATTTGATTTTGTTCCACCAAAAGTTGACTGGCGTCCATGACGCAGGTAATTCCAAAGGCAAATGCGCTTACAACCTGGTAGATAGCCAGACGATAAACTATCACTGTGTGCAGCTTTAGATATAGGGCCAAAAGGACAGCAGCGATGCAAACTATTGACCCCGTACCACCAACTGTACCTTCGATCATCAAGATTACTTTATTATCTTCTTTGCTTAGATTGTAATCATTGCAGGTAAGTGTAGTTCGGCACTGACCAGGGATATTAAATACATGGATTGGAAACGGTTCCGTAATCTACGTGTACCGGAAAAACATCCGTGTTGCGCCTACATAGATTCTGAATTGGATGGCTGCTGTTGACTCGGACGAGTATGACATGAATGCTGATCCCAGTGGACGGATTTCAGGGGTGTAGTTCAAAGTTTTCAGATCTGTTGTACGGTAAGTTGTTCAGGAGATTTCGTTACTCGAAGCTTAAGCGATTCGAAAGCTTTAACAGGCTTATGCATTGCGTTCAAAAGTAAAGCTTGACTGATCCCATTAGTAAAACCTGCCTCTTAATTAGAAAGAAGCCAACTTACCAAGTGTAGCTTTTCGTTTCTGCGATTTCGCGACTATAAGAATAGCCCCCAAGCGCAACACGGATGGAAATTAGGAATACCGTAATTCAGCCGTATATCAGCCTCGTTTCCAATCCATGTATTTAATATCCCTGTACTGACGGTCTACACGGGCAACTTTTTGATCGAAATACGGACACGTATATTCAGGTCCGTAACGCCTCCGATCGGCAGAGCCACGTTTCCAATACGCCTGCGTGACACGTTCCTGATTATATGAATAATCTGAACGCCTCGATCGGCAATTTTCGGCATTACGTTTCCGGTAGAAGTTAGCTGTGTATTAGCTCGGGCAGTGGCGGATACAGGGGGGGGGTTCCAGGGGTTGGAACCCCCCCCTCGAAACTAAATATGAATATAATTAATGTATAATCGGCGCACGTGAGCTATACATTTCTACGGAGAGTTCAGCGTGCACTCCGTGAAGTTGCTAAGCAGCTTATTCTTATTGCTTATTCCTTGGTTAGTACTATATTCTGTAAACTGCGAGATATGTAGTAGGCTGGTATTTATACGTAAATCTAAATGTATTCCAAAATGCTAACCCGCGGACGTAATAGAGCGATTCTTTCCGCAGTTATTTTGATTGGTGCGCTAGTATTAGTACCCATCAAAGTTGAATGCACCTTGCTGCATGCTTTTAGAGATGATGGTAAATTTTAACATAGCAAAGAAACTAAGCCGGCGCATGTAATTTTGTAAACGTACAATGGCGAATGCAAATCTGCGATATGATGAAGCACATGCAGCCCTTTAAAACCACAATAGCCTGGAAGCCAGAACGTAACGGAGTGGCACGCATTTATTGGTTATGACATATTGCCTCCGTTTTCCGTTTCTAATCCCCCTATACATGTACAATCTGTGGAATGTGTACAAAAAATGTTTTCGCGCGCCAATGTCACACTGTTCACTGCTTGAAGTAGGTCATCTGCCGGAATCAGTGTGATGGTAAATTTTAAGTGGCTCAACTGAATAGCAAAGAAAAGCGCGCATACATGTTCCAACACAGCCATTTAAATCCGTAAAACCAGAACGTAACCGAGTGGCACACATTTGTTGGTGTTGATTGCCTTAGTGTCCAATAAAATCTTTGGAAAGATTAGAATGCGCACCACAAAAATTTTCGCGCGCTTCGCGCGCGCCCCTCCCCTTCATCAATAATTCATGTAGAACCCCCCCCTCGCCAAAATCCTGCATCCGCCCCTGTCGGGGACAGACCCAGTTCACTGCAGCGCGGGATGGATTACGTCACCGCTAGGGTCGCCACGTGTGGCTTTGTTGTTCCCCATATTGGTGCTCCGATTAATGTACATGTATGGACTCGGTTTTTGGGAAGTGGCTCACGTTCCGAGAGCGCAAGTAACAATATAATACATATTATATTTCGCAAATGATAGTTTTCTGCTAGTCCACAATAATATTCGTCCGTATAAGACCCTCTGAACTAATCTAACAGACCAAAACCGAGTACAGTTCTAGAGAATGAATGCCTTTAAATAACCCAATGAATAAGCAGCCACACAATTACATATCATGCATGTACAGAGCAACGTGAAGCATGCCAGGTGATGTGTTGAAACATGAGCTATTCGGACATTCCGCACATTATTACTTGTCCCCTGTATTGTAAAAAGGGGGACTCATCATTCTGAAGTCAGAGAGGTATGGAGAAAAATAATAATATTACATGTATCGCGCGTGCATGACGTAATGAATTAACCACCCTGATGTTCACCTCAAGCGCTATTGGATGTTGGATACATGTACTTGCATGTTGCAACACACAATCGATCTTTGCAACCCATGCCACCGCTAACGAGGTAACTCCCCGACCCGCTAGGCCCTTACCCAGAATCTCATTACAAGGTGGTCTGTGTAAACTATACATGTTGTTTGGTTGCGGCTGGATAGTTCCAGCAGTTATTCATCGAATATTGCGCCTTACGTATTTTTATGCCCAGGATGGTTTGCTCTTGACTCTCCACAAAAACAGGGAGAAGTTTATCCATCAGCTGAGTGCAAAACAACATGCAAGACAAGGATTGAGATGCTGTTGAACAGTTTTTTTTTTTAATTTTTTTAAAAAAGTAATTGAGTAAAGAACACACACATACAGCAATCATACATATCACATAATTTATTAACCAATAAATGGTTCAGACTACTTCAATGCATGCATGATTGAGTAAAGAGCGGCCCCATCCTCAAAGCCCAGGCCACTTCTCCACTTTACTCCGGAACCCCTTAGGCATATAGGCTGGTTGCTCTGATGAAAGCCTTGCTCTGGTGTAGCCACATGTTTGTGCATAAGACTTTTTTCATTTGCTTGCAACACATGTGGCCATTCTCTTCAGGAAGTGCTCTGCTTGCTGATGAAAAAGTCCATCAACTGAAGTCACAAAGTTGCCGGTATAAGCTGTAGACTGCCAGAGGGTGGTGTGCACAGATGGGTGAAGCAGGCTCCTATGGTACCATTGGCAATTGTTTCCAAGCCATTGTCAAAGATTGCCATGGACACTTTGCAGAGTGATTTGGCATCCTAGTGCCATATATGCAACAAGCTGTCTAGAGGCAGTTCCACTCCAGCTAGAGTATCGATGTGGAGAATACTGCAGACAAACTGATTAAGGTGTTAATTTGCCCTGGTTGGAATACCCCACAGATCACCTCCTAATTGCTGTCAGAGTTCATAACCATTCCATCCAGATAGATGGCATAATCAGCCACACCCTCAAGATCATGCTTTGCAAGATTGTGACAAGCTTAAGCTTATGCCTTACTTGTGTATGGGGAGGCTCAAGCATCAACTGGGTTTTCCCCTAATATTGAGGTTGTGCACGTGACCAAGGTATGCAGGGACTACTGGACGTGGTGAGGGAGTCACGAGAGGTGAGTAAGACAGTACGAGAGAGTTTGGTAAGCTACTATACATGTATGTGTTGTCTACTACGGAGAGACTGAAGGAGATAGTAGAGATATTTGCCAAGAATATGCCGGTCATGCAGGGAGCATGGCAGATAGAAGCACTGGTATATAATCAGGACTGAGGGAGTTCAAAAAATGGTGATATTTGTCTGCACAAGCTGCAGCTGCTGGCCAGTGGCAGGGACCCTACAAGGTGGAGAAGAGAAGGGTTTCCATGTCAATATGTTGAAGGCATTTCATGTTTGGCAGAAGGACACAGGCTGTAAGATGACAGAAATGGAGGACGAAGAGTTGGAAAAGGAGAGGGCATTAAGATAGGAGAACACCTGGATGAGGATCAGAGGAAAGAGCTAATCAGAATGTGTTTAGCAACTGCCCAAGAAAAATTCAGAATCCAGCATTGGCCATTTAATTTGTGATTCATAATTATAGTCCTCTTCAAACAAGGATGATTTTCATCCATATCGAGATGCTCCTCTGTAGCTCCTTTCTTTCGAGTGCACTTCTGGGAACGTAGCTACAGCAGTCTGCATGGCTCTAAGCAGGATGTTTTTCAGCATATGCACAAACTGCTTGCTTAAGCATATCACTGTATGGTTGTGCTTTATACCTCCAGCTCTAACATTGTGACTAAAAGATGCTTCCATTTTCGGCCTTAGCTGTTAAATTACTAGCATGCACTGACTGTATTAAGTATGCAAGGTTTTACGTGGTAATGTGTTATGATAGAGTTATATAGTAGCGATTCATGTACAGTGCAATAATGATCGAGGGCAATAGCATTGAGGTATATACCACCAGCTAAGCAGCGATATGATAGTACACAAAATCAATATCTGTTGCCCATTCGCCCATCAACTGCATCTTTGTTCGCATCAAGTAAATTTTCCATCGTTTCATTAGGATTCAGTAAGCGTGCATGGTCAGTAATTGTAAGAGATTAATATATTATGGGACATATGAGGAACCTCTTGATGGTCAACTTGTTACCCCGTTAGAATCTGCACAATACTTCTAAAAAAACAGTTCCCATCTCCTTTGATCCGAAAATTTGCCTTATGAGCCTGTGATATTCCTATTCTCACAGTTGTGGTGAATACAATCCCTCATGTTGATGATGTGCATCACAAAACTGACAAGAATTTCCTCTGCAACACAACACTATCGAAGGCTTCATTATCATCACCATAATCATGACAGGCAATTGCCTGGGTTGCCTGGTGGGCTCCACCGGCCCTGTGGTAAAATATTCTTGGCAAAATATGCCCGTACGTAGTTTATTCCTGAATGACATACTCTGTAGCCATTACAAAGGTTGTGCATGGATGATGTAATCCAACACATAACAGACAAAAGTTTTTCCCAGGTTAGGCTGAGCTGAGACTTAGTTGAGGCTGACTGTGGTGAAGCAGGCTGTTGAGGTAAGCTTGGATTTGAGGTGGCAGAGCTGAGTTGAGGCTTACTGTGTTGGCCGAGTTAGAACTCTGGCATGGTGCAAGATATCTCACAAGCATTCTCCTGGGAATATAAAGCCACATAATATTATATTAAGGTGCACAACTCTCGTTATGCTCTTACCTGACAAAAGATGGATTGAATGATACCCATGCACAACAAAATCCTAGAGCTGGTAGGCTGTGCAAAATTTTAATGTTAGCACTATTATAGTTCTGAAGCCCCTTGATAGTTGTGTATTTGAGACCAGCAGTAGCCAGAGTGATATGCTTCAGCTCTTGAGGCCAGCCTATATGTAACACATTGATTATGTTATGCCCATGAATAATTATGTATATAAAGGTTTGCTTATATGTTTTGTAGTGCTCCTGGACAATATAAACCTCTGCAGGCCTACATTGAGTTTCTCAATGGAAACATTGTTGAAGATCTTCAAACCATCACCACACCTAAACAAAAGAAACATTCATGTGTTTTCTGTAATGATACAGCTTCCTTAGCGCACTTGGAATTTGTAGTATGGGCCTCAGACAGAGAACTCATATGCTGCTGTACAGAAAAATAATGAAAGTCAGTTGCTGTAAATATTCTGTGCTCTGACAATTGCATTCAATGACTCACACCTATACAACATAAAAGATTGTATAAAACACATTCGTAACATCATGCACACAAATATACATACACACATTCGTGGCTTCCGAGTCCCCAATCTTGGATAAAGCAGGGACCTCCCAATCCTATGTACGTTCCTCACAATAACACCTTTCTGGTTATCAGCAGCTTGTACAGCTTCTCTCAAGGCTGGTACACGTAGTGAACGTTCTCAGCTTCCACAAGTGTTTTTCTTGCCAGAGATCATCAGTTCTCCTAGCACGTGTTGTATAACAATGCTATGATGTGATCCCCTTTCCCTTGTTATGTACACATCACGGCTGTGTACCAGAAACACCTACATGTAGTACAGAACCAGTAGTCTCGTCCCCAGCCTGATATGTATTTTTGTGTTGCGGTGATGCATGTAATCCATCCGCTGCTGCCATATGTGGGTCTGGGGATGAGACTCCCTACCAGGTAGTGTGTGTTATTTAGATGATCAGAGCACCCCCAAATTCTTATCATTGACATCTTAAATTTCACCAAATGCGATCACAGAAAAGAAATCCGAGCAATGAAACCTTAAGGCACTACTGTACCCCAGAGCTCGAGTGTGTCACACATTGACAGAGTGTTAAGAAATTTCAATTCACGGTTCATTGCAAGTATTGATTACTAGCACCAGTAGTCTGGAACAAGGGAGCACCCTACTTCTAAATAATCCATCCGCATTGTGCGAATCAGGATCTAGGTACGAGATGGTGTCTGATAGCCTCCATTATTTATTGGAAATACCGTAAATCAATTCATATGACTGATCTAATTTCAAAACCTAATGTTCACTAGTCAGGAACCCCTGTTAACTTTAATAAAAAATAGGGGCTGTGGACGAGGCTAACATGTAAATACATGTCTAGTGTAGATCTGATAGCATCAAACAAGCTGGAGACTTCCATGTCAATAGGTTTGGCAGACGGAGACAGGCTGGAGGATGAAGGATAGGAGAACACACCTGGATCAGTGACTTTGAGGAAAGGCTGAAGAGTGGGATTGGAAGTTATTACATGACCTTGCATTATACAGTGCAAATATTAATTTACATGTACCAGTTAGTAGAAATCAATGCACAGAAACTGGTTTTGTGCACGCACTAATCTTGGTCAGGTTCAATCGGAATACTAAAGTATGTTGAACTTCGGACTGGATTTATAGAGGTGATTGCTCTGGTATTCAATGCACTGTTTTCAGTAGTAGGGACAGCTCTTATTCCCGAACGTTTCATTCACCACAGTACAAATACACAGACATGCACCAGCAAGCAGAGCCCTGCCGTCCAGGTGTAACCAGTGAAACAAACTTCAGATATGATGGTAAATATATACTCGTACTTAAGCGTGCTGCTTCCAATTTCGCCGTAAATCCAATGCGACATTGATACCAGCAGAAGAATACAAAACACGATGGGGTACACGACCAGCGGGACCATCTGTTTGAGTGCTTTTTTGTACTGCTCTTCGCCTGGCAAATTGTGGTACCCGGTTACAATGTATTCGACAACAAAGGATCGTTACCATGGCTATAACTAATAACGAACTGGCGAAGAGCCCGATAACGGCGGGCACAAACCACATGACGTACTCTTCGATTTGACCAGCAACATTGTCGTGAGTTGTGCAGTTGCTATCCTGATCGTGGTCCTGGATCCAGCACCAGCCACCATTCTGGTATCCGTATGAGTGTGTGGTAAAGGGAATGGCAGATATGGCCAACGGTAGTACAAACGACATCACAAGATATAACACTTCAAACCTTTTAAGGAGCGAAAATAAACAAATGAACCGATACGACAACGGTGAAGACCAATTTGAGCAATAATGTGTAAGTTGATAGAAACGCTACAGTAAGACATAGGGGACGTGATATGTGATTTTGTTCGACCAAAAGTTGACCGGCATCCATGACGCAGGTAATTCCAAAGGCAAATGCGCTTACAACCTGGTAGATAGCCATGCAGACGATAAACAATCACTGTGTGCAGCTTTAGAAATAGATCCAAAAGGACAGCAGCGATGCAAACTATCGACCCCGTACCACCAACTGTACCTTCGATCATCAAGATTACTTTATCTTCTTTGCTTGGATTGTAATCGTTGCAGGTAAGTGTAGTTAGGCTGCTGGCAGCCATTGTTCCGTACTGATGGTACACCGCAGTGCTCAGCGGATGGATTACATGTACAAGACGCGTGGATTGCTTTTGTTGTCTTCCATATTTGTGCTCGATTTACTACATGTATGCCAATGGAGCTTATAATTAAATGATTTTAAAAATATGCTCGGCTTTTGGCTGTACTAGTAGGACAAATAAAAATGTTACATTTCGCGCAAATATCAGTTTTCTGCCAGACGACAATAATATTCTTCTGGTTCAATTTGAGTTAAAAAAATAAAGCATGGCAGGAAAGAAATGCTTCTTGATACTGAGTCTCATTCAGTGGTCCAAAAGCATTTGCACAGTCTGGTACAACTCTTAGGAGGAAGTCCCTGAGGTGCCTTGACAGTGGCTTGTGAAAGTTTTTCCACATACATAAACTTTTTCTCTTACAAATTTCATGAATTTTGTCACCAATCACACCTCCGAGAAAGCAAATACAAAAATACCTTGATAATTCTTCTTGTGCTGGAGAATTGCACTTGATTTGTTCCTGGCTTCATCGTCTTATTGGCTGCTTATGGTTATTTTGCAGAACCCACTAAGGGTCAAGAGTTCCTTTCAAGATCTGGGAGTAAAGGGTGTTACTGGAAAAGGCACTTGTAAGGAATAGCATCCTGTTAGATGAGCTAAATGATGCTATTTACAAACCCACCCACATGCATGGTTAGTGCAAAAGGTCAGCTGTTAGTGAAGTTAGTGCAGGTGCATTGCTTAACAAGGCACTGAGCATGCATTAATAGTAGGTACAGGGTAGGGGTAGTAGTAGATAAGGGGAGGAGTAGGGGTAGTAGTAAGTAAGGGGAGGAGTAGGGGTAGTAAGTGGGTAAGGGGAGGAGTAGGGAGTAAAAGATTAAGAGAGGAGTAGGGGTCATTAGAAATTCACCTATTTTCTATATTACCCTACTCCTCCCCTTACCTACCACTACTCCTACTCCTCCCCTTATCTACTACTACCCCTACTCCTCCCCTTACCTACTACTACCCCAAATCCTCCCTTTACCTACTATTACCCCTACTCCTCCCCTTACCTACCACTACCCTTACTCCTCCCTTACCTACTACTACCCATACTCCTCCCCTCACCTACAATCACTTCTCCACTTACTAACCACCCCTTACTGCTACTTTTACTCCTCCCCCTACAACTTCAATACAAAGATGATGGGGGAAATTTTGATGGTGGCACAGGCTCAATCCCCCGCCCACCATATGCAGTATAACAGTATAACTATATTAATAACTATTGGACATCCCTTATACTTTGAATGAAACAAAGAGGGTACGGGACACCAGTTGAAGATTCCTTTAATTTAAGTATGTACATATTGACAATATCAGTACTTTTATATCATGAAAATGCTAGTCTTACACTCCCCGGCTACACTGTGTATCTTACTCCTCCCCTTACCTACCACCTGTACCTACTACTACTCCTCCTCCCCTTACCTGATACTACCCCAAATCCTCCCCAACCTATTACTACCCACTCCTTACACGACCAATTCTTATGCTACCTGAATCAGATCCGCTACCCATATGTGGTGATTCAGTCATGAGGCAGACTTAAAAATTTACAGACCTTGTTCTGGACACTATTGAATTCCATTGGAAATTAAGTCCACCTCACGGCTGAATTTTGGGTAGCATATGAATATTGGTCGTGTACCTGCCAGCATAACCCCTTTCCCACTACTAACTATATTGCTATATTGCTCCCTTACCTACTTCTCCCCTTACCACTTCAGGATGGGGGGAAATTTGATGGTGTCACTCGTCCAATCTCCTCCCACCATATGAATTTGTGCAGTATAACTACATCCAATAACTTTAATACTTCCTTTATGTGCCCTGAATGAAACAAAGAGGTTATGGGACACCAGTTGAAGTGATTCCTTTCATTACACAAGTACCTGTCACAACACAATGGATCTACATTAACTCAAAACTTACGAATGTCTGTACGTCTCTACTACTTACTCATTCCCTTACCTTCTACTACCCCAACTCCTACTACTACCTTACCTACCATCACTTTTCCACTTACTAACCACTATCCCTACTCCTAATGCTACTTTTATTCACCAACATGCAGGGTACTTCCTTCACAAGCAGCTACATGTACCTGCTTGTAAATACATGTGGATGACTTCTGCATGAGGTCAGATGTACTTGCCATGGAATTAATAGCTTGGGTAGGCTTATCAGATACACTAGTCTTTACCTATTTCACTAGTGAACAGCCAATAACTCAATTGAGCAACTCCATTTTAATGGAAGCATACCTTTACAAGCCTAATCATCACACCTACTATCCAGGTCTACTGGTATAGCACCAAGCTGCCTTGTGTGGTTGTAAGAGGTGTCCTAGAAGAAAGGTGCTGAACTAGCAGTATGGTACCTTACCCCCAGCTAGAACAACATGTGCGTTTTTCTATGCATGCGAAGTTAAGCACAGCACCTGCACTAACAGCTGCATGTGCAAAGCTAGTACACAACCATGGGTGCATAGGTTTGGCAACTGCACCAATAGTGAGTGTTATTAACAATATTGAAGTAATGATTTTTCCTTGATTTTTTACCTTCTAATTAAAAATTTTAGTTTGGTACTGAGTTGATTTTTAATTGGTTCCTATTGGATTTATGGATATCCAAAAATGTTTTGTGTGCTCTATCCTTATAATACACGTTTGTAAAGTTCATTGAGTCATTGTGCAGTTGCAAAACAAAAAATGAGCGGAATCAATCCATGTAGAAAGGGGAAACCACTTTATAAACGTGTATACCAGTATAAAGAATGGAAACAGAAAGAAATATGCTAGACATTGTTTGGGATCCCTTAAATCCCATACAAACCAATTTCAGCGGGGGGGGGAATCAACACAGTAGCTAGTAGAATTTAAATAATTAATCATTTGCTGCATGCTGCACTGAAGGATTAAAAGAAAGCAACCACAGAAGCCACCCAGCCTACATACAAACACACAAGAGAATATAATGAATGTCAGCTTCATCACCCACTCACATCATGTGAATTTGCAGCAATAGGCTGTAACTTTTGCACACAAATAATAATAATATTATATGAAAGAACAATGTGTGCACAATATACAACTGATCTAAATATAATATAGTACTTCTTCTAAACAGAGGATTGTGTGGTGCCCTTAATGCATAGGCCTAGATATGTCAACGTTGAGAGCTACATCTTGTGCTAAGTTGATGATTTTGGCAACATTCACAGCCTGCATGAAGGAATGAGCAGGTCATTATTATGTTATGTTACACCAGAATAAGTACTTGCCTATACAAACTAACTAGATGAACATATCATACACACATGTTAAAACATCAAGTATCTACATGTAGCAACATGAAGATTTGATGTACACTACACATTTTCCGTTGCACAAGGCATACAACAAGTTTTTTAAGCCCATACCGAGAACATCTAAATCACACAATATTCACATGCTTCTAACTAATGTTGGTGGTACAAACATATAGAATTTAAAGGCAATGTAGTGGTGTAAAAAGCAGGGAAACAAGGGTTTAAATTATAAGGAAAAAATGAAATAACCCAATATTATATGTTGTTCATGTCGTAACCCCTCAGTAGTTAAAGCCAACCTAACATTCAGCAATCACAAATGATGGTAACGAAAATCATGTGGTTATTTACTGCCTGCAATTTTAATCTTTCTACCCTCATACAGGGTGTTTTGTAAATCAAGGAAAATAATTTATTGGTGGAAAACGTTACATGTATGTGCGATAACATGTTAGATAAATATCTATTTAAACTTAACTAAATCAATTCCTGATGATGCCTATCTTATAGGTCGTTAAAGGTGGCTAGCTCCAACATTTTGTTTGAATTATAATAATTTCAACTTCCCTAATTTATTAATAAATTCAAACCACTAAATGACAATATAAGAATTGATTGATTAAAAAAAGCTGCAAACTTTTGATATGTAACTACTTCCTTTTGAGTTATTTTAAAGGTTAAAATCATGAGTGTACTTGATTTTGGAGGGTTTTCGAAATGTTCATAATTAATTTTATATTACTAGCATGTCTTCTATTGCAGATAGAATTTTTAGCAAACATTTAGGTCATCCATTATCCTTGATTGTGAAACAGCTTGTATATTTGTTTTGCCTAACAAAAACAATCCTTAATGTTGATCACTGATTGAATAAGGATCTTGTACAACTGCAATCTCTTGGAGTCATTTTTGTTTTATAATAAAAGGTAGCTAATTGTGCTACTGATGTTCCAACTTGTTACTAAAGTGGGGGACAGCATCAAGGAAGTGAAATGTGATGGGCAAATTAAGCATTATAGTCATAGTCCATGCATCAATAGATATTGTCTGTGATATTGCGGATAGTTCATATTATTGTATTAGCTTAGTACAAAAAACAAAAGTGTATTCTCAAAAAATATTTCAGGCACTACATGCATATGATCCCACATTGAAAATTTGTTTTGACAATAAAAAATTTGTTTTTTGTTTTTCTGGGTTTTGCAGCAGGGTGGGACATACACATGTACATGTAGGTGGTTCTAACCACCTGCATTAATTTTGATGCTAAGTGATGCCCGAACAGTCCATCGAGAAACATCACCACACGATTTGTCAACATACGGCATAAGAAGTATTACTGGTGCAGGAGTTATGTTCCCTTTTTTACAGACCATGGAGCAAAGGGAATTTATTTTTTTAAATACTCTAAAAACGCTTTGCATGTATAAAAGGGATGGGGCAAAATACACATGTGTAAAATTTGCACGGAAAATAATATACATGTATCATTGAAATATAACCTTTAGGAAAACCATCCAAAAACCACTCCCCCCAAAAAACAGTATGCCTTGATACTTTATGTACAACCCCCCCCCCCAAAAGTCCATTTTTTTCATGATACGTGCTGCAGTAGGTACAATGCAAATACAGTTGATTACTCTTTTGTTGTCCTGTAGACAATGTGAAACGTTCCACAAATGTAGCGAAGCAGTTTTTGTATTGGTACAATGCAGTAACAAAAAATGAGTGCATTTTGTAATGCTGTTTTAAACAGAACATTACTCACAGTTTTTGCTGCCTGGTCGAGGTCTTGTTCAGCTATCAATTGGAGCCCAGAGGAGTCAATAAGAGCTTTAGCCTGCTCCTGTTTGTTACCTAACAGTGAAGTCAAATATGAACATCAGGAAGAGTTGCATGGTTGCCCACAGTGAATAATGATGCTAAAACTGAATGAATATGAGTAGTAAACAATCAGTAAACTAAAGTTTTACTGAAAACCTAATCCTATTCTTTGAGCTGTAGGCTCCATTGTTACCTAATGTATGGTGGTGGCCTTTAATAAGACACTGAACAGACTTCGTTACCTTGAAGGCGCACAACTATAGGTGTCTTCATCTGCAGTTCCTTGGTGGCAGCAATGATGCCCTTTGCAACTTCATCACAGTGTGTTATGCCTCCAAAGATATTCACAAAAATTGCAGATACCTACAGGTATAGTATGGATGACCTTTGATTCTTGCTAAAATGAATAGTGGTAGTGAAATAGCCCGTTTTTTAAATCTACCAACCAAATCTCAGAAGGTCATAGTCATACCGTTGGCTGCCCCACATATACCAAAGTAAGACCACACAAATTCTCCTTATGACATGACCTGATTGGCTTTTGCATTTATATAGCCACACACAAGCTACAAGCACAGTAAACAGCATGAGGGATGAACCCTGTATACATGTATTCCCCAATGACAAGTACATTACATGGTGTCAAATGTGTAGTCAAAGGTCTTGGCTATACTACTTGCTATATCTAATTGGCACACAACTTCAGCAGCCTACCTCTCCATGAAAATGCACATGTATATCAAGGAACTATGTACTTATTCACTTAAGTTCCAAAAGATCTCGGAGCCTTATGAATTTCTTCTCCCAATTTTTCGTTTTTCGATAATCCCCAAACTCACTTCAGATATAAATGAATCAATAATTGCTGTGTGCTTGATTAATTTACCACACCAATCAAGTTGTTTCATCATTACAGGTAGTGTGACAACACCTGATATCAGATAGTAACAGTGTCCAACTACACATAGACATACCCATAGAGAGATACAGAGGGAGGGAGGGGGAGGAGGGAGGGAGGGAGGGAGGGGAGGAGAGAGGGGAGGGAGGAGGGAGGGAAGGGAGGGAGGGAGGAGGGAGGAGGGAGGAGGGAGGGAGAGGCACTACAGTAAACTGATATGTAACCTGTATGTGACAGTACAACAATGTATTATAACTCACATTCTTATCAGTATTGAATATGCGGAAGCTCTTCACAACTTCTTTAGACGTGGCACCACCTCCAATGTCTAGGAAGTTGGCAGGCTCACCTCCATATAGCTGAATGAGGTCCATTGTGGCCATAGCTAGCCCTGCTCCGTTCACTGCAAAGATCAATAAACAAGAGAGTATACATGTACACACTTCTAAGCAGTAGTACAAGGAAAAGTACACATCAGTCAAAGTGCCTAACTCTACTGTACAGAACAGCATTAATTACATAACCCTACAAATGAATTCAGCAATATAAATGTAACTTCCATGGCCCCATGGGGGGGGGGGGGGGGGGGGGGGGCTCTCCTATCCATCCCATTACCTAACCCACATGTACACCTCTTCACATGTATGTTGCAACAGTGAACATTACACAACAGCTCCTCGTACCAAGGCATCCAATGTTGCCAGTGAGGCCGATATAATTGACTCCTGCACTTGCAGCTGCCACATCTCTTGGATCTTCTTGAGACCAGTCTCTCCAACTGAAGATCTCCTTTTGTCTGTACTCAGCATTGTCATCAAAGTTGATCTTTGCATCCATACACATCACTGCACAATCAAAGAAGATGGTACAACAGTCATTACTCCATGCAGTACCAGCATCCATGCAGCTGAGAGGACAGGCACAAGCATGTGTACTGGATGGTCATGCATCACTTTGGTTGTGAAAATGGAATTCTAAATACATGTACATGTTGTACATGTATATGTTTACAACCAATGCAGAGCCACCCAAGCATGCTATTAGGTGTGCCGAAGGCACATAAAGTCAGGAAAAGGTTAGGGTTTTAGGTCTGTGGAGCGCGAAGCGCAAGCATACACGCCCAACTTTACACCCGGAGCTCGAATCCTGTGTCAAATTACACCCGGGGTGCTACCCAGATTCCAAACATTGAATTTAAAAAATTGATCTGGCTCATCGCCATACTTCGCGCACCATATTAACACTCCTGGTACCCGAGTGAAGGCTGCCTCATGCACTTATTGTCCCCTCAGTGTAACAATAGCCCCCCCCCCCCCCCCCCCCCCTGTGAAAGATCATTTTTTGATAAACACCACCACATCCAGCAGACAAACCACAAGTGTTGCCCAGTGGAGCAGTACATAGAGAAACTGAATGTGTGACAAACAAATGTACATGCACTAAATGCTATAGGTATTCTTTTAGTATGGACTCAGTTTCACCAGTTGGGAATCAGTGTTACTGCTTACAATAGTTACCGTTATACAGAGTCTGACATATACATGTACCAGGAGCCCATTTATGTGAGCTAATGGACCTGCACACAATGCCAGTGGCTTCTGTGCCATTCAATCAATTAGAACATAGCAACTATGTCAACTACATGTATGCAACCTACATGTAAAAGGTTGAATAGTGTACCATCACCTTTAGAAACATAAGTCTGCCAAAACTCACACATTGAATCTCATTATGTACTGCATCAGGTGGTGTGTCTGCTTGACTCTGGCAAGAGCAGTTTACATGTAATTCCCTTCTTTTAAATTCTTTTAAATCAGTGCACTATCATGTACTGTACTTATACATGAACAAATCATTGATACAAGTATTCACTCCACACACCTGATTACATCTATATCACAATATGGAACTAGAGCCTAGTGAGTGTTGGGTACGGTTGAGCAATATTATGCTGGAATTCCATCATGTGCTCGTCAAATGTATACATCAATTACTAGACCTTAATTCTATGTGGTGATCAGAAAGTTCTGGAACTGGATCTGCGGCCAAGACTACAACTATACATACACAGGTCAGTGCAGACATCAACATACACAGTACAACCAACCCTGCAGACATGTAGACACAATACAATGTGCATCTGTGGGCTGTTTTACAAACCTCTGTCCCCATCTTGCACCATTGGATTGATCTCAATAAGAGTGGCATCCTTGTCAATCATTAACTTGTACAGTTTCACCATCTGGTCCGCTGCCTACATATGACATATAGATGTATAGTATTATGTACTGCTACATGCAAACTCTTAACAACAGATTGCATGCAATGCAAGGGGTTTACATTTGTGATAAGGCTAGAAGGTGGGCAGTAAAAATGCCCTTGGAGGTGGATGAAATAGAGTTTAAGGTAGTTAAACATGGTAAACCTCGACACAGCGCATGGAACGGAAACTGCCTACACGTACACACACGTGTTCAAGTCGGCCTCACGCTGCCCTCATTATTTTATCTTTTATATGTTTTTAAGGGTTCCGTCACTCACACAAGTGACGTGATCCAGGCAGGGTAGGCACGCCCACAGATGGGGGGGTGCCACGGCACTACACCCCCAAACAGAAGGGATGTCCCCCGACACCCCAAAACCCGAGGTTGGCAAAGGTAAACTCTTGCAATTGCTACAGGTGCACCATCCATGCGGCACATCAGGTACAATGCAACGCAAAACAGTACAGAGGTTAACGTGGCTTTTGCCTTGCCTTCACTTGATTAAAACTGTTTGTTGTGCATCATGTGAGCATATAGATACGTACATGTATTTCCTGTCATTACGTGTCTAAATAACTTATGAATAGATCTATTAATTTGGTACTTGAATTGTTGTTTTGGTTAGTAGCACTGATGCTGTGTGTGCATGTGTGTGTATGTGTGTGTGTGTACACGTGTGTGCTGCAAACAGGTTAGCCTGTTAACAGGATTTCATAAAATGAAATTTATACTGTGTAAACAAACCATCACACTCATGCACAGTTCTACTGTAAGTAACGACTATTAACAGATGGTGTGATTAACCATCTACATGTACATGTATGCCAGTACTATAAAGTAAACATGGCCAAAACTAGTTAATAAGATACAAAACTCCCTTCTCATGGCAGGAATTTTAGGACACAAAGCCACAATTACATGTATATTCACACCATAAGTGCTTACAGCCTCAACACTCCTAGGGGAAAAGCCAACCCTTCTTGCCATCAGCATGGCTTGATCCTTCTGCAACCCTAAAAACAATTCAATGGCTTAGAAACACACATACACGTCTATACATGTATGGATGAGCAACCAGTGTATAGGAAGAAGTTATCAGCATGACAAGTTCAAAATAAGAACAAATATAGGATGCTTCTAACGTTTTATTTTTGAGGGAGGATTTCATATGAAACTGTTTCACTGTTGTGAAGAAATATGCACACACACACATTACTGTATACATGTATCTATGGGACTGTTCCCATACTAAAGTATGTATTAATGTATACACATATACGTCGTCTGGTTTGTTGGCACCCCTCCACCCCTCCGCGTGATGTAACTACACATACTGGATATGGCTGACTACCTTTTGTTATATCAATAGGATCAGTGTAGATGGAGTCAGGAGACGACTTGAATACTTCTTCAATGTTCACACCTCCAAACATACTGGCCACCATGACTGGTCCCTATAGGACATGTACACATGTAAGGTCTATGTATGCACATCTGAACAATGGACATACATTGTACATGTATCACATGTACAGTACATATACATCACTTTAAATTGCACACGATATTGCATATGATATACGTACAAGTCACTTACTAACAGGCTCTAACAGCTGCAAGTTGTGCCACTTATGAAAGGTACATGTATCACAGATAATACCACAAGCAAAAAAGAATATGAAATACTAATAGTATGCATGCACATGTACATCAACAATGCATACATGTGCTCACATGTGTACATGTATAGCAGGGATCAACAAGAGCACACATGAAACAGTTCTACTTACACGAAATGCTCTATCCATAAGCAAGGCAAAGTAGAATTCGTTGTCAAAGCTCTTCCGCTCACAAACAAGGACCTACAGTACAGGCATTTGAACCACATTAGATTTATGTAACAAGTGTGTATGCGGATAGGCCAATGCGGTTATCACACCTTGGTACACTTCCTTCCTTCCGTCCCTGTCTGCTTGGTAACAAGGGTACTTCCAATCATCTGCTTGGCCAGAGATAGCACTTCCTGTGGACTAAGGCAAAATTGCATGTCATAGGGTTAAAATGTGCAATGTGTGGACTAGAGGGTCTTACCTCTTGGCTAGCTGAACACCTCCATCAAGCCCACTTTTGAAGCGACCTTTGCCCCGCCCTCCAGCCAGCACTTGTGCCTTCACCACCACATCACCTCCTTAAAAGGTCACAACAAACCATATACAATGTACATACATGTACATGTATACAATGCACAGCAACAATTAGTAATCACTGCAGGCTTATCATTGATCACAACCAAATGAAAATGAAGCAACACAAAATGTGTCATGCTATTATCTAGTATATCTGTTGCCCTTTTTATTCATTCCAAATTGCATGCAAATTGCACAGGCTCGTCGAATGCCGGCCAGAGTCTCGCATATACAACATAGCATACAAGATGACAGTGGCACTGAATTCAGCTGGGGGAATGTGATTCTTTTATCAAATCTGTACAGTCACGTGTGCATGTGTTGCATGCTATATAACTACATGTACAAAGCAGTCAGTATAATACTACATGTACCGCAAATTAAATAGTCATCGCGCTATGCGCCACCCCACACCGCAATAACACTAAGGTTGCTAGCTGATTAACTTTTAATTCTCTATATCTATTGGCTCCTTTATGCAATCCCCATCATTCTTTGTGGCATAATTACTATATCATTACAGTATCCGTAATAAATTTTGTGTGTCTGTATGTTACCTCCAACACCCTGATCTAACTCGGGGTTAGTAGGTGTAATACTTCAGTCTGTAACACCAATGAGGATTGAAATTAACACTTCTAAATCAGTTTGGAGTTTAAATAAATCATGCATGAACCCTTGCTGAGTGTTTGTTTTACCATAGGAAGTCTGATGGCGGTGCTCAAGCAGTGATATAAAAACGTTATTTACGAGTGCTTTTGGCATGATCAGTGTTTTGTCATTAGATTAAAAGATCACTGTTTGTTTAAATCTTAAAGGTACAACTATTTATAAGACCCAACAAGCCTGAGTAATCAAATTGAGCACTGAACATTCGGTGTGAAAAATAATTCATGAACAATGAATAATTTTGGGGAACTTCTCGAGTTGTCCAACTGTATCAAATTCTCTATGGATTCATGCTTGAAACTTTGTTGCATAGCAATGTTAAGAATAATACATGTAGTACTTCACAGCTAAGGACTGGGCATGTTGTAAGATCCTCCAATCCAACAAAATATGATTTACAGTCCCCGATCCCAACCAAGCTGTAGGGCTGCATAATAACTGTTGCCAAATTATTTCAGCCTCGATGGACTGTAACAGACTGACCAGTGGACTAAGTTAAAACATACATGTATGTATGTGCCGTTTTAATGTTACATTGCATTAAGTTGTAAACACATACTGCACACAAGTGACACAACCTGGGAGGACATAACCTACAGTCTGTAGGGGCTAAAAAGTTTGGAGGATTGGAGGATATGGACTCACCTTTCCTTGCTGCGCCAGAGGGTAGTCTGAGTAGTTATATAATTATATAAGTACTACATTTTGTCTGCCACCTCCTTCTTCAAGATAACGACACTTTATATCTGTCCCATTTTAAATGCAAACGGGTCTGTACACCCTCCTACACCCCCACCCTGTACTAAGCAACTAACCTAAGCTTCTTGCAATCTCTGCTGCCTCCTCAGGGGTTTGGGCCATACTGCCTCTGGGTACATTCAATCCATAATCCTTGAGCAGTCCCATGCTGTAGTACTCGTGGACCGACAGGCATCTTGTCGGTTGGAAGGAGGGTGAGAACAAAAGGCCACACTAAAGAAAACAAGAAGACAGCACTATATTCTAATAATATGACGCATATACACCACACACACCACGCACACACACATATACACACACATACACACGCGCGCACACACACACACATATATAGCATAGAAATTATCGATAGGTGTGATTAGGCTAACAACGACGTACCGCCAGTGGCCATACTCACTGGGTTTTTTTTTAAAACATGCACACCAATAAGAACCAAAATTACATGTACTAGTAGGAAGGCCACATAATACAGTCGATGATGTAATGCTATGGCTCAACGGTTAAATTTACCTTTGGCCTGACAATTCCACCGCCACCCAATGGACTCAGCAGCGCTTTTGAAGCCCCCAGACAGTAACTCAAAGCAAATCTACATCTGCTGCTGGCCATCCGCTATAGTACCGGTAATACAAACTTTCGTTCTCACGTGACAAAGTCGTTCAGAAAGGGCGGGGCAACTCAACTTTCAAATGCAAATATTTTCTGCCCACCCGACCTATGAGCCAAAACTCCGACAACTGAACAAAGAATTGTATGGAAAAGCGGTAGCCATGCTACTAGTTTTTAATTGATTGCTGCATGGACCATGGCAAGGTTTAGAAAGACATAGCTATTGCCTTGTTTATACATGTATATGTACCGTAGATAATAGCTATGAAGCATACTCATTACTGAATTACTGAAGTAGGTAGTACGGGAAACTGCACAAGTGCCGATAGTACAATTAGTTGCAATTTAAAAATACTAGTATCAGTATTGCGTCACACGCACACTCAAAACGAGTTGAGCGGGAATACAAATATGGCCGACACTGGAGCAGGCCCTCGAGATGCTGCTGTGATGGAAGCTATTTTGAGGGAGATGGGTGTTGAGGATTACGAGCCAAATGTTATTCACCAGATGCTGGAATTCAGTTACAGTACGTATAGTAGTTATTGGTTGTTTATTAGGTACCTACCATAAAATCTAGCTACCTGTCTAACTGTGTTGTGACGGTATGTGAATGGGAGAAGCTAAAGAGGAACAATTGCTAGCCGATTTGTCGTACTGTCTAGGTACATGTAAGCCTAACCGTTAATTCGCATGTCCGTAGAATTACATTGGATAGGTGCAGCTTGAAGGGCACTTGAAGTGTTCGATAGGCCAAAGAAGCTTATGCATTTGTCGTTGCTATCACGTAATTAGTACAAATTATATCTCATCAGGTTTGGTTTCTCGTTTTCATCTTGTTAAGCTTCATGTATTTTGCAGTTGCAGTATATGTGTGCTACATGTATGTTAAGGTGAACTCAGCGCTCAATGTAAATATTAATAGTTGTGACATCTCTGGAGTAGGTCTGAAGAGTTCTGTTTCTATATTGCAGTGTCCATTAGTACTGAAGCTACACTGTAGCTATTGTCACAGGAGCACCAATTTGTGTTGCTGTGGTGTTTTTTTAAATATGAGGATAAATGGTAAATACCTGTTCTATATGCATTTACATGTACATAAGTTATCATAATTGTGGTATGATGTGGTGTGTGTATGAGTGTGTGTGTGCATGTGTGTGTGTGTGTGTGTGTGTGTGTGTGTGTGTGTGTTATGTACATGTATGTGTATTCTTTCAGTGTCTCTCTCTGGTAGGATACCTCACAGGGGTACTGGAGGATGCCAAAGTGTACTCTGAACACGCTCAGAAGAAAGAACTTGATGTCTCAGATGTTAAACTAGCTATTCAGAATAAAATGGATCACTCCTTCACATCTCCTCCTCCCAGAGATGTGAGTTCGTTTCTTATACATATACCACCATTCAAATTTTAAGATATTACATTTCATAGGACATTGCACCTATTGTGCAGTCATGTCTACTATTTGGCTGTACTTACTAGTGTTCTGTGTTACCAACGAACTGTATAGGTGATGTTGAACAAAAAAAACATGTAAATGTACAATATGTATGTCAGCATGTTGGGTCCTCTGCTAGATTGGATATTAGTAGGCCTGCTGTATATCTGCAACTTGTGAATGCATGTTTTAGTACAGTGCGTAACTGTGGTGAATTACATGTAGTGATCATGTTCTGGTACATGTATGTGCATTTTGCTTTAAAGCCGTTCATACAAAACAGTATTTACATGTATGAAACAGTCAACTTTAGGTCCAAGTGGTCAATTTGGATTGATATGTGGTACATTCTGTATACTCCATTGACCAGTTCTACTTGTATTAGGGTTGTCTACATGATGTAGTGCATTTTTTGAAGGCTTATCGTTTTCACTTTGTTAGGACGTACATGTACATGTACATGTACGTACACAACTGAACAGAACTAGTCTTGAGTATGTGTGTGAGGAGATGGGGGGAGGGCAAAACAAATTGTATTGTACTTATGCAGCTTTTGGGTGGATGGAGGGGGAGGTACTGAGTTGGGTTAACTTATGTACACATGTACATGTATTTCCTACCTTGTATAGTTTCTCATTGAAATTGCAAGAAAGAAGAATGCCATTCCTCTGCCTCTTATTCCTGAAAAGTTTGGGCCACGTCTACCTCCAGAGCGATATTGTCTTACTGCTACAAACTGCAAAGTTAAAGAAAAGCAGAAACAGGTACACCACATGTGCACAGTCCACTTGTACATGTCCACTGATAAATGTAGCATGCGAAGGAGGAGGAGGAGGAACATACATAAATAATACTGTCCCTTTGTAGATTTTACACTTACATGTATATGTAATTTGTACTCCCAACATAATGTATCCATTATAGTTAACCTTTAATCTCCAACTGTCCTAGATCTAGGACGATCGTCCTAGATCTAGGATGACTAGCTAAGCTGCTGAAAATAAGGAATGCCTGTTTTGAAAATTTTGAAACGGCTCTGCCTTATCTAGATATGTCCATGCTACTTAGAAATGGTTGTTTTCCATTATGGTTTGTCTTGTGTCGTGAGATAAAGCATCCAAACGTTGCGCATCCATCAATTTACGGGCATTACCGCGAAAATGGGAAAGAACTTTGCCCTCGATGAGGCTGTTGTAGGGAGGATTAAAAGGAATCTGATTTGGTCTAGAAGTGTTGTGCATGTCGTAGGAGCATGTCATAAGTGTCGGATTAACTTTAAGTGGTAAAACGACACGACCACAGAGGAAAAAGTTGAGGGCGTTCTTAGTTGGAGAGATCAGGCGGTACAATAAGCAGAAGAGTTGTGATCTTTGTGAGAATGCTGAATAAGGTTGTTCAGAGACCTCTACTAGTCACAAGGAAAGCAACAGCGCCCTCAGCAGTGATGAGGAGCCGACAAGAGAAGCAATCAACGGGAACAGGCATATATAAACGGGGGGGGGGGGGGGGGGGGGCGTGGTTCATGCGATATGGAACTACTTTCGCATGATGTTGTTACGTTTAGGGACGAAATGGAAAATGACCACCACAGCCAGACTTAGAGGAAAGGGAATGGTATTGCTGCAGTTGTAGGAGGAAGTGGCATAGTGCAGCAAATACTCTGTACTGCCGCCATGCATGCACAGAATAAAATTATTGTATAGCGAGTCAGTAGCATTGAATGTCTCTATACAAAGGGGCTGTTTGCATGGGTATTGGCTGTACAACCAAATAGTGGTCTATCATGAAGAAGGAACTGCTCAAGTTTAGTCTAACTGCATCCTATTATGGCATCATGCATGTCGTGTCATCTCTTTATGAACAAGTCCTTTGCATTTTGCTCTGCTAGCTCAAATGTACTCTGTTTCAGAGCTTCAGAAGGTTGTGTAATGTCCACAATCCCTGCAATTTGATGAATTCACCCTTCAAAACATGTTCCTTGGTATCCATACATCCATCGATTTGCCCCAATGTTGTTGGAGAATTGGCCAAGGAATATGTGGTTGATTCCCCCGGAGCAGGATCAATAGGAATTTCCTTCAGATGAAAACTACATCACCTTTTTTTTGGGTGCACAACTGCCATTTGAAATGCTTCTACATGTATGTGTTGGTTGCAGCAATGTTGCTACAACCACAGTTTTCCATACTTGTTAGTATTAAAAATGCACCTTACATATTACATCTGATTAACAGCTAATTGTATTCATTATATTTCAACAATATTTGATATCATTAAACTAACACGTAAACACGAAATGCATGCAAATCATTTATGATGCTGGTATTGGCAGATATCTATTTTCGCATTTTCATAGGTGAGAAAGGGTTAAATCCTAATTTGTTTACAAAATATACATGTTACATTAGATTATTGCTTTTGTGAAATGTTTATTACACATGTACATGTACATGTATGTCCATGTTTAACTGTTTTATAAATACATACATGTATTTAATTCATAACACTTGCATATTAAAATCACAACATGTAATTTGAGTAAAGAGCACAAACTAGCAGTACCATACAGGATAGGATCTGGCTAGGTCAATTATAAAAATACTCCTCCTGAATGTTAATTTTGCTCTTCATGTAAATGCAATGGTTTATAGATGTCACTCAAACCAAATTCGTTTATGCATAAATCAGAGTACAGTTATAGGGCAGTGTTTTACTAATGTTAAAATGTGTTCCCCTGAAATAGAGCACATACATGTATGGGTGTGAAGTTACAAGCAAAAATAGAAACTGATTAATTTTTGCAAAAAAACTCATTCTGATGCAGTAATATTAGAAAATTGTTATAATGCTTTCTTCTTAACTAATATTTATCCAAATAAGATTGGAGACCATAATAAAATAAAGTTAGAAAATACAATGTTTATTTCAATTAATTTTGAAGCTGTAATATGGTGGTCCTATATCTAGGACCGTAGTGGTCCTAGATCTAGGACCGCAGCTTGGAGATTAAAGGTTTAGGCCTCACTTATTTTTACTATCACATCGCATTGGTGCTCATACCTGTTAGCAATTTGAAATCCATACCCCCAGCGGTCGGTTACTAATTATCATGCATGTATTTTGAAGCTGTGCTGGGACTGAGGGCACACAATACTACTACAGCTGAGCTTCACTTTTCAGTTGTCGTATTGCAAAATGCCTGTAGTTGTAATGGTATGTGTCATTTTTTATCTTTCTACAATAGGCTTGCGTATTGAAATATGCCAGTCATGTAGGCAAGGGTGCTGATTTGGAACCATATGTTTTGTATTAAAAAATGAAAATCTAACACAGGTTTGTAGCTATTTGTGGTTGGAAGCCCAGAAATATGAATTTGCACGATTTCAAGTGTAATGAATACGATTAGCAAAACATAGCCAATGTACAGTATAATCAATTGGACTTTACAGAGCGTATTTGGATACAGCCACTGAATACCTAAAACGTAGTAAAACTGCCGACAATTAGGAAGCTCAAGCAAAAGAGACAACATTTACTTATTCCCACACCCAAAGATTACAAAAGGTTTCTCCTTCCATATCTGATACGATTCACTATGATAAGAGAGAGATTTATTGCATCGTATCTTCGTCACGATTGAAGCATAATGTTAGCAGTTATGCAAAAGCAAGTAGAACCAACAAGTTTGGAACTTATTGCCGAGTTGGATTTGTTTTATTATTTTCATAAGGGGAGTTACATGTACAACATATATGCTTGACACAAATTTCAATCTTTAGCTACCTTAGTTTTGTTAGTGGCATATAGAGGCTGAGGAATCACTGCAAAGGAAACATTGCTAGGCGCTTGGCCATCCACTCCTACTCATCCAATACTGAAACCCTAAATGTAATATATTGTCGCCTTGGCACTGTTTTGATGCGGCAAAATGCCCGAGCCCTCCTGGCTCGTTCGGCATCATTTTCGTGACTTGTAGGGTAGTATGTATATAATTTTTTCTGTATAATGTTTTCATGTATGTTTGGCCCACAACAGATTTTATTGGATTGGAAGCCATAGAGGTTGGACCCCCCCCCCCCCCCTCCTCTGAGGGTAAACGGGGTGTCTGACAGAGTGGCTAGCCCCACCAGCCCCATCTGTATCTTATCACAGACATGGTACTCCCAGACACAAGATATAAGAATTTCATTACAATTGTTGTTGTAGGATTTGTAGATAGCAATTGAGAAACAAGTAAGGAAACAAGGAATTATGGAAATTACAACTGTACATGTATGTATTCATTAATATTGCAGGCCTACATTATTTAGCAACTCTAGCTGCCTGAAATTCTGTACATGTACTAAGTTAGGTATGCAATATTCATATTGAATGTATATTCCTTGTTTCCTTACTCAATAGCTGTGTACAAATCCTACATCACCAATTGTATTTTAATGGTACTTCATATCTTACAGTGTATTTATATATATTAACATAACTTACATTAACATAGCCTATGAATTCGCATTTAGTACTGTGTATATCTCCATGTAAAGATGGATTTAGATGATGCTCCAGTTCCAATGATTTCCAAGATGTTTGCTTGTAGTTTACTATTCATTTCCTCACATAGCCTATCATTCCAAGCTCTCAAGGTGTTACAGCATCATTCCGCCTGCCCCTTGCCAAGACCACCCCTGCAGCTGCCAAGGCCACCCCCACCCTTCAGAGCACTACTCCCTCCACCCCCACCAGTATGCCCACACTGTTGGGGTTTTCTCAACTTCAATCTCTTTCTGAAGTATTCCAGAGCACTGCTGCACTCGGCATGCTATCTGCCCAGACTCCAGCTCCCCCTGCCACCAGTGCTGGTACAGTACTGAACACCTCCATCCTATCTCCACTTAGCATGCCTAACTTTCGTCCCCAATGAGATCATTTATTGAGCACTAATGCTGTGTTATCCCACAACACAGTATACATATAATTTATTATACATCATGAAATATTTGGTATCGTTGTATGGTTTGTATCACCAATCTATGCTATGGGTGCGGCTGTGTATTTGTTGTCAACATGTACAAAATAAGTGTCCACTAACGATCGATGTCTTCAAGGCCCAAAAATAGAGCTTGTTGCTTGGAGGGAGAGAGTGTATGTGTGAAAAAGACAGAGTGCATGCTTTTATGGTGCAAAGTAACACAACATAAGGTACCCTGCCTATCAGATGCCCTGTGTTTTCCATATTTTGCCTTGTGTTTACATTTAGAGTTCCCTGTGTTCACTTAGTGCTTGTTAAATTACCCAGTACTACTATGTTTCTTATACAAACGTAAATGTACATGAGTGAACACAGAAGGCTCGACGAAAATGGAATTTTAAGGAATCATACTCTTTGGATTTGCTAGATAATAGCTTAGTATTTGCCAGCCTGCAGGGAGTCATATAACCTTGATGAGTGTACGTGGTCATGTCACGCGAGCTATATTAAAACACTCCTCTCATAAGGTCTGTCTTACAGTTAAGAGCATGCACAACTAAGGTTTCTCGACATAGTTCCTCTAACAGAGAACACAAGTTACATCTCATAGTGAATAATAAATGAGACAAACATGTGATCATACAGGGTTGACGTCCCCTCTCATGGACAGAAGGTCTCTCACAGCAAACACAAGTTCCATTTAAATACAGGATATCTCTCACACAAGGAGTAAGGCTCATCTCAGGACCTACTCACATTGGCATGGTCAATGGTAAACACAGGTACATGCACGTCTCAAATATAGTGCTGTCATAGTAAACGCATTGTTCTAATCTTGAATCTTCTCATATAGCAAAAGGATCCCTCTAAAAGTGAACACAGGCTCCCTACAGCAAATACATGTGCACAGAGGTCTCTGAAAACATGACACAGTTAGAGTAACACTCATATCAGGGGGGGGGGGGGGGTGGGTAAACTATGAATACATAATGAGTGGGCGTGGTACAAATATTGTACAGTCAACTATAGTCCAAATATTATCTCTCTGGTCTCTTTAGCCTATAAAAAACCGTTATAATTAGCGTTGGTTTTCATGTCACAGTCGTCACTATTTGGGCGTCGCCCGACTACCGCTCGTTTGGTCGACTCGCTCGTGGCATTACATCAATTTACATGTAGTTGTAGAAGTGAGGAAGGATATAATACTTCTCTCATAAGCTGCACTCCTGGTACAAGACCACAAAAATAAATATCGCTAAAACGGTGCTTGTACTGTGCGTGTCGTAATGTCTGGAAGTAAATGCGCAGGGTCTTATTTGGCTGTGTGTATACAATGTATAGACTTATAGTCTCCAATAAACTTTGTCTGCTTCAACGTTTAAACGGTCGTAAGATGGCAAAGAATACAATACTCAATATTACGCTTTATCGCTTCCATGCAGCTGGTAAATTAATATCAAATCAATAAAGTTGGGGGGACGGGGGGGGGGGGGGGGGGGGGGGGGGGGAGGGGCGGTGTATTCCCCCCCCCCCGGTTCCGCTGCCGCTGTCATAGTGAACAGAAGGTCCCTCTCTCACCAGCAAAAAAATAACATAGCATTAATTGGCCCCTCTGACAGACATTTACTGTTTTTGCCGCGAGAGACCCTGTGCGTGTTACTCTCATGTGCACAAAGGGTCCCTCTCACAATACCCAATTAACTAAATACATCTATAAGGGTCCTTCTTACACTCTGATGTTGAATACAGTCATTACAGGCTTACAACGTAAAGTAATTCTGGATGTAACAAGATGATTTAATAATTCCCAAGTTGAATGCGCATGATGATACCCTACCAATCCCAGTTGACTGATCAGCAACTGCAAAAGGCAAGGGAAGGAATACCCAATGGGTTTTCAGCAGTGTTGCGATCCCATTATAAAACCTTAACAAGTTGTAGTAGGAAATAATAATATGGGATGCGCGGTAGCAATACATTTGGGCCTGGGTACGAGACAAGGTACATGTAAGGTTATATAACAGGTCTGGTCTGGTAGGAGGTGCCGCGCCGATGAGTTTCAAATCATTACATGCTGCGCATGCGCTGGAGGGATGCAATTTACGTACATGTACGTCATAGATTAAAGAAACCAATTGAACATTGAAGTCTTATCCGTCATTCACTTTCAATGTATGCTTATCACGTTATCATGTGATGTATCATGTGTGCATTATGTAATATTACCGCTGGGAAAAATAAATAATCTATATAGATTTTTGCCTCACTGGTTGAGGGATCACTCTTTGCATCGCTGGTATGGGGGTCTCTCTCTGCCTTATTGGTAGAGGGATCACTCTGCAGTCTGCTGCACGGGTAGAGGAGTCTCTCTCTGCCTCACTCGTAGGAAGGTCTCTCTCTGCCTCACTGGTAGATAGGGGTCACTCTGCCTCACTGATAGAGGGGTCTCTCTGGTAGAGGGGTCTCTCTCTCTCTCTCTCTCTCTCTCTCTCTCTCTCTCTCTCTCTCTCTCTCTCTCTCTCTCTCTCTCTCTCTCTGTGCCTTACTGGTAGAGGGATCACTCCTCTACACTGGTAGAGGGGTCTGTCTCTGCCTCACTGTAGAGGGGTCTCTCTCTGCATCTCAGACATTGGTAGAGAGTGGTCTCTCTCTGTCCTCATTGGGAGTGGTCACTCTCTGTCTCATTGGTAGAGGGGTCACTTTCTACATCACTGTTAGAGGGGTCTCACTCTGCCTTACTGGTCAAGGGATCACTCTGCAGCTCTGGTAAAGGGGTCTTTCCTTCCCTCAGTGGTAGAGAGGGGTCTCTCTCTGTCTCACTGGTAGATAGGGACCACTCTTTGCCTCACAATTAAGAGAGGAAAGGGTCTCTCTCCACATCACTGGTAGAGAGGGGTCTCTCTCTCCCTGGCCAGGATAGCCCTGGCCCTGGGTCAGGTTTAAGTGACCATAAATGTCAGCTGTTGCTTTTGATTTTGACACACTGTGGCTTGCAACGAGTAGAGAGGCTAGGCAGGAAAATGTCTCTTGAGCCTCCATCCCCCAATTACCATAGGTTTCTACAGCCAAAGGAACATAGGTCCATCCCAGCTCAAAGCACTTAGGATGATATTTTTTGTAGTGTATGATACACCTTTTCAAGGAATAGTAAGTAACTGTCAAGGCTTGTTTGTATTGTACCTGAAAGAACATGTTTTCTATTGAATACATTTTAGCCACAACCATTGGAATACATGTATGATGGGGCATGCCCTGACGGTGTTATTCTTTCCACGTAAGCTTAGGATTGAACGAGTTTACATTTAGTACACCGTACAATATATTGCAATGCATAGTACCTTCAATGAATAATTTTAAGTTGCGAACGAGGATTATGTAATTTTGTCCAGTTTGGCGTTCCATTTATCTAATTTTGTCCAGTTTGGCGTTACATAAACCCCAGGCCCTCGGGATTCTAAATCGTAGATCCCTCGATTTTAATAATGTCTAAGTAACAAATAATCATGTACGTGTAAATTACGCGCATTGCATTTTGAGAGGTGCACGCACAATAGGAAAGCCGCTTGCCTGGCAAATCACGTGAGCCACAGCCACGCGCTATAGCGCCTAGCGCAGCCGGCCGTAAAACCCGATACTTTCCAATCGCTATTACTTTTTTTTTTTAAAGTGTGACATGGATCAAACTCAGAACGAGCATCAGAATCCTGACAACAACAGCCAAACTGTCGAAACTACGCTGATGAATGGACTAGGACTGCCACTGGCACAATCAAACGTTAGTTACGGTAGCACACAATAAATCGTATCACTGTAAGTAGCTGATCATTTTTAGCAGGCAATGCAGGATGATCAACAGCCAGAGCAGCTACAGCAACAACAACGGCTGCAGCAGCTACAGCAACAGCAGCTACAGCAACAGCAGCTACAGCAACAGCAGCTACAGCAACAGCAGCTACAGCAAAAGCAGTTACAGCAACAGCAGTTACAGCAACAGCAGCTACAGCAACAGCAGCTACAGCAACAGCAGCTACAGCAACAGCAGCTACAGCAACAGCAGCTACAGCAACAGCAGCTACAGCAACAGCAGCTACATCAACAGCAGCAGCTACAGCTTCAGCAACAGCAATGGCTACAATGGCTACAGCAACAGCCTCAGCAACTGCTACAGCAACTGCTACAGCAACTGCTACAGCAACAACAATGGCTTCAACAACAGCATCAGCTACAGCTACCCCAGCTACAACAATGGCAGCTACGGCAGATACTACAACAATTGTATCCACACCAGCAGCAACAGTATCAACATCAACAGCTAGATCAACAACAACCTGTACAGCAGCAGCAGTGGGCAGAACAACAGCAGGTAACCAACTCAGTTGCCTTGGTACTTACAAGCTTTTAAAACTATTTGTGTGTGGCCTGTGTTGTTGACTACATGTACTGCACTTGTTTAGCTATCACAAGGGCAACAATTACCTGATCTGCAGCAATGGAAAAGCAGCCCACATGAAGCTTATTATCAGTCATCTTGGCATCCACAGATTTCCTTGCATAATGCTCCTGTACTGGGTCTAAGCTTGACCACACCAGCCTATTCACAGCATGTCTTTTTTTCATTTTGTATAGATCCAGCCATCTGATAAAAAGATTGGACCAGAATCTGATCAGAGACAACCACCAACTGTTCCCCCATTGCCCTCAGTTACTGATATGGTATCCCAAGTACATGTAAGTGAAGTTGTTGTAATAAAAAATGAATGTCATAAAATAGTTTCAGCCATAGTTACAGTACCACAGACAGCTTACACCATACCCAACATTAGGCTCAAAACTGTTCTGACATGGCCACTTCATGCCCGCACAAATTCAAGTGCATATCCAGATGTACAGATGTACATCTACATGTACATATGTGCATGTAGATGTACATTGTATACAAGTACATGTATGTACCATATATGTACCAGTTCTGTTGATTACAAGGTTGTACCACATACATGTATGCACAGTATACAGATGTACATGTATAGATAATCTATATTAATTTTATACTTAGTAGAAGATGTTATATTTACTTCATACTTTTGCTACTACATGTACTACATGGCACAGGAATGGGTTGGGGGGGGGGGGTGTATACCTATGCTGAATTTATATTGGACACACGTTTTGGGCTCCCCGATATTGTTTACAGTCATATGCTTCTGTACTAGCTAGACCATTCGTAGCACATATTTTAGTGTAGTCAACAGACCTTTGCAATAGCAGCATTCTTGGAGAATTTGAGGGGCGTACAGAAAAAAGTTTTTCTAAGGAAACTAAAAAATATGGTCAGTTAGATGTGCATTTTCTTGGTTATGAACCCCCTTTTGATGTGCTCCTGATTGTCATGATAATTAAGATGGAGCTTACATGCTACATTTTTCAAAAAATGTATGTTTTTCACTATGTAATGCCAAACCATTTGTAGGACAAAGTATAGTCTTGCATTGGCTCTCGGTTTAATGTAATAGGCCTGATATCTCTCAGAGGTTCAATACCTTAATGCCAAAAATACAGAACTACAACATATAGAGGATTCCTGCACCCATTGATTTGTTAAAATGTATGTGCTCCTTCTCCTCACCCATGATTTAAGCATGTATCATGTTTCATTTCCCCCCCCCCCCCTCCTCCCATGTACTTAAAATCTGAACAAATGAATACATGCAGGACTCTTATGTACCCACCAAATTTGGACTCTCATGAACTAAGCAGAAGTATGTACATTTGCCAAGGAGCCCATGATAGTCAGCAAAATAAGCAATAGGTTACTAGTGTTGCTAAATAAAGAGACAGTGCAGCATTAAAAACCTACACAGCACCCCTTATTTCCAGTCCATACCCAGTACTAGTAAGGGATGATTGTTTGAACTAGGTTATCCTGATTAGTGGTGGGTACACATTGAGCCCTGTCATGTCCAGAGTCAAGGTCAACTATGGGGGTGTTCCTGTGCTAACTTAGTCTACTTCAGTTTATACAGGTACAATACTTCAGATGCTATCTGAGGAGGAAGGTCTCAATTCTCTAGCGAAGTCTTGAATTAGCTAGCTGTGTGGTTGGATGGGACAATCCCAGTGTGGAATCTGTGAATTTATTCAGAATAGAAATATGGGACAGTGTCCAGCAAAATCGGGCTTGTGGGGTTATAATTTTATCACTATAAAAATTGCACGTTGTACTAAACAACACACCTTCGCGACAGTACTACGTTTTCCTTTCAAATTTCGTACACTTGTTCCCACATCATTTCTCTGTGTGAAAATCGATTTTTGTGATCTACACATTTTCCGTGCCGTGGATACAACAATCGTTAACCCCGCGGGTTAGAATTCTTCATTTCGCCACGTACGAGTGTTGAAAACGCGTCAAATTCGGGTTGCACATAGAGGAGACCTGTAGCTATTGATTTGTTCTGTTCGTTAATTTCTATATCATCTGTTACGGAGATACAGTTGAACAAACTACGGGCACGTTTTCCCGCTTGATTCGCGCCAATGATTTTGGCAAATCGCGTCCCGCTCAGGGGCGGTGATTATATCATTGGCGCGAATCAAGCGGGAAAATGTGCCTGTAGTTTGCTCAACTGTATCTCCGTAACGGATGATTCAGAAACTAACGAACAGAACAATTCAATAGCTACAGGACTAGCTGTAGATTTCTAACCCGCGGGGTTAACGATTGTTGTATCCACGGCACGGAAAATGTGTAGATCACAAAAATCGATTTTCACACAGAGAAATGGTGTGGGAACAAGTGTATGAAGTTTGAAAGGAAAAGGTAGTACCGTCGCGAAGATGTGTTGTTTAGTACAACGTGCAATTTTTATAGTGATAAAATTATAACCCCACAAGCCCGATTTTGCTGGACACTGTCCCATATAGATTTGGTTTCTACTTGTATCTGAGGAGGTGCTTCTTATACACGTATATGTAGGCTTCAAATTCCAAATATGAAATGTTTAAACACATGTACTTACAACTAATATGTATGTTGTACATGTAAAGAGCTGGTGAATCACAAGGAATAGTGAGTCTGCTATGAATGATCATCTATACATGTGCATGGGACAAAAAGTGAATTTTGGATTGTGTAGTGCAGCGAGAAATGATAACAAAAAGTATATACTGCATGAATGAATATATTAAAATGTACATGTGCAGAAAATGTGTGTAAATGCGTAAATGCTGTGCAAAACTTAACAGATTATGCTGCATCACAGGAACTAAAATTCAATTTTGACCCAGTGCTACCTAAATTTTATCCTTAATTTACTATAGAAATCCTAAATTAAGGATCTCTCAACTTACATCATTTGGTAGCTCCTCCTGCTGCTTATATGCCCACCTATTATATGCTGTAAAACATGAGGGAGGGGAGGGGGGTTAATGTGTGAGAAACGAGCAGTGAGGCTATATGGTTTGGGTGGAGGTAAATGTGGCATGGTGGCATGAGTAGGATTAAGAGGGTAGCAGTAAGTTGATATTTCCAAGGGCTGGCCCAAACTTAACTTGTAACTACACCAACACCACAATGCCAGCTGTTGGCCTTTACATGTACATATATATATGTTATGGATCATATTGTAACTTATTCTTCCACTGTAAGGAACATTAGGTTGTGAAAGGTTGTGAATTGTTGTATGGGTGATTGCCATGTCACAAGTTAGCATGATGATGTGAATGCTAGAATTGTGGTAAAGTGGGAATGAGACTAGTTGAGTAACAGTACAGATTAGATGATGGGTGCATAATGATGTTAGATTATCTAGCAGACCCCCATGTGCTAAAACCTTGTATTTTTATGCACACATTCTCTGTTTTATTACGGAAAGTACATTTTTGATTAGAAGAATACCAATCACATTCCACATCACAGGATGCAGATGTCATCATTTGCAGAACATAAAACTGTTGGATGTGTATTTGTATTCATATATATGTATCATCATATACACTTCTGCAGGATAGGAGAGAAGATCCAGGTAAATATCATCAGATTGGAACTGTTCAAGATGAGGAAGCGAAAATGAAATTTGATCATCATAAAGAAAAAGGTCTTGACCTTTGCAAGAAGGTATATGCAGTATTTTTTTTATATCAGTAGCTGAAGTATTAGTTTTGAATATTAGAAGTGTTGTCGTCCCTGCGGATAAATTACCTCGAAAGTTCTATCAATACATCACATGATAGCTGTGGGATATTTAGTTGTGTAATATCATGGTATTGGTGCTTGATAAGCAAACTATGCACCCAGCATTGCTCCCACTGATTTATGGATTCCTTAACTCTTTGGGTGTTATGGATGGTTGTGGGGCAAGTAATATATGTATAGTCCTATTTAACGTGTGGAAGTAGTAGGTTATTTGTTTCATACAAACTACCAAGTATGCAGGGTTATAGCTTACATCCTCATTCTATGGTTGGGCATTGATCCAGATTGTAATCATGAGTGCACATGTGCACAAGTCAAAATTGAAGTGCAAGTGTTGTCTTGATCAACAAGATCAACCATAGGAGCCAAAGGGATGCAAGCTTTAACCCTCTACAAAGGGAGCATCCTTGGTAGGTTGCTCGAACAAAAAAATGCCTATGCATGTGTCCTACAGCTTCAGTTCAGGTAGGGCCTTAAGATTTCTCCCAGACAATTAAGAAAGTCCTGGCAGTCAACTTTGTATTGATTTTAATGCATTTCAATACAGAATACCCCCAAGTTGTAAATTCTAACATTCTATTTATCAGTTATGCAGATGTCCCATTGACTATGCACAACTGCAAATTTATGAGAAGCACAGTCTTGCATGACTGCAAAAGTGTGATATGTACATAATGGCAGCTGTGACCTACCAGGCCACAGTACATCACTGCAGTTGGCATTGCTCCCCCCCACCAGGGCTCTCACACACAGAAAATAGATTTACACTGTTGGTTGAGTCAGCAGCCAGCTCCCACCCAATAGATATTATTGTGTGGTATAAAGTGTTGAAAATAGGACATAGCAGTTACATAGTAGACAAAGTGCGAAGACTATATGTTGTTCATGTTAAAAAAAAATCACATACCCATGTACACGTAATTGTATGATCCATGTTATTCGAACTCAGCACTGTAAATAAATAGATAGAAAAAACCCTATAAACAGTATGTATCATCTGTTCTCTTTGGCTCCTAGCTTATGAAAATACAGATAGCCCAGAAGTTCATTGGCATCACGCACTTTTGAGCGCTACAGATCAAATCAGCCATGAGATTAGGGTGTGTAACTGATTTTCACGTTTTGTAGACTATTCTCGAATTCCTGTTTGGTTGGCTATTCATTTAATACGATTAAGATTAACCAATTTCACAATTTCCTTTAGTTGAAATAACCAATTGTGTTTTTCTCAGTTGCAATTAGTTGATATTCGTTTCCTATGCAGAAATCGGTGGAGAAATTGATTTGTAGTCTTTAGCACCAGCTAAGTGTTCTATAATTGGCTTTAGGTGTCTAAATGCTTTGGTGCGTGTTTGGCCATGGTATCCTTTTGTACATTTCTTGATTGCCGTATGCATGGAGCGAGGTTTGCCATGAGGCTTTTTTGGTTCGATTCTGCTACTTATCATTTTTTTGGATTATAACTGTAGGGCACATTGTGTTTTAATAATCTATCGCTAGAAGGAATTAGCGACAAAAAAAACTGGCTATATATGTAGACTGTGATTTGGCGTGCCAATATTAAAAGTCAGAAAAACCAAGTAATCAATAGTGCATTCATTGCCAAAATTGAATTCATGTTTCTAATAACCTATCTGCAAGGTGGTATAAACTAGGAAAATTGATTATAGTTGAAATAAATGATTTCGATGTTTCAAAAAATGATTTTTGGCTACAATAGTGGTTTTATGGGTTTACATGTAAAATAAGCTGATGTTTAGGCTCACGTTTTATAGGTAAGTGGTTATGAAGGGTTTGCTACGGGCATTACATCACTTATTTAATGTTTTGGGGGAGATAACCTAGTTTAAGCAATTTCTAAAGCCACAAACCACTGTTGTGTAGAAGTTGATAGTGATAAGTTATAGCATTAAAAACATAGGACAGTGTCCAGCAAAATTGGGCTTGTGGGGTTATAATTTAATCACTACAAAAATTGCATATTACACTAAACAATACATCTTTGCAACTGTACAACCTTTTCCTTTCAGGTTTCGTACACTTATTGCCACATTATCTCTCTATGTTCGTGTCCATTTTGAAGCTCTAATTATTTTCCATGGCGTCAGTGCAAAGATCGCTAATCCAACAGGTTAGAATTCCTCATATCTCCACGTACGAGTGTTGAAAACGCGTCAAATTTCGGGTTGTACATAGAGGAGTCCTGTAGGTATTGGTTTGTTCTGTTCGTTAATTTCCATATCATCCGTTATGGAGATACAGTTGAACAAACTACGGGCACGTTTTCTCACTTGATTCGCGCCAATGATTTTGGCAAATTGCGTCCCGCTCAGTGTATGGGGAGGCGGTGATTATATCATTGGCGCAAATCAAGCGGGAAAACGTGCATGTAGTTTGCTCAACTGTATTTCCGTAACGAATGATACAGAAACTAACGAACAGAACAATTCAATAGCTACAGGACTCCTCTATGCACATTCCGAATTTGACGCGTTTTCAACACTTTGTACGTGGAGAAATGTGAAATTCTAACCTGTTGGATTACTAGTGATCTTTGCACTGACGCCATGGAAAATTGTTAGAGCGCCAATATGGATAAGAACATAGAGAGATGATGTAGGAACATGTGTACGAAATTTGAAAGGAAAAGGTTGTACCGTCGCGAAGATGTGTTGTTTAGTATAACGTGCAATTTTTATAGTGATAAAATTATAACCCCACAAGCCCGATTTTGCTGGACACTGTCCCATATATGTAAAGCATTTTGATAACATGTTAGAAGTTGTAGCATATGAAACATAAAGCATTTTTATAACATGTTTGATAATGAAGCACCATTTATTTTGGAAACTGTCCTATAATGTGCTCTTTATGAATAAACACATCGCGAGCAATTTGTAATTTTCTGCATTCTATCCACAGGAAGAATATGCAGAGGCTGTTCACCAGTTTTCAGAATGCATACAAATATGTCCAGCAAACACAATTGGATATACTAACAGAGCTAACTGTTTTGCTTTCCTAAAAGAAGTAATTTGCATGGAGATTATCTATATGCTTCATGTTGATTCCTTTATTTTAGTACTCAAAAGCAGAGAAGGATTGTAATGACGCTTTACTTCTGGATAACACTAATGTGAAAGCACTATTGTATAGAGCAAAGGCCCGAAAGGTAAAATGTGGTTACCGTATTGTTTACATGTAGATAACCCAACCAGCAAATATATCTTGATATTACTGCTCTAGTGAGTATCACCATCTTATTAATGTGCACTATGCAATAAGTTATAACATTCCTCCTACATGTATCTGATTATTGTAGGATTAGGTCTTGACTGTTTGTAATCACGCGCACTGCACGTGATGATACAATACACTACATCTCCCCTTCCCATGCGCACCACATGCACATTACACCAGATCTCCCTTCCCACAAAGTCAAATATTCGTTCTTCTTTCCACTGTCTTTACTCCATGCACTCTCTTGCTTCTGTGTATTCTTTGTCCACCTGCTTTCCCGCACATATTCTCTCGGGCATACGCTTATTCTTGCACCCTCTCTTGCACTCTCCCGGTTCCATTTCCTGCTTTTCACTATCTTGCCTCTCTTGGCTCAGGCCATCTTGCCTCTCTTGGCTCAGGCCATCTTGCCTCTCTTGGCTCAGGCCATCTTGCCTCTCTTGGCTCAGGCCATCTTGCCTCTCTTGGCTCAGGCCATCTTGCCTCTCTTGGCTCAGGCCATCTTGCCTCTCTTGGCTCAGGCCATCTTGCCTCTCTTGGCTCAGGCCATCTTGCCTCTCTTGGCTCAGGCCATCTTGCCTCTCTTGGCTCAGGCCATCTTGCCTCTCTTGGCTCAGGCCATCTTGCCTCTCTTGGCTCAGGCCATCTTGCCTCTCTTGGCTCAGGCCATCTTGCCTCTCTTGGCTCAGGCCATCTTGCCTCTCTTGGCTCAGGCCATTTTGCCTCTCTTGGCTCAGGCCATCTTGCCTCTCTTGGCTCAGGCCATCTTGCCTCTCTTGGCTCAGGCCATCTTGCCTCTCTTGGCTCAGGCCATCTTGCCTCTCTTGGCTCAGGCCATCTTGCCTCTCTTGGCTCAGGCCATCTTGCCTCTTTTGGCTCAGGCCATCTTGCCTCTCTCTAGGCTCAGTTATTGTCTTCTGCCACCATGCTGTCTCTTACTGGCTCTCGCCCTCAGCTTGGGGTTCAGCGTATCACCGTACGTAACATCCCAGCGTCGGCACTTGCCCTCGGCTATGGCTCTGGCCCCACTGACTCTGGCCGCTGGCCTCAACTCAGTCTCCTGGGCCATGGCCCTTATCTCGACACACATGGCTACATACCTCTCCTTTGCGGCAGCATATCACCTTTCTCTCCCGAGGTGGCAGAGCCGCTTCTCTCCACCCTGGAACCTTATCCTAGCTCGCCTCAACTCAGTCTCTTGGGCTATGGCCCTTATCTCGACACACATGGCTACATACCTCTCCTTTGCGGCAGCATATCACCCTTCTCTCCCTAGGTGGCAGAGCCTCTTCTCTCCACCCTGGAACCTTATCCTAGCTGCCCTCTCCGGCGGCAGGCACACTCTGTCCTTACCGGCGGCAGGTATGTTCAGTCCTACCTGGCAGCAGGTACGCTCACTCCTCCCAGGCGGCAGGTATGTTCAGTCCTCCCCGGCGGCAGGTACGTTCAGCCCTCCCCGGGGGCAGGCACTCTTTGTCCTCACCAGCGGCAGGCGCTCTCTGTCCTTCCCGGCGGCAGGCACACTCACTTCTCCGCGGCAGCAGGCACTCTGTCCTCCCCGGTGGCAGGCGTTCTGTCCTCCCCGGCGGCAGGTACTATTGGGCCACACGCGTGACCATACCTGTTTTGACATCGGACTATGTCCGCGACTCCTTCCCGATGGCAATCCAGGTAGCAATGGCTTGTTCAGGGTGGCGGTGGTAGGTACCTTCACCTCCTTCTCCTTTCCTCCTCTTTCAAGGTTGAAGGATCCGCCACGCACTACACCGCTGCCACCATGTAGGATTAGGTCTTGACTGATTGCAATCACGCGCACCGCACGTGATAATACAATACACTACAATTATGATTGCAGATAATTCTTTGTCAGACAGTATCATACAGTGGAAATCGTGATACTTTTCCCTAAATTTTTTGGGTGATTTTCAATGTTTACTTGATTTTTGAACATTAACAGTATGCAGTATTGAAAATCTACCACAACACAGTGTTGTTGACCAACCATTACTGGAAATAAGGAAGTGTCACATGACTAGCTTGTCTGTTGATGTTCGTTTTTCAGTGTCCCAGTCCAAAAAAACGGATTTACAGCATATTTCTCAGCTCTGGGGCAGCAGATCAACACAAAATTTGTTATATAAGAGAAAAGCAAACCTACCCAACGTTTGGCCGAGTCACATTTCAAACCCGGGAAATACTTTGTGTTTTCATGCGAGACACATCTGTCTAGGTCGAAAAGTGTTTAGCATGCCGTTTCACACAGTGCAAGTTGTATGCGACAGTAGATCAATTTTTATACTGAGGGATGGTGATTGCATGACAGAAACCCACATTACCGATGTAGCAGTTAATTTTACCATCAAAATTCTGGTTGCAAACGTTGAGGCTTAAACAAGTGAATTTCATCAAAATAGTGTCATTGCTGCAATTCCATGATATTAATTAAAGTTTGAATGTTGTGACGGGAATGTTTTCAATTGCGAAAACGGTTCTTTTAAGAACCAAACAATCAACCATTTAAGAATGGTGGCGAGCAATGTTTGGGTGAATGCTAGTATCGCAGAAATGCAGCCATGGAATTGGAGTCCCTCGCTGTACACATGCATGTGGCCAAATGTGTCCAATATTTATGCAAGAGCGATGAACAAATGACTCCAGTTTCTTGGCTGCACTAGCATTCATGCTTCTGCTCTTTGAGGAACTTGCTTCGCTTACCGACCATGGCTTCACAGCGGCAGCTTTGGGATTACCCTGCAGAGCCTTTTACCTATATATACTTCTTGTGCATGTAGTTTGTATGTTGAACATAAGGTTGCCAGTTGTAGGTTATGCAGGATTTCTTCAAACTGATGCCTGGAAATATAGAACCTTCTTCCAAAGTCTATAAGTGTAGAAATAGTGTATTGTCAGGCTTATTCTCCCAGTACATTCTCCCAGTAGAGTAGGATCTCTTCTATGCTCTGCAGCCATTGCTCCAAGAAACCGTATACTCTCTTCCTGATGGTAGCGTCTGGTTGCAAGTAATCTTTCCAAGCATCCAATGGCCAAAGAAGATAGGAGTAATCAACAGGATACTTATCTAAGCTTGCACGATAATTTAGAATACTCCATTTCAGTTGGGTCACGCCTTCAGCAAATCACTTGCTGCTTTAAGCTCTCATTATCACTTGTCTACCTATGTTTTCATTGTCCATCACATCATTCCTGCTGGAAGAGCACTATGCATTAAATTCTTTTGCACACTCCTCTGAGGGGGCAAAAAACATGCATCTTTTGTATGGCTTCTGCTCCTATGGCTTCATTCAAAACCCTGCATTTAACCTCCACCTTGTGTGTTACTTTTCCACATTTTCCCTTTCATGGACCTCATCATGAGAATTGCTTGTAACAATGTGGCAAAAATGATGATGTATTACTGTACGTCCTACAATTGAATCTAGCTCACTATCATCATTTTTTTTACACAAAAACGATCTTTTGTTTGGCTGCTTGCTGTTAACCAACAATCATTCATATATTACAATGCCTACATAATACAACACATGTTAATAGTGGTAAGTACTAGTTTACAGGTGATGTAAATTTACATTGCTTGATGTATATTTATATCAGCGGGAGATTGAAGATCAACCACTGCAATTGTATATGATAATACTGTACACTACAAGGACTAATATTAAATAAGTAAACTATATTGTCCATATGTAGCATGCACCCAGTATTGACATTGCATTGAATGAAACTTTCGTGCTTTGCTGGATAATTTTATTTTCTTGTGCTTAGCATCTTGAAAGGTACAGCGAAGCTCTTTTTGATGTGGAGACTATTTTGAAGTATGAACAAGGATCAGAGGAAGTACTTGAGCTACACTCTAAACTAACTACTTTAATATATAAGGCAAGTGGATGACTATTTTTTACTGTGTGCAAAGTGTATTTAAGTATCACTATGTATTAACATGCTTGCATATATACATGTGTATGTTGTACCAAAGTGCTTGGTAGTTCAAACTTTGACTGATCATTTGAAAGTAAAAGAAAAGAGGCAGCACAAACACACTGATGAAAGGCAAATTAACGGTTTACCTGCGGATATTCAATGACGCTATTGTAACGTAACCGCGGAATTTAAGTATTAGTATTTTCTATTTTTAACTATCATGTCATTAGCACCTAATAACTTTTGAACCGAACGAGTCTTCTATGTACAACTTTTAAAGTCGGTTAGTACGTGATTCCTCTACACATTGGTATGAACTGATTGTTTGTAGCACTCTGGTAAGGTATCTGGAACATACCGCAAGCAATTGGCTCGGATATCTATAGAGACGCTCCCGTTATCATAGACGCTGTGAACGTGCAACCTACCTACTATCATCGCTGCATTGTTAGGCAAGTATTTAAGGATAAAGCCCTACGGTTTATATACATTTTGTGCACGCTACTGGGCAGAACAGTGCTAGCGTACATACACGCGCCGTACTTACGATTGTACCAACATTATTTTTTGTGGAGCCTACTTTCAACTCCTGGGGTTCTCTTTCTTTAGTAAACCTGAACACTACTGAACCAAAACTTGTTGTACTGACCATGGGTTGTCTTTAGACACCAAGAACTCACTTGATACGGCCGTACCAGCTGTCCTCACATGATGCTCGGACACACATAAATATTCTACCTTTTGGGCATTATAGAAACGTATATTTGTGAGCGTAATGTTGCTCAAACTGTGTTGATACATGTTTGCATACCTGTCTACTAGCTATATCTAAGGTTTGGTCTCTATGTGTACGATGTACGTAAAGTTACATTCGTGTAAGTATCAACATGTTGTTTTGTCGCTTATAAGCGACGTCCGCGGTTACCATAGTAGTATTTGTGTCGCTTATAAGCGACGTTCGCGGGTAAACCGTTAACTCATCAAGGCAACACATGGTTTTGCCCACCACAAGATTGGATGCCATCATCCTGTGCTGTAGCTAATCCTTGCCACTGATGCCTACACATTGTGTTTGCCATTCTCTTTACTGTTAATTTCACCATGGTCATTATTGTAGCTAATGGGTAGGTATCACAATGTGTTGCTGTATCACATCACAAATTGCAACCTGCATGTAATATTTGTTCATTGTGACTCAAAGTATTGCAACGTAAGATCATTATTGTATAGCGACATTTGTGATGCAATAATGCTCAATTTAAATCTTATTCACCAATTCCATTTGTTGATACAATGCACATGCATTTTTTCGGATTACGATCGCTTCTCAAGGCAGTTAAGGACGGGTCCCAAAATATTGACGCGCGCACGCCATTATACGCGGCGCGCGCGTGTTTGGAATTACGTATGTAATTAATGCGTAACGTTCTAGAAGTGCTAGTGCCAAGTACAAAAGTTCGCTTGTGTCTGTTTAGTTGTTCACGTGTATATAGGGTGTGTCCCATGTATACTGGAGTGTGCTCTTCTATACTTTGCGTTCGTTTTTTGTATCTAAGTCTTGTACGCTTGTGAGCTAGAATGCCATACGGATGTACGCTTGTGTAATAGTCTGGCGTAGCCACACCTTCGGTGGATTCACAAGGGTGTGGCTACGCCGGAGGATGTGTCCCTTGTACGTTTATGGGGTGTGTAACCGTGTGTTCCTGCTTGTGTGGTGTGCCTCTTGTATTTTGTCCCTTGTACGCTATGCCTGTGGTGGTACGCTTATAGGGTGTGTCCCTTCGCACGCGCTTATGGGGTGTGTCCCTTATAACTATTATACGCCTGTATGCCTGTGGTGGTACGCTTATAGAGTGTGTCCCTTGCACGGGTGTGTCCCTTGTATTTGTATCTTAAAAGAGGCACTTGTATTTGTATCTTCCAACCTGCTAATATGCCACATGACTGGTTTCGAGTGTGTTGCCACCACAGTGACACTGTTGGTATCCACCCCTCTGTAGACCCCCAACCTTTCTATACACAAACCACAATCTCTCACCCTTCTTATATGCCACAGGAATAGTGATGTTGGCCCTGCCCCAAACACACCCAGGACTAGGGGACCATCATCCACAACACTTCTGCACTCCGCTTGTGCGCTGTGTCCATACCCCTGGGAAGACGACAGGCTTTCTGCCTCTCAAGTCCCCAGTCCACTACTAGCAAAACACACTCTATATAGCAACAGTAGCAATGACAGCAAGACTGTTGTCATGACACAGTGCTTTAGGGTCACTCAATGACTGGTTTGGAGTGTGTTGCCACCACAGTGACACTGTTGGTATCCACTCCCCAACCTTTCTATACACAAACCACAATCTCTCACCCTTCTTATATGCCACAGGAGTAGTGATGTTGGCCCTGCCCCAAACACACCCAGGACTAGGGGACCATCATCCACAACACTTCTGCACTCCGCTTGTGCGCTGTGTCCATACCCCTGGGAAGACGGCAGGCTTTCTGCCTCTCAAGTCCCCAGTCCACTACTAGCAAAACACACTCTATAGCCACAGTTGTCATGACAGCAAGACTGTTGTCATGACACAGTGCTTTGGGGTCACTCCATGACCGGTTTGGAGTGTGTTGCCACCACAGTGACACTGTTGGTATCCACCCCGCTGTAGACCCCCAACCTTTCTATACACAAACCATCTGCATTCCGCTTATGCGCTGTGTCCATACCCATGGGAAGACGGCAGGCTTTCTGCCTCTCAAGTCCCCAGTCCACTACTAGCAAAACACACTCTATAGCCACAGTTGTCATGACAGCAAGACTGTTGTCATGACACAGTGCTTTGGGGTCACTCCATGACCGGTTTGGAGTGTGTTGCCACCACAGTGACACTGTTGGTATCCACCCCGCTGTAGACCCCCAACCTTTCTATACACAAACCACAATCTCTCACCCTTCTTATATGCCACAGGAATATTGATGTTGGCCCTGCCCCAAACACATCCAGGACTAGGGGACCATCATCCACAACACTTCTGCACTCCACTTGTGCGCTGTGTCCATACCCCTGGGAAGACGGCAGGCTTTCTGCCTCTCAAGTCCCCAGTCAACTACTAGCAAAACACACTCTATAGCCACAGTTGTCATGACAGCAAGACTGTTGTCATGACACAGTGCTTTGGGGTCACTCAATGACTGGTTTAGAGTGTGTTGCCACCACAGTGACACTGTTGGTATCCACCCCTCTGTAGACCCCCAATCTTTCTATACACAAACCACAATCTCTCACCCTTCTTATATGCCACAGGAATAGTGATGTTGGCCCTGCCCCAAACACACCCAGGATTAGGGGACCATCATCCACAACACTTCTGCACTCCACTTGTGCGCTGTGTCCATACCCATGGGAAGATGGCAGGCTTTCTGCCTCTCAAGTCCCCAGTCCACTACTAGCAAAACACACACTATAGCCACAGTTGTCATGACAGCAAGACTGTTGTCATGACACAGTGCTTTGGGGTCACTCAATGACTGGTTTGGAGTGTGTTGCCACCACAGTGACACTGTTGGTATCCACCCCGCTGTAGACCCCCAACGTTTCTATACACAAACCACAATCTCTCACCCTTCTTATATGCCACAGGAGTAGTGATGTTGGCCCTGCCCCAAACAAACCCAGGACTAGGGGACCATTATCCACAACACTTCTGCACTCCACTTGTGCGCTGTGTCCATACCCCTGGGAAGACGGCAAGCTTTCTGCCTCTCAAGTCCTCAGTCCACTACTAGCAAAACACACTCTATAGCCACAGTTATCATGACAGCAAGACTGTTGTCATGACACAGTGCTTTGGGGTCACTCAATGACTGGTTTGGAGTGTGTTGCCACCACAGTGACACTGTTGGTATCCACCCCTCTGTAGACCCCCAACCTTTCTATACACAAACCACAATCTCTCACCCTTCTTATATGCCACAGGAATAGTGATGTTGGCCCTGCCCCAAACACACCCAGGATTAGGGGACCATCATCCACAACACTTCTGCACTCCACTTGTGCGCTGTGTCCATACCCCTGGGAAGATGGCAGGCTTTCTGCCTCTCAAGTCCCCAGTCCACTACTAGCAAAACACACTCTATAGCCACAGTTGTCATGACAGCAAGACTGTTGTCATGACACAGTGCTTTGGGGTCACTCAATGACTGGTTTGGAGTGTGTTGCCACCACAGTGACACTGTTGGTATCCACCCCTCTGTAGACCCCCAACCTTTCTATACACAAACCACAATCTCTTACCCTTCTTATATGCCACAGGAATAGTGATGTTGGCCCTGCCCCAAACACACCCAGGATTAGGGGACCATCATCCACAACACTTCTGCACTCCACTTGTGCGCTGTGTCCATACCCCTGGGAAGATAGCAGGCTTTCTGCCTCTAAAGTCCCCAGTCCACTACTAGCAAAACACACTCTATAGCCACAGTTGTCATGACAGCAAGACTGTTGTCATGACACAGTGCTTTGGGGTCACTCAATGACTGGTTTGGAGTGTGTTGCCACCACAGTGACACTGTTGGTATCCACCCCTCTGTAGACCCCCAATCTTTCTATACACAAACCACAATCTCTCACCCTTCTTATATGCCACAGGAATAGTGATGTTGGCCCTGCCCCAAACAAACCCAGGACTAGGGGACCATCATCCACAACACTTCTGCACTCCACTTGTGCGCTGTGTCCATACCCCTGGGAAGACGGCAGGCTTTCTGCCTCTCAAGTCCCCAGTCCACTACTAGCAAAACACACTCTATAGCCACAGTTGTCATGACAGCAAGACTGTTGTCATGACACAGTACTTTGGGGTCACTCAATGACTGGTTTGGAGTGTGTTGCCACCACAGTGACACTGTTGGTATCCACCCCTCTGTAGACCCCCAACCTTTCTATACACAAACCACAATCTCTTACCCTTCTTATATGCCACAGGAATAGTGATGTTGGCCCTGCCCCAAACACACCCAGTACATGGGGACCATCATCCACAACACTTCTGCACTCCACTTGTGTGCTGTGTCCATACCTCTGGGAAGACAGCAGGCTTTCTGCCTCTCAAGTCCCCAGTTCACTACTAGCAAAACACACTCTATAGCCACAGTTGTCATGACAGAAAGACTGTTGTTATGACACAGTGCTTTGGGGTCACTCAATGACTGGTTTGGAGTGTGTTGCCACCACAGTGACTCTGTTGGTATCCACCCCTCTGTAGACCCCCAACCTTTCTATACACATACCACAATCTCTCACCCTTCTTATATGCCACAGGAGTAGTGATGTTGGCCATGCCCCAAACATACCCAGGACTAGGGGACCATCATCCACAACACTTCTGCACTCCACTTGTGCGCTGTGTCCATACCCCTTCTATACTATATATTCTTGCATGCGTGCTTGGCAAGGCTTGCATGTAACGTTCTGTACCACATCACAAGCAGGGCATCTTTAGTATTAATTTATGTTCCCCAGTATGTTCAAATGGTCAGCCGGGCTGCATAGTGGATTCATAATATTTTGGCTTCCATATGACTCAATTCAATGTAGGATATATATATATATATATATATTGCATTGTCAGAAGTTGTCAACTGTCTGGCCGTCTCAAAAACATGAAATGGCCGCTTTGACGGACTCGTATCAGAAGGCTCATAAGGCGAATGCCTAAACGCTACTTTTGTCTGAACTAACGTACGGCTATAGAATGTAGGTAAGTTTTCCTAACAGGGTATGAATCCTGCTTTGAATAGCAGTTCTCCGTTGGCGAGTAATAGTATTATGAATACGCTAATGGTATTATCCGACGTGGAATATATACGTTTTGGGGGTTATCTTCCTTCTATGAACTCCGGCAAACAAGCAGGCATAAAATTTGGTTGCTTCACTCTTTTGCCAACATTTCCGTACAAACAAAAACAACAAACACCCCCGATAACCCGTCCGCCTATTGACTAGTTCGACTATTATAAAGTTCTACTTCAGCACTCTGCAATTCACAACCTGAAGAGATTTACTTCCAAACACAGCGTTTCTCTGAACCAACTTTCATAGAAGACTTGAACAATATGTCGATACGGCCGATCTGCAGTGTGAGCTTTAAGAAAAAATAAAGTAATCTTCACGTGAAAAATTATTGGGGGCCCGTCCTTAACTGCCTTGAGTTAGTCTACCATTGTTGTTCAAAATTGTTACCACTTCCTGTAACTGTTGCTGTTGTTTGAATTTGTTCCCTTGGTCAACATTGTTGCCACTTGCCGTTGTTTGGGTTTGTTGCCATTGTTTGTCACTGTAACTGTTTCCATTGATTGAAATCCTTGATTTCCACTGTCCTTAACTGTTGATGTTGTCCTTAGTTGTGAGATATCTTTCAACAATCAAGACTGATGATCTTGAAATACCAACTGTAGATATGCTGCTGTTTAAAAAAAATGGGCCTGAAATAATTTTTCACCAATAAAGCTGTGGAGTTGTTCTTTGCCAAGGAACCTAGACAACCAGGTGTCCCAGCTATATGGCTCACATAAAAATGGACTTTTAGAGACTGTAATTCACCTAGACACGGTAGACCTGATATAAAACACTTAAGGGGTTAAGGCAGCCTATCAATGTCTCATACCCAGATCATACAAAATTAACCTTTCATAATGTGTAAAAGCCATCATTGCAGTCAAACCTTCCGAGAAAATGATACTTCGCATATTAAACTCATGTTATATTACAGTAGCGGTCATAAAAAAGTACACGTAACGTATGTGTAGCGTTTACGTCGCACGCAATTAACGTTGGCATACAGTATACGTGGGATTAAAATAGCGTTTTGGGAGCGTAACGTGTATGGAACGTAGCGTTAATAGACTATACGCACTAAAGTAGAAATTTAGAAAAAAACATTATACATGTTTATGATGTATAGACATTAATAACGTAGCCCCCCAATAATGGTACGGTCATGGCCGTGAGATTTTATGAATACAGCTTTTGTTCTTTTTATGTGACTCATGGCGTGGTAAAGCGTAGCGTTTGCGTAGGAATGATAATGCGTGAGCGTAGCATTTGTGTAGTTACAACAAAGCGTATTGGGAACGTAGCGTGTGATGTAAACGCTACGCGTACATTACGTGTACTTTTTTATGACCACTACTGTATCTTCAGTAATCCAAAAAGATTAATTCATCAATCTGACTACCATTTTACACAGCTGTTCAGATTAGTGAGGGTCCACTGTAGGTTAGCCACTGAAACCGCTGGGAGATGTATGTGATTTAGAATGAGTGTAAAGACTGTAGCAATGTAAATGAGAGATTTTAAATCACATGGATCACAATGGCCTTAGTGTACTGATCATGGGATATGAGTATTTCATTTTGTTATTTGGTTTTACCTTTTCTTACAGAAACCAAGAATATACTGTAAGAGAAGTGCTGAACACGCAACGAGGTATGGTATGGAATTAGGATTAAGGCTTGTGTACAAGCTCTTGTCTCATAAGGAGATCTGCACTAGATTTGTGGTCTTATTTTTCAATCTGTGTATCGATCTACATGTATATTAAACATATGGTACTTATGCAGTTCCCCCCCCCCCCCCCCCCCTTTCAAGATCGCACGATACATTGGGATAAGTGCCAGTGCACATAGGGCTGATTTTACGCTCTTTAAAGAGGGACGGTACTCAGGGGTGTGAAGGCAGCCTACGGATGTCTCATACCCAGACCATACATACTTAACTTTTCATAAAGTGTAAAAGCCATAGAGCATATTGCATTGCAGTCAAACTTGGCTCAAAAGAATGCTATATATATATATATGGAACGTTCTATGCGATTTTGATGCTTGTGAATTTATATATATAGCATCCAATTCAAAGTGCTATATCTTCCACACGGATTAAGTTCTTGACTTCCTATTTTCAGCACTTCATACTACATGATTTCTCTATGCAAAACTACATTTTGGGGTCTTGCACTTACTCCGTGTCAGTATTGCAACGTCCGATACCCCACCAAATTCAAACCCACCATAAATTTCGGTAGGAGTAATCAAATCGCTTCAAATTCGGTTTGTAGGTAGGGAGGCCCTATACCTATTGATTTGTTCTGTTCGTTAATTTTCATGCCATCCGTTACGGAGAAACAGCTGTGCAAAGTAAGTACACGTTTCCCGCTCGAATCGCGCCTTTATACGTGCACGGAACAGTTTCCATTCTCCGGAGTGCATGAATATTCAACTATTCCTATTGGGCGTGATAACCACACCTATAAGGTCACCAAACAAATGGGCGGCTGAATTGTAGTGCTTGTTACGGTTGTTTTTCGGTGTAGATAAACGATATGGTGACGTATAACACGAGTGAAGGCGAGCTCGTCGAGTTTCACTGAATCAGTCGGCGGATGAGTTCGAACTGTACGAATACGACGATCGATATTCAAAATACATTGGACGAGGATGGAGAGATTGAGAAAGGTAGTGATGGCGGTCGTACCACTGACGATGGTGGTTGTGTTAGTGACAGGGAGTGAGCAGCCCCTAAATTACCAAGAGAGCCACCAGCCCCACCCCCACATAGCCAGGGGCTAATGGGGCTAGGCCCTTCACTGCAAGTTCCCTCAGCAGCCCTGGGGCCAAAGAGGCCATCCCCACACAGCAGAACCACAAGCCCCCTTACTGCAAGTGCACACTATATACCTTTGGAACCATTAAGCCCCATGCTGCAATTTAAATTATTAATAATAGCCTCACATTCCAAATAGTGGAGCCAACAAGTGGAATTAACAGGCCCCATAATTCTAGCAAGGGAGCCACCAGCAAAGCTGGTCAATGGAGCTAGCGTCCACAATGCCAGTGGAGACACCAGCCCTCTCGCAGATTGATCATCAGACCCCCACACTGCCAGCAGGGATGTAGCCCCCACAATAATGCCAGGGAGATGCCAGCCCTCAAGCTGCAAATGGAATCAGCATCCCCACTCATTTCAGGGGAGCCATGAACTACATGTACCAACAAGACGTGATGACCTCACTAACAGATCAACCATTAGCCCTCACTCCGCAAGTGGACTTAACAGGCCCCACACCCAGGGGCTAACTTCCCCCCCCCCCCCCCCCCCCCCCTTTCGTTCAATGCAAGTTGAGTCAGCTGGGACCCCCCACACAGTAGAACAACCAGTCCCCTCACCGCAAGCTCATGAACAATAGCAGCGGAACCTGTAAAGTCTACACTGCAACTGAACTTAATAGCCTCACACTGCAGTCAGCAGCCCATGGAACCACTCTTACAGAACACCCTCAGCTACCCAGGGCCAATGGGGTAGCCTCCACAGTGTCAGTCATGACGCCACCCCAAGTTGAGTCGCAGCCCCCACACAAACAAGGGCTTGTAGGGCCAGCTTCGCACAGTAGAACCACCAGCCCCTCTCTGCTCACTTCAAATGGAGCCACTAGACCCTCTACCAGTATACACTGCAAGTCCAGACAGCAGCCCACACCAGTGGAGCCCTCTCACAGATGGAGCCCAGCAAGGAAGTACCAGCTGCCACACAACCAGTGGTTAATCGAGCTCCCAGAATAATGCCAGTGGAGAAACCAGCCCTCGCACTGCAAATGGATTCAGCAACCCCAAAAATTTCAGGGGAGCCATGAACTACATGTATATGTACTTGCCCCCACTACCCGTCCTTCAATGAAAGAGGGGCCAATCAGCCAATGGACCACCAACCCTCCTCATTGGTCAGGGGACATGTACCAAGAACAATTTAACAGGCCCACCACGCACTGGTGCCAGCCCTCGCCCCTCCCCCCCCCCCCCCCCACCCCACCTACCTGTCCTTTACTGCAAGTTGCATCAGCAGTCCAGGGGCCAATGGGGCCAAGAACTACCACTCCCCCTCACTGCAATCACACACTACGTACCTTTGGAACCAACCAATAACCCAAGTGAAATCAATACTGCAAAACCTGACCCCCACACTACCAGCAAGGGAGCATCAGCTGCCACACAACCAGAGGATCAATGTGGCCCCCACTTAATGCCAGTGGAGAAGGCAGCCCTCACACTGCAAATGGAGTCAGTAACTCCATGCAACAATTTCAGGGGACATGTGCATGTACGCACATGTACCAATGGAATCACACATGCCCCACCAATGGAACCAGTGGAACGTTTAGCCCTCACAGCAAGTGAACTTATTACTTAGCAGTCCCCACAACGCCCCCTCCCACTACCTGTCCTTCACTGAACGAGGGGGCTAATGGGACCATCCCCACACAGTACAACTACCAGCCTTCCTCATAGCAAGCCAATGGAACCATAAACTCCCAAGTTGCAATTGAACATAATAACCTCACACTGCAAGTCCAGTCAAAAGCGCTGCACAACCAGTGGAGCCACCAGCCCTTCCACATATGGTGTTATTAGACCATTCACTGCCAGCAGGAGGGTCAATGGGGCCCCCATAACAATGCTCATTGACCCTGGTTCAAGATACATTGGTCAAGGATGATGGCGGTCGTACCACTGACGATGGTGGTTGTGTTAGTGACAGGGAGTGAGCAGCCCCTAAATTACCAAAAGAGCCACCAGCCCCACCCCCACATAGCCAGGGGCTAATGGGGCTAGGCCCTTCACTGCAAGTTCCCTCAGCAGCCCTGGGGCCAAAGAGGCCATCCCCACACAGCAGAACCACAAGCTCCCTTACTGCAAGTGCCTTTGGAACCATTAAGCCCCATGCTGCAATTTAAATTATTAATAATAGCCTCACATTCCAAATAGTGGAGCCAACAAGTGGAATTAACAGGCTCCATAATTCCAGTAAGGGAGCCACCAGCTAAGCTGGTCAATGGAGCTAGCATCCACAATGCCAGTGGAGACACCAGCCCTCTCGCAGACACATCATCAGACCCCCACACTGCCAGCAGGGATGTAGCCCCCACAATAATGCCAGTGGAGATGCCAGCCCTCAGGCTGCAAATGGAATCAGCATCCCCAACCATTTCAGGGGAGCCATGAACTACATGTACCAACAACACGTGATGACCTCACTAACAGATCAACCATTAGCCCTCACTCCTCAAGTGGACTTAACAGGCCCCACACCCAGGGGCCAACCCCCCCCCCCCCTTTCGTTCAATGCAAGTTGAGTCAGCTGAGACCCCCCGACCCCCCACATAGTAGAACAACCAGCCCCCTCACCGCAAGCTCATGAGCAATAGCAGCGGAACCTGTAAAGTCTACACTGCAACTGAACTTAATAGCCGCAGTCAGCAGCCCATGGAACCATTCTTACAGAACACCCTCAGCTACCCAGGGCCAATGGGGTAGCCTCCACAAAGTCAGTCAAGACGCCACCCCAAGTTGAGTCAGCAGCCCCCACACAAACCAGGTCCTGTAGGGCCAGCTCCGCACAGTAGAACCACCAGCCCCTCTCTGCTCACTTCAAACGGAGCCACTAGACTCTCTACCAGTACACACAGCAAGTCTAAACAGCAGCCCACACCTGTGGAGCCCTCTCACAGATGGAGCCCAGCAAGGAAGTATCAGCTGCCACACAACCAGTGATCAATCGAGCCCCCAGAATAATGCCAGTGGAGAAACCAGCCCTCGCACTGCAAATGGATTCAGCAACCCCAAAAATTTCAGGGGAACCATGAACTACATGTATATGTACTTGCCCCCACTACCTGTCCTTCAATGAAAGAGGGGCCAATCAGCCAATGGGACAGTACAACCACCAACCCTCCTCATTGGTCAGGGGACATGTACCAAGAACAACTTAACAGGCCCACCACACACTGGTGCCAGCCCTTGCCCCTCCCCCCCCCACCCCCCCTCTTCTCACTACCTGTCCTTTACTGTAAGTTGCGTCAGCAGACCAGGGGCCAATGGGGCCAAGAACTACCACTCCCCCTCACTGCAATCACACACTACGTACCTTTGGAACCTGCAACCAATAACCCAAGTGAAATCAATACTGCAAAACCTGACCCCCACACTGCCAGCAAGGGAGCACCAGCTGCCACACAACCAGAGGATCAATGTGGCCCCCACTTAATGCCAGTGGAGTAGGCAGCCCTCACACTGTAAATGGAGTCAGTAACCCCATGCAGCAATTTCATTGGACATGTGCATGTACGCACATGTACCAATGGAATCACACATACCCCCCTTCAAACACTACCAATGGAACCAGTGGAACATTTAGCCTGTCCTGTAGGCAGCTCTACACAAACATTGGAGCTACCAGTCTTCTCACAAATAGAGTTATCATACCCCCACACTGCTAGCAGAAATGTGGCCCCCACAATAATGCCAGTGGAGATGCCAGCCATCACACAGCAAATGGAGTCGGCATCCCCAACAATTTTAGGGGAGCCACTAACTACATGTATCGATAACACATGCCCTCACTACCAGATGAACCATTAACCCTCACTCCGCAAGTGGACCTAGCAGGTCCCACGCACTGGAACCAGCCCACCCCCCCCACCCCCCCCTTCCCACTACCTTTCTATAGCTGCATGTAAGTTGAGTCAGCAGTTGTGGGGCCACTGGGATGAACCACCAGCCCCCTCACCTCAAGCTCGTGAACAATACCAGTGGAACCTGTAAAGTGTTCCCTACAACTGAGCTTAATAGCCTCACATGTCCATGCAGTCAGCAGCCCATGCACGACTTATGGAACCATTCCAGGGCCAATGGGGTTGCCTCCACAAATCCAGTGAAGACGCCACCCCAAGTTGCATCAGCAGCCCCCACACAAACAGGGGCCTGTAGGGGCCAGCTCCGCACAGTAGAACCACCAGCCCCTCTCTGCTCACTTCAAATGGAGCCACTAGACACACTGCAAGTCCAGTCAGCCATCAGCTGCCACATAACCAGGAGTCACCCCACAATAATGCCAGTGGAGACCCCAGCCCCCTGAACTACATGTACCAACAGAGCCACACATTCCCTGCTTCCCTGCTCCTACACAACACATGGTACCAGTGGAACCATTAGCCCTCACTGCAATTGGACTTAGCACTGGAGCTAGCCTCCCCCCCCCCAAACTGCATATGGACTTGGCACCCGGACACTTTTAGGGGAGCCATCATGTTTATTATGTGTAAATCACCAGTCCCCATTGGAGCAACTAACAAATAGAAACACAACTACTGAAGTTGCCTTTCATTTGCAGTGTGTTCATGTGTATACCTGTTGTCTGTATCTGTTTATCTGAGGTTTAATGAAGCCTTGTTATTGGCGGGTGAAATCATTACCTGCCCTATCAGTACAGATTTTGGGAGGTCTGCACCCATGGTAGTTGGTTTATATAGGCAAGCAAGGCATACAAGAAGGTTTGAGTTGTACATTTCTTTTCTAAAATGTACATGTACCCTCTTGCTGGAAACTAGTGCTTTATGTACATGTAGTAATAAGTACCATTTTAAATGTCATAAAAAGTAACAAGTGGAATATACAACTGCATGTAAATTGCACACGTAGGCACAGTCCATAAAGGCAACAATATTATGCATCACACCTTGCTTTCTTCCCAAGTGAAGTTAGCAGACCCCATACTTTCAGCAAAGTCACCAGCCTCCTCACTACCTCACTACCAGTGTAACCCACACATTAAGGGTAACCATTTGTAGAGTATGGGCATTATTAGGGGGGCTCCATTGACCCTGGTTGTGTGCAGCTGCTAGCTCCACTGCTGGCAGTGAATGGTCTGATAACACCATATGTGAAAGGGCTGGTGGCTCCATTGGTTGTGCAGCGCTTTTGACTGGACTTGAAGTGTGAGGTTATTAAGTTCACTTGCAGTGTGGGAGTTAATGGTTCCATGGGCTTGCTATGAGGAAGGCTGGTAGTTGTACTGTGTGGGGATGGTCCCATTAGCCCCCTCCTTCAGTGAAGGACAGGTAGTGGGAGGGGGGGGGGGAGCGTTGTGGGGACTGCTAAGTAATAAGTCCACTTGCTGTTAGGGCTAAAAGTTCCACTGGTTCCATTGGTAGTGTTTGAAGGGGGGCATGTGTGATTCCATTGGTACATGTGCGTACATGCACATGTCCCCTGAAATTGTTGCATGGGGTTACTGACTCCATTTGCAGTGTGAGGGCTGCCTTCTCCACTGGCATTAAGTGGGGGCCACATTGATCCTCTGGTTGTGTGGCAGCTGGTGCTCCCTTGCTGGCAGTGTACATGTGGGGGTCAGGTTTTGCAGTATTGATTTCACTTGGGTTATTGGTTGCAGGTTCCAAAGGTACGTAGTGTGTGATTGCAGTGAGGGGGAGTGGTAGTTCTTGGCCCCATTGGCCCCTGGTCTGCTGACGCAACTTACAGTAAAGGACAGGTAGTGAGAAGAGGGGGGGTGGGGGGGGGAGGGGCAAGGGCTGGCACCAGTGTGTGGTGGGCCTGTTAAGTTGTTCTTGGTACATGTCCCCTGACCAATGAGGAGGGTTGGTGGTTGTACTGTCCCATTGGCTGATTGGCCCCTCTTTCATTGAAGGACAGGTAGTGGGGGCAAGTACATATACATGTAGTTCATGGTTCCCCTGAAATTTTTGGGGTTGCTGAATCCATTTGCAGTGCGAGGGCTGGTTTCTCCACTGGCATTATTCTGGGGGCTCGATTGATCACTGGTTGTGTGGCAGCTGATACTTCCTTGCTGGGCTCCATCTGTGAGAGGGCTCCACAGGTGTGGGCTGCTGTTTAGACTTGCTGTGTGTACTGGTAGAGAGTCTAGTGGCTCCGTTTGAAGTGAGCAGAGAGGGGCTGGTGGTTCTACTGTGCGGAGCTGGCCCTACAGGACCTGGTTTGTGTGGGGGCTGCTGACTCAACTTGGGGTGGCGTCTTGACTGACTTTGTGGAGGCTACCCCATTGGCCCTGGGTAGCTGAGGGTGTTCTGTAAGAATGGTTCCATGGGCTGCTGACTGCGGCTATTAAGTTCAGTTGCAGTGTAGACTTTACAGGTTCCGCTGCTATTGCTCATGAGCTTGCGGTGAGGGGGCTGGTTGTTCTACTATGTGGGGGGTCGGGGGGGTCTCAGCTGACTCAACTTGCATTGAACGAAAGGGGGGGGGGGGGGGGGGTTGGCCCCTGGGTGTGGGGCCTGTTAAGTCCACTTGAGGAGTGAGGGCTAATGGTTGATCTGTTAGTGAGGTCATCACGTGTTGTTGGTACATGTAGTTCATGGCTCCCCTGAAATGGTTGGGGATGCTGATTCCATTTGCAGCCTGAGGGCTGGCATCTCCACTGGCATTATTGTGGGGGCTACATCCCTGCTGGCAGTGTGGGGGTCTGATGATGTGTCTGCGAGAGGGCTGGTGTCTCCACTGGCATTGTGGATGCTAGCTCCATTGACCAGCTTAGCTGGTGGCTCCCTTACTGGAATTATGGAGCCTGTTAATTCCACTTGTTGGCTCCACTATTTGGAATGTGAGGCTATTATTAATAATTTAAATTGCAGCATGGGGCTTAATGGTTCCAAAGGCACTTGCAGTAAGGGGGCTTGTGGTTCTGCTGTGTGGGGATGGCCTCTTTGGCCCCAGGGCTGCTGAGGGAACTTGCAGTGAAGGGCCTAGCCCCATTAGCCCCTGGCTATGTGGGGGTGGGGCTGGTGGCTCTTTTGGTAATTTAGGGGCTGCTCACTCCCTGTCACTAACACAACCACCATCGTCAGTGGTACGACCGCCATCATACTTGACCAATGTATCTTGAACCAGGGTCAATGAGCATTATTATGGGGGCCCCATTGACCCTCCTGCTGGCAGTGAATGGTCTAATAACACCATATGTGGAAGGGCTGGTGGCTCCTCTGGTTGTGCAGCGCTTTTGCAGTGTTAGGTTATTATGTTCAATTGCAGCTTGGGAGTTTATGGTTCCATTGGCTTGCTATGAGGAAGGCTGGTAGTTGTACTGTGTGGGGATGGTCCCATTAGCCCCCTCGTTCAGTGAAGGACAGGTAGTGAGAGGGGGCGTTGTGGGGACTGCTAAGTAATAAGTTCACTTGCTGTGAGGGTTAAACGTTCCACTCGTTCCATTGGTGGGGCATGTGTGATTCCATTGGTACATGTGCGTACATGCACATGTCCCCTGAAATTGTTGCATGGAGTTACTGACTCCATTTGCAGTGTGAGGGCTGCCTTCTCCACTGGCATTAAGTGGGGGCCACATTGATCCTCTGGTTGTGTGGCAGCTGATGCTCCCTTGCTGGTAGTGTGGGGGTCAGGTTTTGCAGTATTGATTTCACTTGGGTTATTGGTTGGTTCCATAGGTACGTAGTGTGTGATTGCAGTGAGGGGGAGTGGTAGTTCTTGGCCCCATTGGCCCCTGGATTGCTGATGCAACTTGCAGTAAAGGACAGGTAGTGAGAAGAGGGTGAGGGGGGGGGGGGGGGGGGGGCGGGGAGGGGCGAGGGCTGTCACCAGTGTGTGGTGGGCCTGTTAAGTTGTTCTTGGTACATGTCCCCTGACCAATAAGGAGGGTTGGTGGTTGTACTGTCCCATTGGCTGATTGGCCCCTCTTTCACTGAAGGACAGGTAGTGGGGGCAAGTACATATACATGTAGTTCCTGGCTCCCCTGAAATTTTTGGGGTTGCTGAATCCATTTGCAGTGCGAGGGCTGGTTTCTCCACTGGCATTATTCTGGGGGCTCGTTTAACCACTGGTTGTGTGGCAGCTGGTACTTCCTTGCTGGGCTCCATCTGTGAGAGGGCTCCACAGGTGTGGGCTGCTGTCTAGACTTGCAGTGTATACTGGTAGAGGGTCTAGTGGCTCCATTTGAAGTGAGCAGAGAGGGGCTGGTGGTTCTACTGTGTGGAGCTGGCCCTACAGGCCTTTGTTTGTGTGGGGGCTGCTGACTCAACTTGGGGTGGCGTCATGACTGACTCTGTGGAGGCTACCCCATTGGCCCTGGGTAGCTGAGGGTGTTCTGTAAGAATGGTTCCATGGGCTGCTGACTGCAGTGTGAGGCTATTAAGTTCAGTTGCAGTGTAGACTATACAGGTTCCGCTGCTATTTTTCATGAGCTTGCGGTGAGTGGGCTGGTTGTTCTACTGTATGGGGGGTCCCAGCTGACTCAACTTGCATTGAATGAAAGGGAAGGGGGGGGGGGGGGGGGGGGGGAGTTAGCCCCTGGGTGTGGGGCCTGTTATGTCCACTTGCGGAGTGAGGGCTAATGGTTGATCTGTTAGTGAGGTCATCACGTGCTGTTGGTACATGTAGTTCATGGCTCCCCTGAAATGGTTGGGGATGCTGATTCCATTTGCAGCCTGAGCGCTGGCATCTCCACTGGCATTATTATAGGGGCTACATCCCTGCTGGCAGTGTGGGGGTCTGATGATCTATCTGCAAGAAGGCTGGTGTTTCCACTGGCATTGTGGACGCTAGCTCCATTGACCAGCTTAGCTGGTGGCTTCCTTGCTAGAATTATGGGGCCTGTTAATTCCACTTGTAGGCTCCAGTATTTGGAATGTGAGGCTATTTTTAATAGTTTAAATTGCAGCATGGGGCTTAATAGTTCCAAAGGTATATAGTGTGCACTTGCAGTAAGGGGGCTTGTGGTTCTGCTGTGTGGGGATGGCCTCTTTGGCCCCAGGGCTGCTGAGGGAACTTGCAGTGAAGGGCCTAGCCCCATTAGCCCCTGGCTATGTGGGGGTGGGGCTGGTGGCTCTTTTGGTAATTTCGGGGCTGCTCACTAACACAACCACCATCGTCAGTGGTACGACCGCCATCAGTACATTTCTCATGATCAATCTCTCCATCCTCGTCCAATGTATCTTGAATATCGATCGTCGTATTCGTACTGTTCGAACTCATCTGCTGACTGATTCAGTGAAACTCGACGAGCTCGCCTTCACTCGTGTTATACGTCACCATATCGTTTATCTACACCAAAAAACAACCGTAACAAGCACTACAATTCAGTCGCCCGTTTGTTTGGTGACCTTATAGGTGTGGTTATCACGCCCTATAGTAATAGTTGAATATTCATGCACTCCGGAGAATGGAAGCTCTTCCGTATACATATAAAGGCGCGATTCGAGCGGGAAACGTGTACTTACTTTGCACAGCTGTTTCTCCGTAACGGATGTATGAAAATTAACGAACAGAACAAATCAATAGGTATAGGACCTCTCTACCTACAAACCGAATTTGAAGCGATTTGATTACTCCTACCGAAAGTTATGTTGGGTTTTAACCCGGTGGGGTATTGGACGTTGCAATACTGACACGGAGTAAGTGCAAGACCCCAAAATGTAGTTTAGCATAGAGAAATGGTGTAGTATGAAGTGCTGAAAATAGGAAGTTGAGAGCGCAAACCGTTTGGAAGGTATAGCTCTTTGAATTGGATGCTATATATATAAAATCACAAGCATCAAAATCACATAGGAACGTTCAATATATATATATATATATATATGGGACAGTATCCGCGAAAACTTCCTATGTTATATAACATTATAAAATGATCGTGTTGTAACGTTTGAATCACTATATCGTCCGAACGGGAAAGGCTATCCACTTCTATTTTCAACACTATACTACACCATTGCTCTATGGTAAAATACATTTTGGTGTCTTGCAACGTTCGATACCCCACCTGGTTCAAACCCAGTATAGCTTTCTGTAGGAGTAATCAAATCGCTTCAAATTCGGTTTGTAGGTACAGAGGTCCTATACCTATCTATTTGTTCTGTTCATTAATTTTTATGCCATCCGTTACGGAGATACAGTTGAACAAACTACGTGCACTTTTTCTTGCTCGATACACGCCAATGATATAATTACCGCCTCCCATACATTGAGCGGGATGCGATTTGCTGAAATCATTGGCACGAATCGAGCGGGAAAAAGTGCACGTAATTTGTTAAACTGTATCTCCGTAACGGATGACATAAAAATTAACGAACAGAACAAGTCGATAGGTATAGGACCGCTCTACCTACAAGCCGAGTTTGAAACTATTTGACTACTCCTACCGAAAGTTATGGCCGGTTAGAACCCACAGGGGTAGCGGACATTGCAATACTGGTACAGAGCAAGTGTAGGACCTCAAAATGAATTTTACCATAGAGCAATGGTGTAGTATGAAGTCATGAAAATAGGAAGTTGATAGCCTGCACGGTCGGACGATATAGCGATTCAAATGTTACAACACGATTATTTTATAATGTTATAAAACATAGGAAATATTCGCGGAAACTGTCCCATATATATATATATCCACCTAATAGTGTTGTTCGATTGTTCAGGTTTACTGGCAAGCGTACGTATTGATGACAATTAGTCATTGAGCGATAGAGGCGGAGATATAGCAATGCACGGATCAAGCAATAAATGCCATATTATGTTAGAACTCTACACGCTGCACAAAGTTACGCTTAGGTTGTGTAAGATTTACTTCTGGCTTTGTAGCAATCCTGCTTAGTATCTATTCAAAATGGCAGTGTATTTACACTAAATTTAGCGAACCAAGAATGTTTCAATCACATCCTAAGCATAGATGAGCAATAGAAACATCGTGTCACATACCAGGCACAAAAGTCCTCTTATCCGCCCTTGTCGTCATCTCCGCCTTTTTGCTTTTCGCAAACGACCCTCTTAAGGCCATAAAATAGGACGTAACTGAACTTTCCCGCTCGACAGCTGCAACTTTAAATTGTCAAGCCTGAACTTCTACTTCTAAATATATTCCGTATGCTCGCACTGTATGAATAAACAGTGATTTGCATTATGTCATAATGATGTAATCATGAACATACTTATCAACATATCACGTAAATATGTTTTCTTGTGTAGGCTGCACAGTGGTTTAAGATGATGACATGGGAATGGGAATAATATATCAGTATTATTTCATAAACAGTTTTGTAACTCATTGTACCACAAAAATTTCAAGTCAGAAAAAGAAATTGACAACAGTTTCAATAAATTGTACTAACTTAAAGTGAAAATTATAGAACTTATCGTAAATATTTATGGCTTTCTGGCATTTAAAAATTAATAGGTGAGGATGTGAATAAATAGCTTTTTGTTTCCTCTTTCTTGTAATCCTATATTTGTAAGTATCATTATGAAACTTGCAATAATGTGAACCTTTTTATGCGATTACATGTACCAACTTCAAGAACTTTTCTACACGATTCTAGTACCAAACGAAGGAAATGTAAACTATAAATCGATTTGATTAATTTTTCCAATGTATACAATTAGCCGACTCTAACCGACTTTTCGTTTAGCGCTGCTACTAATGTTCAAACACGACACATGCCATGACTAATCCTATTAATAATAATTGCATACATTGGACTGTTTATATGGCGATTGGGTTCTATTATGCGTTCTGTGAAGTTGGAACCGCTGCTCTATCCCCTAGTCACGATATTGCAGGCTGGCTGAGGCAACGCCCTCTTTGTTCTGTTGCTCAGCACTCTGTGTAGTGCGCATATGCGGATACCCGTATAGGCCTATAAGAACTTAACTTGTGTTTGTGATTGTAGTTGTCTCTTGTTTGATGCGAAGCTGTTTGATTGCTGTTGTTTGTATGAGTGAGCCATTACATGCAAGTGCGCAAATTTAACACGGTTACTACTTTCCATGGCCGAAAAGGGAAGGATCTGCTATTTAGAAGCATATGTAAAGGGAGGCTGCTGGCTTGTTTCTAACTGACAAAGGCCGTCTTAGTGAAAAGGAGGTAGTTAACAAGCTGAAAAAGCTTTGGGGTAACCGAATGGGCATACTGAGGAGAATGTGGAGTAAGCTTAATCGATCTAAAAAGCTATATCACTAAGATCAGGCTATATTTCTCTTGTACCAGAAAGAAGTATCTTATGAGCATACGATAATTCTAGACCCTAAATCTAGAATTGATGGAAGGTGTGATAGGAACGTTTTTAACGAGGTCATTACTAATTTTAAAAGCAGTTTCCTCAAGACAAAATGTAAACACTGCTAGATTACCTTTGCAAAGAAACTTCGCTTTTGATAGTAATGCATTGGACCACCTTCAGGTTTACTCCTTCCATGCATCAAATTCTGGCTAACTCAGCTGCATTGTTTGATGCCAATGAGTCAACAGGCCTTCATATATTTTCTGTAGAGGCTAGTGCACAGTAATAATAATAATTGCCTTTCATTCAAGAATCACCTTTTATTTAAACTGATAACAATATAATTATGATGCATAAACAGTTCTGTATACTTTAACAATTTCAGATTGATGAAAATTTGATCAAAATGTACTACCTGATATAGTGATTATAAATCTTGAATTTGTGGGTTTGATTATTTTAACTAGATTTATTTTTAAAATTATTATTGTTATTGTGCAACATGATGCCAATACAAAGTTATCAATTTATCCTAATTCAAAACTGTCATCATGACCCCTACTTTTAAACCTCTGTGGGCTGCCTTTACCTCCCCCCTCCCTCCCCCTCCCCCTAATTGTTTTTACTAAATATCCAACCTAACCAACATTCCCATTTGGTGGAATTATGTGAATGGATTATAAATCTTGAATTTGTGGGTTTGATTATTTTAACTAAATTTATTTATTAATGGTTATAAATTGTTATTGTGCTACATGATGCCAATGCAGTGTTATCAATTTATCCTAATTCAAAAATGACCCCTACTTTTAAACCTCTGTGGGCTGCCTTAACCTCCCCCCTCCCTCCCCCTCCCCCTAATTGTTTTTACTAAATATCCAACCTAACCAACATTCCCATTTGGTGTCACGCTGTTGCCCCTTTAGAACGAAATCAAATCAAAGAGGGTGAAGGGGAGAGAGTGAGGAGCCCTCCCTCCTTATGTAAAGAGCTTGCCATTGGATACATCACAGTGGCCTCTTCCCCTTACTTTGTCAGTCCTTTTGAAGCAGGCAGTTTTCATTGTAGACCATACAGTGTGTATTTATGCTAACATTAGAATAATTGAATTTTGGGAGGGGGGGAAACTGCATAAGTGCCAGACATTAATTACTAGTACCGGGTGGCTCGGCTCTGATAGGCTGCGATAACAACAGTGAAAAGAGTTACGACTGCATCCCAAACAGATAGGAAATTAGGCACAAAACTATCGAACACCATTATAGAAATTGAATCCTTGAATGTAGTTATGAATTCTGTACCCTGCGGTAGACATTATTATAGGCCTACAGCATTAACATAGCTGCCAAACAAAACGTCACAGCCATGCATGGCTGGATCATAGATTTTTTTTGGACAATCTATGGACGGATCGAGTCTGATCGATACAGGTTTTGTTCCTTTATGCAAATCATGGCGTAAGTGTGGTATTTGCATAAGAATGAGAACATAACGTGTGACATAAATGCAATGCATATGTTACATGTACACTTTGTGATTGCTACTGTAACTGTGATTACTTGAGTTTTGCTCCATAGTTGCACAAACATCATCTCACAAGTTCCGACACATGTGACATGCTGTAAAACATGTAGGACTAATACACAATACCACACTATTTGGAACATGGAAAATATGTATGCTTCTCTACCTATAGGATATCTGATGCAGGTCGAGTTGCTGATGCTGTTGTGACATTTCATGTTGTTCTACCAGTGGCTGAGTGGGAATGGGATGAAGATTGTTGTCTTCATATTGAATTGGATGACAAAACCCTCGCTAAGAAGTCTCAAGGCCTTGGAGATTTTCACATAATGTACGTACTTTCATCTTTGTTCTCAATCAGTTCTCCATCACATGTTTTTAACAAGTAGCAGGCATCATGCAAGTTATGTTCTTAGTACCTACAGCCATATAACTTCTATTCTCTTGCACTATTCATAAAATTTCTCTTTAGCTGAATGTGATACATTATGTGTATGTATATTAGCTGATTTGTGCATGAATTGCAATAACCTCCAGTTTCAAATACTCAAGGTACAAATTCCAGAGCATATTTCTACACGGGAAGAGAGTGTACATAGAAAAGTCTGGTCAAACAAATCAAATACTATAAGTTGTGAGATGATGGAGTGTGCACTTCAATGATTAGAAAGAGCCTTAGAAAAATATATTTGTGAGCCACATATGGCTTCCCTGGTGATTTGGGGTGGGCCTCAATGGTCCAAGATTTAGCAAAATTAAGATTTAAAACAAATCATTACCATAGGCTGTTTTGGACTTGGGGGTCCTACACTTTTTTCACCAATGGAACTCGTGTTTGGTAATAATCTGAATGGTAGCCACGGAGCCCTTCACTGGCCTTTCCTAAGCCTAGAAAGCTATACAAACCTAATAGTGTGAATGTATGTACGATGTGCACAAATGACTCTCGCAAGCGTTAACTTATTTTCTATGACTATGTTCAATTGGAATTAGTTATACCAATATTAAATACACTACCGGCTGGTAAAAATCATGCAACACCAGTATGTAGCGAGGGTCAGAAATACAAGGCGATTTTATAGCCGATGCAACTCGCTCAAAATCTGCAACTTGAGATGCGCAGATGCTGTGTGAGTGTTGTGTGGCCCTTTTCCAAATATCTGCCAACAAGAGCTACTTCCCGCGCACTTGGTCTGGAACTCGCCATTTACTTGGTAGGGTACTTGCGTATTTATAGGCTACACTATTAGTGCTCGCACAATATTTGTAGTACTAATATAGTAATGTAATTATGTGACATCATGCTAGCTTTCCACACACCGTTTCTTACTTAACGTTTATAATCCACATGTCATTTCACTAAGAAAACGGCTATTGTACCGAGTTGGTTGTGGACCTATGGTATAATTATTCTTTCTATCAGATTGTGACAACCAACCCATGTGAAGGTCTCCCCTTGTATCCCATATGTCATTATTTTCTTGTTTAATATTCAGATATCTTCGTGATGGATATTATGAAATGAATTATACATTGCATTTTGATTTGGGAGAACCACTAAAGACAAAGAAGGAGCTACTGTATAGATATGTAGTGTATTCAAAAAAAGCACCATGCTGTGAATCACTTCTATGGACATCTATAAAAGATGCGTCAATGCGGTATTTGATCATGGATCCTAATACTACTGGTTAATGCTATTTGACCAACTTTTAGAGTGTGTATGCTTCATTTTTAATTTCTGTCTTATTTTAGAATACATCAGATATGATTCTCTGGTTCTACCTCAACATAGACGACTGGAAAGGGTAACTCATGTGTTATATTTTGGCATTCTGTTATTGTTGATTGCTCTGTAGTCAATTACTGCAAAATCAGTGAATACACAATGTTTGGAAATGTACCTCAATCGTCTAAAGAAAATGTTGTGTTGTGGCTGCCTTCCACAAGAACGTGGCATTGATGTATTGTGTATGGAGTTTGGTTACATTATTGAATCATTGGCTAGCATTAGGGTGGTCGATGTTAACAAGTCAGTGAGAAGGCCTGAAGGAGTTGATATACTTGAGGTAATTTATTTTTAGTAGTTGATATATACATGTATAATTTTACTGATTTATTTACAGGGAATCACTGCATGGTTGATATCTGTTGTGAATACTTTGGAAACATCTCCATTTGAAGTACAATTTATCGTAGAAATTGCAATTATGTACTGCATTTTCAAGAATGATCGGCTAAAATCGCTGATTTCAAAGATTTTTGAGCCATTTTTAATCTTGTGTCAGCAGAGCAAATTAAATTCTACTGTTTTTGAACTGCTATTTAAAATGACTTCTGTAGAATCAAGGTGATATTTATTTTTAAGTAGTTTAGACCTGTGTCATTTTGTATTATCTTAGATCCAAAATTCATGATGGACTCTATCATTTGATCCTTTTGAGAGTTCAAACAAAAGTCTGCTTGGAATTACTAAGAGTTCTTCCTGTTGTCCACTTGCTTCGTCAATTTCCTGCTGTAAATGTGCAGTACCATTGGAAAGATGACGATGCACTTCTCAACAGCATAAGAGATAAATGTGGACAAAAATGGTATGCAGTTTTGAGTAATTGTTAACACATTGACATTTTATGTATGTATGTGTTTGTGTAGTGATTTTATGCCTCAGTATTTTGAACCACTAAAAGAATTTTTTGGATTGGATCCACTAATGGCCCAAGTGGTTATATACATTTGCCCAAAAGCATCTCTGACTGAAGTAGTGTGTCAGATGGATCTTAATCTCTCACTTGCTTGGCTTATACATGTGGCTAATAGAAAATATCCAAAGGTTTGTACCATTATTTGAAAGTGTGTGCATATATTTTAACTATTATCTTTTTACAGGATAACTATGAAAATGTAATTTATGTTTTGAAAAGTATAATACATAAAATTTCAATGCTTTTTGCAGCTAAGTAAGTACAATATTGTACATAATAGTGCCATTGATGTATTATATATGTACATGTCATGTGCATGTAGGTTAATTCTTAAATTTAAATTGTATGCATTGCAATTGCTGTGTTGAAAATTCCAGGGGAGGGTACACATAAATTGTCACATTAAATGTGTTAAATGAATACATTTTATGATTGATATTGGGGAACAACCTTGAATGACTCTACAAGCTTCATTTCTCAAAAAATCATTCTTTAAATTTGTCCTGCATGGAATAATTCTCACTATAATACAGGTTATAACAACCTGCCACATTGTTTTTGGATGTCTGCTCTCCAAACACTTATTACTTGGTTATAACAACAGTGATGCATCCTTTTAGTGGAGGAATTTTTGATAAACATCATTTTTGGTGGACAAAACCACGCTAGGTGTTTTGTATATGGCAACTCAAGAACAAAAGCCCATACAAAAGCATTGTAAGGTCACGTGGGACCAGTTACCGACACATTGTAAAGTGGTCACATGCTCGAGGTAAAACAACTGATTGCGCATTACAACCTTATATAAATGTACAAACACCCACTAATACGTTAACCCTTGTAATCCTACGTGGAAATATCCTGCGATCGAAACATTTACCCTATCATGCATTCCGAGCGCATTTTTTCACTGAACGTGTGATACCTATATGGAACCACTTACCCCATGATGTTATCACTTCATTGAACATTACAGTTTTTCGTACCCGACTTAGATCTGTTGACCTATCACCCTTTTGTATGTTATATCCCTTCCATGTTTAGGCAGTTTGTAAGTGCACGTACACATCGTGCCACTACTTGCCTTTTTGCATATGTATGTGTGTTTATATGTATGCAATCAATCAAATCAAATCAATCAATCAAATCAAAATGTCTTTCAGATAATTCTGGGTAGTTATGCTACGTTCTCTAATGCCAAATTTATATTCTCTTCCTGTGTGGTATGATTCTCCTTTCCCTGGCCTTTCCCTTTCTGGCATGCAGCTCGCAGCATTCTTGACTTGCTGATCTCCTCAGGCAGCTAAGAAGGAACACTCTCCTCTTCCTTTCTGGGTGGCTGCTATTACCCCTCTGCCCTGTGATAGCAGAAGCAGTCCCATCTCCCTAATGGCAACAGAAAACACTTTCCTTGCCATGTTGTTGCCCAGGCGTTTTCTGTACTTCCTAGGTGTTAGGCTTGCTCTGTTGATCCCCAGGCTTTTTCTGTACTTCCTAGGTGTCAAGCTTCCTCTGGGCTTTCTCTGACTTCCCAGTGGGATGCTTTCTCTGCAACTCCCTGACAGTAGTCACAGTAGTTACACTGATTGGCACATGCATAAACACAATCAATTTGGGATCCACTTATTTTTAATCTCCAGTCTTCAAGTCTGTAACATGCTTACTAGTGGTCATGCTCACATCACCATGACATTGTACTAATGGGCACACATACCACTGGCACATGTTTGCCCCCTTGTGCATACTTCATAGTAGAATAGCTGCTCCCCTGTGCATACTTCATAGTACAATAGCTGCCCCCTTGTGCATACTTCATAGCGCAATAGCTGCCCCCTTGTGCATACTTCATAGCGCAATAGCTGCTCCCTTGTGCATACTTCATAGTTAAATAGCTGTCCCTTGTGCATACTTCATAGTACAATAGCTGTCCCTTGTGCATACTTCATAGTACAATAAATGAAAGCTTCGGAAGTTTTACCTTTGGTCCATGCGCTCTGCTGTGTTCTGAATGGGATTGGACTGGGGATGACACAGGAAGAAGGATCGAACGCGTACCGTCGTCATGTGGTGAAGTCGTTCTCGAAGGGGATAGTACGCCTTTGGATTTATACATTTTCCTGTCATTTGAAAGCATTGAATTAGACGGGAAATAAGCTCCCGCCTAAATATGGCCGGTATGCATGGTTACAACAAGCGGGATGGTACATTGGCGGGGTTGTGCTTGGTTATTGGTGGGACCAGCTGTAAGTAGCAGCTGACAGCACTGGTAAAAGCAGTTGCTAGAGACTGTTCAGTCTAAGCGTTCGTGCACGGCATAACGTACAAGCACCAGAAATTTTTATTTGTATTTGTTTATTCTCTGGTTGTTGCCAAAGTGTAGCATTGTGTGTGTTTTATTACAAGAGCGGATTCCTTGACTGATGACAGATGACCCCTGGGCACAGAGAAGGCTGCAGCTGTTGGAGTGTTTGTAGAAATGTGTTCGATGTTGTATGTAGCTGGGCAGTGCTAGTTAGAGGTTTTTCCCCAATGTATGGTGGATTTTTACCTATTAGAGGTTTTTCCACTGAGGTTTTTCCATAAGGAAATGTGGGCGCATCTCCTTTAAAACATAGGTGTATGTTTGAGCCCCCTGCCCAGCCTTGTGTGTTGTGTGAATGTGTATTGTGTATTGTTTGCTATATGAGATGTTGGAGGTGTATATGTGGATTTTAGTGGTGGATTATGTTCGTTGTGCTGGATTGTGTTTGTTGTGCTGGAATGTGTTTGTTGTGCTGGATTGTGGTTGCTGTGGTCAATGTTGGTCCATGTACATGTATGTATCAGGTGCTATTATTAAGTTGGAGTGCACAGGCAACGCTGCACCAATTGTCGTGTGATCATGTGGCGGGAGCGGACAGAGACGTAAGACGAGAGGTCCCAGCTAGCGGCTGATCAAACGGGTTAGTGTTTCGTTGGGGGGTGTCTACCGAAATGTTCGAGGGACAAGTCCTATCCTTTGAACGGTCACTGACAATGCGACTTGCCTTAATGTCGATAACAGCCTGTTCAAGTGTGATAATGGCTAGTTCGATCTTCTCTCGGTAAACGTCGGCTTCTTTGATGCCTTTAATGACATCTTTTTCCAAGGTAACTTCAAGCGTTCGAATGTAGCGAGACTAGTTTGCGTGGACTTGACGGCTTCATGAGCCTGGGCAATAATTCAAGTAGTAGATGATTTCTGTCCTGCTCGAATTCTCCATTTTCATGTAGCGCTATCCTGATCAGCCATATTGCATTGGCTCTTGGCTTGAAGGACCATGTACAAACAGGCGCACTTCTAACTATCCTTTCCATGCTCACTTCACTATAGTTGCAACACTTCACGTTCAATTCACATTAAATCACGTGACTACAAATTATTAATCTATGCTGTGTCAGATAAGTAATGAACTAGCATGCCCAAAATGTAAAAAAAAGCCCTTAAATAAATAAATATTTCCATTAACGACCACCAAGATATTGCAAACCGCGTCTCTTCAAATTAATGCAGGTTAGTGTTTGTATTATATATGTGGTTGAAAACAGCACTGGAAGACTCCACTAGAGTTGGGCTATGTGAATATGTATGCCAAAAGCATTAGTTTTTGTGGATTCAGTTTTAATCTATTAGTGATGAGAATTTTTACAGGTTAACATGTCATGTTTTGACAGGTTGACCTGTCAAATTTAGAGGGTTTTACAACTCTAACGTATAAGTTTAGATAATTTTAGTGACAGCAATCACCTTTCGTGTTAAGCTAGATACTTCATCATGAAGCTTTGGAGTGGGATAAGATAAAGTGCTTGACTAAAAGCTGTGTGCCAGCAACACCTCGAGAAACCATTTTCCCACTTTGCATGAGGTAATCGTATGAGGTAATCTTATTGACAGGTTAACCTGTGAATTGCAAGGTTAACTGGGCACTTGTTAAATTATAGATTAATGTTATATCGATGCATACATGTCATCCATTAACATATAAGTTGTAGGCATTGCAAAACACATGTACAGATGATGACAGAAACCAATGCCTGCAAACATTTTGTAGCTATGTACAGAGCCGTGTTAAAAAAGATAATTATTCACCAGCATTATAGAATACGGCGTTATTTGTTTCCTGCAAGTTAGATAGCTATGAAAACAACTTGCAAGAAACAAATAGCACCCTCGATATACCATGCACAAGAATAATTATTGGTTCTGGATGGTACTGAATGCGGACTGCCCGTCATTTAGCTTGACATGTTTCAATTTAAAGGAAACCAAGAGTTATTGCACACTACACAAAGCAGCACAAATACATATAGCACCAATATACCTACAGAAATGATGAGGGGACAATTATAAATGGTGAATAGTTGCAAAGATAAGTTGATTTCATTTCATAGTGATAAAATTAAAGTCACAGAAGGAGCTGTCCTATGTCGATGAATAAAAATTACAATAACATCACGTCAGTCTCTTTTATGTGCTGTATTTTTTTTTACAGAGTGGAATCCAACAAACTGTTAGAAGTATCATTATCTGTACTGAAAAATGTTCTACCCAAGATATCTGATGTACAATTCCTGAATGCATTCATAGACTTTGCACTTAGAGCCATTATCGATATTTCATTACCTGGTACAAAAGCCAATGATCAAGTAACTACTACACTTGAAGAAATGAAGGATTGTGTCCGCATATGGTTTAAAGGACCAAAGGTTATTGGTGGATCCAGCTTTGGAGGACCAGGCAACAATTGGAATGGAAAGAAGGAACTCGAAGTAAGTACATGAACCTCTTGTAACAAATATGTCATTTAACTCTTTGAACGTCAACATAGATAATGTAGTTAATTGATTATTTGCCAGCAATGTTCTTGATTATGGCTACCTGTTGCTTAGTAGTCACTGTTCTTGAAGAATCTTGTGGTTAGCCTACTTAAATATATTAAGTATGATAGTAGAGCACTTTATGTTTGTTTTGATATATTTGGTGTGCTAGCTTGAATGAGAACGGTTGCTAACAGCACCCGATATATGCGGAGCCAAGTGGGCAGGGATTTGAAGAAGTACATTGAGTATACTTTGAAACAGACGATGAAAATATAATAGTTCTATCCATGGTTGTTATTTTTAAAAGGCTTCACTCTCCCATGTTTTAGTACAAAAGGCAGGTGCTTATTCAATGTGACTGGATAGAGACGCCATTACACGTACACCTGCAGCTGTTTGTTCCCGCTTTCATTTCAATTAAAAAACCAATGCTGCAGTCATAGCTCTATGCAACTAGGAAATTAACTGCAGTCCAGGTGAGATGGTGAGATCACTGGTAAGATCACTCTTATATGAAAACTATAACAAAGCACAAGTGTCATAGACACTGATGCACCATCACACTGCCATCGAGCACCTAGTGCCATTCTTGAATCCAGCTCACTGGAGAAGAAGAGAATGTACAAAAAAGCAGTTGAAGACAGAAAAGGCACCTTCACCCAATTTGTCCTTTCCATGGATGGACTACTTCACAAAGAGGCTAGTCACTTCCTAAGGCACATGGCCACTGCTCTGTCTTCCAAGTGGGACAAAGCTTATTCCATCACCAGCAGCTACATCAGGCCACGGCTCGCTTTTGCAGGGGTTCGAGCAGTAAGCCTCTGTTTTAGAGGATCCTGCATCAAATGGAGAAGTGGGCTGGGGTTTGATGATGGTGCTCCACTGGCCTCATTTATGGAGTAGATTTATTGACTTATTATTTCTCATAATGATTTCATTTTAATTACTTAAGTATCATCTAATTGTATGTATTTCATGTTCCATTAATTAATTAATTTATTTACTTAAGCACAAGTATGGTAGTAATGACCATATCTAGTTTGTAAAGACATGCTCATTTTGGCAAGAGCGGATGGGAGCGTATGTCTGAGCCCTTACATAAACCATATGTCATGAAATATGGTTATTAGTGACTGCCAAGTGCATATATATATAACTTGCGTTACCGCCAAGTGCATATATATTTGTATATGCACGCATATGGAAAACCAATCTGTGTCGCATGGTTACGCACTTCGTGCGCCAAAACCCAGCTCCTTTTTATACCATGTCTTTAGATAGAGTAATTCCTTGACTATCCAAAAACACTTAGATTTACGAAACTGGAGAACAAATCGCATAGTATACTCCTAGTATTATGACTTCAAACGGTTATAAATATTTCATGCAGTCTGTAAGAAAATTACTTGAAGCACGAAAGTTTGAACCCAGCGACCATTTGTTGAGCTCAGCTGTTCTGCATGCCAGTGCACATTTGAGACCTAGGTGAGAAAGCATGTTCTCTTCTAACAAACTACCATATAATACCTTTGGTTCCTCGAGGCTAAGTAATTACATACGTCAAAGCCACCAATAGTCCTGTGTTTGTAAGAGTCAATGCACCTTATTGGATGCCAGTTCTTTGCCTGTTTTGTATGCTACATTTTCAGTTACAGTTTTCCCAACAAAGAGACTAGAAAATGAATTTTTCCTAAATCTTGAATTTTGCTGTTGAATTGTGATAGTTAATAGTACCGTAGTTCCAGAAAGAACTCATTTTTTTTTACCTCGTTTTGCTCCCAGAATTAGCAAAGGAATGGGTTTAATGCAAATCTTAGGGGTCCTAAACTTTTATCTCCACTGAAATGTATTGATTTCCCCACAAAAACCAATATACAAAAAATCGTTTGCACAAACATGATTGTTTAGTATTTAGAATTGGTTTTTTGGGGGGAAATCAATTCATTTAAGAACTTTGGGGACTTTGCAACGTAATATGGTAAAATTTTACCATAAGTCAAACGAATTCCTTTTTGCAGTTTTATTGCAAAACTTAAGCCCCCTTAGCAGCTCAAGATGTCATTAATTTTGGACCAATCTTCATACCCAATTGATAAAACTGAATGAGAATTGAATTAGAATGTAGACAATAGGTGTGGGAGTACGTGAACAAAAATTACCTTCTTAAATGTGAACCACTCTAAAGATACCAAAATTAGCAAAATTTATGTTGTGGTCATTAATGTATCTTGGGAATTGTTTGTATTTATTATATGTAGTGTAGAGGTGTATGCTGATTGGGCAAATGCAATTAACCATCATGGTTCAACAGTACAGTAAAGTTCAAAGTTCATTTCCAATCTCTTTGTTGGGAACACTGTAATTGTTTATGTTTCATTATACATTAGTAATTATGATGAGTGAATGTATATATATTTACATGTATGTGTGAACTCTTGATTCATTTTAAATATGAGTATGGCATTGTACTTTCTATACATTTAGCTCTGGTGCGAGGTTCTTCATACTACCATTACTTCAGTTTCAAATTCTGTCATTGATCAATGGCAAAATGTACTGGCGAGTTGCGTTCATCAAAGAGTGATCACAGTATGTTGGTTTTTTGTTGTGATGCTGTTTGTATAATTATTATTGATTTAATTGACAACCTAAGGCATGGTGATTAGGACATATAGAGCAAAGGGACCTAATGTGGAACGCACCCCTATTAAGGAACACTAAATCTCATTAAAAATTTAATCAAAGTTATGGGTTTGCAATGATGGATCATACGCAAATCAATGAATCTGATTGACCCATTTGGCAAGCTAGGAGTGCAGCATTGTGCTCCTTTGCAACCTCCTGATTTCATTATAGCATTCATGCGCTCTAATGCAGCGTTTTCTTCTCACTCCCCTCTTCGTATTCTCAGCAGCCTTTAAATTCATCGATCCATTGTGCTGAAGTCATGCACTGAGCTGAACCTTTCAAATGCTTCATTGAGTACTCGTAGTAGGAATAGCGTACGCGTTGTCCTGTGGATCTAAGCTTTCTTCATCTGAATTATCAGTGGTACTTTCAGAACTTTGAGGAGAGGTCCATTCAGCATGTTGCACCTGCTCAGGACGTACTGCACATGCAGCCACATAGATGGAGTGGTACTGAATTGACAATTTCAGGCGTCTTCTTATGTTGTCATTGCAGCAGCCTCAATATCAACCTGCCTCTTCACCTCTTGTGCCACACCATCCTCAATAAAGCTTACAATGGTGATTTTATCAGAAAGTGCTGTCCCTGACACACCACATGATGCCATGATTACATCATGGGGTTCAACCATGTCTTGAGGAAGAGCATCTACCCCACGTAGTGGAGACAGGCCTGTCGTTTATTGCCATAATTAGGCAACCAGAGGATAGACTTTCATTTTATGGCATGCAAGTAACACCCGCCCCCTCCCCAAAGCAAACGATGTGGTTGAGAGTTTATATAACAACCCTTTGATGTGGTTGTTCCTTATTTGGTACCTTTCCCATACATTGATGTATGTTTGCCGAAAAGTGAGTTTTTGGTACCAGGATTCATAAAACTTATCCTATGGTTAGTACAGTTGTAATCTACGTTAAATTCTCTATCCAACAGTGTTTTAATTATCTCTTTAGCATGCATAGTTTGTTTACATCAGTCAAGGGAAGTTGGTTGTTCCTTAATAGGTTCCTTTGCTCTACCTGTATATAAATATATGTGACAATGTCCAGCAAAATCACCCTTCTGAGAATTTATCACTATAAAAATGTATGTTGCGTTTTCAATACTCATACTTGGAGAAATGTGGAATTCTAACCTATTGGGTTAGTTATCTTTGCACTCACGTCATGGAAAATAGTTACAGCACCAAAATCGATTTCCACATAGAAGGATGATGTGGGAACAAGTGTAAGAAATTTTAATGGAAAATGTTGTACAGTTGAGCAGATCTACAGTGTTGTTTGTGTCAAATTCGGGATGTAATTTGTTCTGTTTGTGAAATTGTATGTCATCCGTTACAGAGATACAGTTGATCAAACTACGTGCACATTTCTCGCTTCTTTCATGCCAATACTATATAATTGGCATGAATAAACATGCACGTAGTTTGTTCAACTGTATCTCCGTATCGGATGATTACAATTTAACGGACAGAACCAATCAATAGGTATAAGACTCCTCTAAGTACATCTCGAATTTGATGCATTTACAACACTCGTGTGTGGAGAAATGGGGGATTCTTAAGCATCAGCCTTAGAAATGCTGTTAAGCCTATGGAAATCGATGCAGAAACACAGTTTAATGTTTTACCAAAAATTGCAACTTCAAAGGCTCGTATCTTTGCCTCTACAGTGCAGATGCCGGTATATCAAGCATCAAATTGAAGCTCATTTTTAGCACAACTGACCTACATAAATCATTTTTCACAGTGGTGAAAGGGCTAAATATGGAACTCATTAAAAGTTTACTTTACAAAAAGAGGGGTCACCTAGTGGTTGATACTCAAGATTTTGATTTCACTATATTGTTGTCATTGATGGCTCAATGTTTTCCAAAGATAAAATGTCAGTGAGTATAGGTAACCCTTAGGCACCATGTGTAGCTAAATCTGAAGTCACCATGTTTTTCTTTTTAACATCGGGTCCGTGAAAATTGAATACTTTTTTGGCCTATTTTGTCGAACTCACACTTTTGGAAAAATAGTCGGAAGCGCCCCAATTGCCATAAATACCGATTTACCTAGAGTACAACTCTCTATATGATGTTTGGAGCTACTTCCAGCCTTGCAACTGCTTCCGCTGAGGACCTACGTTTGACTACAGTCGAGAGGGTAAGATCGTTAACGGAAACGGGACACTTTGGTTTCTTAGTTCAAAAACAGTATAGACATGCTCAATTGGATCGAATAGGTAGCGCTTAAAACAATTCTGGCAGTAACTCATCATGCTAGCATCAAAATAGACACTAAAACTTCTTTGGATCTCGACTCCGGACTCAAATATTGGTAATGCACAGGCCCAAACACCTAATATTTGGCCATCACGTAAGCGTTATTTGTCATCACTTGGTCTCAGCTACATACTTGCATCACTATGTAGTTGCTATTTACGTAGCAATTTACATCACGTGAGCCAGATAGACCCGCTCGTTGTTCGTTCCCGACCAGTTATTGATTTCTCATATCCAGACATTAATCAACTACAATGATCTATGTAAGTCCTCAAACGAGGTAAACAACTGTACGTGAGTTTTGTACAAGAACAAAGTTAACTGCCAATACGATATTCATTGTGGCCTCCTAGTAGTACCAAATGTCGTTTAAAAGCGTATCCATAGCGGCTCTTAACTGCCTAGGGAAAAAGTGTCCTCCGCAATGCTTCGTGACCGAAAGACATAAAACCACTTCACTTTGAAAGCATACAGGTCTGTGTCTATGATAGATATAAGGCAGACAACAATGTCAAATGTCTAGGCGACAGTTAAACTATCTAAAATATGCTTTTCCAGACAATTGGGAGCCTTCCGACTAAGTTGGGTTTGACAAAAAAAGTATTCCAATTTCATGGACCCGGTGTTAACTTGGTTGTTTTAGCCCTAATCTAAAGTAAGTGATGTTTCTTAACCACAGTATGGCTTATTAGGTGTTTATTGTACTCAGTGTGCTTTGTGTATAGCGCATTCCAAAGGGCATTGGTTGACCGGTTCGTTGCTATGGGACAGGAAATCCATTTGAAACCTTTTGGGGGGAGGGCCTAATTTCCACGCGTTCAAATGAGAGCAGACAGCCATGAAGGTACAATGGCATTCTTACTTTGCCTCAATTGGGTACACTTACTTGTAGACATGCTAATGATAATGATGCAAGTCTCTGCTGACTCCCATTTTCCAAATGGGCTTGCACATATCTATGTTACACTTCAGTGCTTCATGCAGAAGTGCAATAATGCATACATGTATGCTAGGACTCTCAGAAGTTCTGTCCCTGCATTGGATTGGAGTGTTATACATTCATAAATGTTACAAACCTACATGTACATTATTTAGATAATCTACTTGACTCAACTAGCTAAATGTAGGTCTGCAATTTATGAATGTACAATTTCCATAATCCCTTGTTTCCTTACTTTTTATATATACAACTCTACAACACCAATTTTAGTTTAATTAAGACCGGTTCCGTTAGAATTTGATACTTTTTCTGTCGAACGGACTTTCTGAAAATCAGTCAGAACGCCACCAATTGTCTGGAAAAGCATATGTTTGGATAGTTTAACATAGACATAGACATTTGGCATTGTTGTCTGCCTTATATCTATCTTGGACACTTCTCTGTATGCTTTCAAAGTGACACGGTTTTAGATTTTTCGGTCACGAAACCACACTTTTTTCCTAGGCAACCAAGAGCCACTATTATTACGCTTTTAAGTGTCATTTGGAACGATTAGGAGGCCACAATGGATTCCGTGTTGGCAGATAGCTTAGTTCTTGTACAAAACGCACTTACAGTTGTTTACCTCGTTCGAGGACTTGTATAGATAATGATAGATGATTTTTGTCTGGGTACGAGATGATCAATAACCAGACCGGAGCGAACTATGGGAGCTCACGTGCTGTATATTTATAGCAATGTATTACTTAAATAGCAACTATGTAGTGACGTAAGTGTGTAACTGAAACCTGCATGACGTCAAATATGGCCGTTGGAGCTTGTGCATGACCAATATTTGGACCTGGAGTCGAGATTCAAAGAAGTTGTAGTGTCTGTTTCGACGCTAGCATGATAGATGACTGCCAGAATTTTTTCAGACGCTAGCTATCCGATCCAGATGAGCATTTCTATACTCTTTTTAAACTCAGAAACCTTGTCAGAGAAAGTGTCTCGTTTCCGGTAACAGCCTTACCCTCTCGACTCTAAACAAACGTAGGTCCTCAGCGGAAGTAGTTGCAAGGCTGGAAATAGTTCCAGAACTACTTAGTACACCGGTATTTGTGGCAATTGGTACCGTTCCGACTGATTTTCCAAAACGTGAGTTCGACAAAAATAGGCCCAAAAAGTATCAAATTCTCATAGAACCGGTGTTAAATACAGTATATTTTATCTTAATGTAATCCTGGCCCAATACACTTGACCCAGAAATGGAATCATATCAGAGATTGACTAAGGAGTGTGATCCATTGGAGTTTTAGATGAAAAGAAATGAGTTGATCTTTTATTTTCTAAACTGAGTAACAGGAAATATTATTATTTCAGCCAGTTCTGAGCATTTTTTTATAGAGCAGGCTACTCAATTTGAAGCAGAAAGAAATTGAAGAGCACAATCTTGAATGCAAAAATCCAATTTGAACTATATAAACTTCGTGTTGCTGTTTAACTAATTTGTCAACTTAGTTAACTATAACTTAACAAAGAGTATGGAAAAGGTAATGAATTTATTTAACTTAACTGCAAAACAAACAGAACATCTTTAGTTAACTGGAACTTAACTACTGTCAAAAACCTTTTACTATCCCATCACTACAGTCTAACCCGTCAGCTTCGGGTCCCTCAAGTCCGGGAAGCAACATTTCTTTGACATTTGACACAAGCACTGGTGACAAACTTCTGCATGTCGTCTCTTCCTCCTCTCTCTTCCTGTTGGCTAGAGTCCGCATCGTAGCTACCATCTCCTCGGGTGATCCAATTCGCACTAGTTCAGGAATGTCTCTTCCAAGTAGCACTGACTTAGGTAACATCTTCACCATGGTTGTCTCCAGAAGGTAGCTCTTGCTATATATTAGGAACTGCAGTATGTATTTGAATACTTTTGGCTGAGCACAGCACTCAATACACTTAAGTCTTTCAACAGACTTGATACACACATGTACATGTGCCTGCATAACACTATTTTGTCAAAGTGAGAGTAGGCTGCATTCAACTTCTCCCAAACCTATTTCTATGTATATCGTATATCTAAAATTTGTTAAAAGTTTATTAGGATTTGTACCAGAATATACCTTCTCACTGTCTAGATTACTGATGAAGTAATGCAGATTGAAACACTCCATTTGTTGGAGGAACTCAGCAGTGAAGCCCACACATCTGCAAGATACAGTGCACTAAGTGCAATTATCAAGGAAGCTGTTTATGAATCAATCAATATATCACTGAATAAACAATCTAATAAGTCACATGAGGTAGATATCAGTAACATTTCACTTTTAACTCATTGTTTTATTTCACTGTATAGGGTCTCAGAGTACTCAATAGGTTATTGGAAGTCAAGCATTTCCATTCTGCACCGCACTACACATGCGTTGGAGAGATGGTGGACTATATATTTTTCAACACTGGTCCAATTACACGTGACTGCTTTGACATATCACTGGAGCAACTTTTATCATCAGATTTGTGGCTACCACTTCTCAAATTCTGTGGTAAGTATATTCATAGGTGTGCAGTTTTTGAAATTCTGTATGTAGCAAAATTTCGTATCTCAAAATGCACTATTTGCATCCATACATCTAGATAATTGTATTAACCCATTGATCAGCATGGGCATATAAACATGGGCATCCCCAGTTGGGGGGCCATGGCCCCCCCCCTCCCCCCTTTGGACTCAATGCTCCCCCCCCCCCCTCCCCACTTATAATAAATTATTTAACCCTGCCCCAGTATTAGTACGTATGTGCAATGCCATCAAAGCGAAAATTGAGTGGAGAAGAATGTTGTAAATCAAAATGGCAGTGCAAATTATTGTATGAAGTGCAGTGGCAGCAATGGGCTACTTTCTTTGTTAGTACGTCTTGTATTGCAATCTTGTGAATTAACTCTTTGGACGTCAATATTGCAATACGGGTGACGTCGTTAATTGTCAGCTATGTTTTTAATTATGGCTACCGTAGCTTATTAGTCGCCGAAAACTCGCCGTTCTTGAAGAATCACACGGTTAGCTTACTTGAAAGATATTACTATGATAATTTTGTGATGTTTGTTTTGATATATTTATATATGGTGATTGAAAAACAATGGTTGCTAACAACACCTGATATAGGCGGAGCCAAGTGGGCAGGGATTTGAAGCCGTACGTTGTGTATACTATAAAACAGACGACGAAAACACGATATTTTTGTCCCTTGGTGTTATTCCTAAGGTCCAGGCTTTTAAAAAAGCTTCGCTCTCCCCTATTTTAGTAGAAAAGCGGGTGCTTATTCAAAGCCGCTAGTGACGATAGAGGCGCCATTACATGTACAGCTGCAGCTGTTAGTTACCGCTTACCTTTTAATTACAAACTAACACTCCAGTCGTAGTTCTATGCCCCGAGCGCTTTTTGGTGCACAAAGAGCGTAACCATGCGACACAGATTGGTTTTCTAATACGTGTGCACATAAATGTGCACTTGGCGGTGAACGCGGGGTGCAATTATTGCACATAAATGTGCACTTGGCGGTCAAAGAATTAACTCGGCAGCAAAATTGATTGTCATTAAATGTTGATCAGTATTATTATATTATTATATTGCATACCAGTGCATGGACACGAAACAGTGCGGCACTGGAAAGGGGGAAAGGGGTTCCAGAGGGCCAATTATAAGATGAATATGCATTTAGAAAAGATTGGTGTGTCTGACATATAGAAGCTGAGCTTAATCGCTGTTGTTATTTTGGCCCACCTTAACACAAGTTACATATTAAAAGTGCGAATGCTATAGACTCATACTCCCAACCATGATAAAACAAATATGTATTTCTGATGAAAAAACACATGTTCCGAGGAGATCTACATGTAAAAATAATCTTTAATATAGTAGTTGTTAGCATTGAAATTCCAGGCATCCACTTACCAGCTACTGTTGTAACTTTTTTTGTACATTGTACACACATAAACAATATAGTTACTGCCTAAGTCTGTAAGGCCTCTGCTCTATTTTTTTTGCATAGTTTTAGGAGTCTATAATGTAAAAAGCATTGGCTTCTGCTTACAGTACTCCCCCATACTGGGCGGGAGGGTGCCCCATTTCACACCTTCATGGGGGTAACGGTGCCCCTCACTTTCATCCTGGCCCCTCCATTCTAGAAAATGCTGGGGGAGCGATGATAAATATGCCCGCATAACTAGACCACTAAGGGCATATTTTTATATACCTTGCGGATGGCAGCGGCTTCTTCATGCACTATTTTTAGGCATCAACACTAAAGCGCTACATAAATTCATTCGAACATGGTTGCTAATAGTTAACTTACATATCAATAAGCGCAGAAAGCCAGCAGCTACAATTTCTTCATCCATGGAATGAGCAGATATGTGAGCTTTGTTCAGCGTTTCCAATGTAACTGTGATGCTTGATGATTCTACATTCTCTCCAAATCATTTGTTTGCGAGGAGCTGCATGCACCGACATGCATCAGAGCCTTTCAGCCCAATCTATACAGTAGCAGAATTAGTACTCCAGCCCACATTCACAGCTACCTACAACCACAATCCAGCCAAGCCCTACTAAAACCCAAACACTGCTACCTAGATCACATTCATCTACATGTACTATTATTACCAATCCCCACAAACACATTATATGTCAACCAAAAGGGCCTGCATGCTCTGTTGATATGATTTCTTCAAACTGTTGCTATCAAGTATTGCATAGCACACAAATCTTTAATTTCACCAGCAATACTCTGAAACCAAAGTCCAGTACTTCAGTTCATTGCGATGATAATGGTAATGGGCACAGTACCTTACCATGCCATTAATTACTACTGTTCACAAGAAGATGAAGTGCACACTACACCCATGCACTACACCCATGTCAGAGGTCGACGTAACGGTTACGCATAATCATATTAAATTGATGACGTTTTTGTGGACATAACGGTTACGCATAAATGTCACATCCGCATTACCACAACAGTACAGCCATGGATCTTAACAAAAGGGACTTATGTTGTGCTCACGCTCTTATTCAATGGTGCGCTTATAAGCGCTTTTGTTCAATTGTGTGACTACAAGCGCTTTTGTTTAACGGTGTGCTAATAAGCGCTTTTGTTTAACGGTGCACTAATAAGCGCTTTTGTTCAACAGTGCGCTTGTGTTGCACGCACAGCTCTTTCCTTACTTTAAAAGCACATACAATTGCTTTGCAATAGCATTTCTGTGCGGTATACTACGTTGTTGCGATGAATGAACCTGCAGATGCTGCATGTATTGCTGCCAGCGAGCGTATACGTGGTCCCCTGCAATTCTATGACCAGTGGCCGACTGAGTTTCCATGGTTGTGCTTTGAGGGTGGCAAGATGTTCTGTACTGTATGCATGTCACAAGACAGTACATCAGGCCAATTTGTGAATGGGAGCACCAGCTTTCACAAAAAATCATTAATAAAGCATGCTGAAAGGTACAGTAGCCAACAATTTCGTACTTTTTCTTTTTTTATAATGCTGATAATTGGTAGTGTCCAGCATAAGTCTTGTATGCATATCTTGAGTGGGCACACTTCAGCTGAGCAAGCACAGATGTCGCAATTGGCTTTGCTAGTTCGAAATGCTCATGCCATTGCCAACTGGTAGGCCATTCACTGACATGGAGTGGATGTGTGCTCTGGATGAGAAGAAGGATCTTGATGTGGGAGTGTCATACAGGAGTGACAAGAAGTGCTCTGAGTTCATCCAGTGCATTGCAGAAGAGCAGCAGGCCAGTTTACAGGGAAGTTTTCAGTCTGGAAACTTCTTTTCTGTCATGGTGGATGGTAGTACTGACTCATCTGTTACTGAGGCAGAAATCATCTACATCAGGTATACTAGTATTTTGTTTATCTTATATTGCTAGGTTGGCTTAAATACTTACTGTAGGCAGGCAGTTAATGGAGTGGTGGCTGTCATCTTCCTTGCCTATGTGAATATAGGCAGAGGTACAGCTCAACACATATCAAATGCCATCATACAAGCCTTGGAGAATAATCTCCACCTGACAAGACAGACCATCTTTACCAAGCTTGTTGGATTTGGCAATGATGGTGCATCAGTTATGACTGGATGTAAAAGTGGTGTTGGTACTCTGCTGAAGAAAGAACAACCACTCTTGTTCACGCTGCATTGCATGGCTCACCGGCTGGAACTGGGGTTCAAGGGAGTTATAGAAACAAACTCGTTCATGGCCACCTTCAAAGAGCTGCTTTTTTCAATGTACAATTTTTACCATTCCAGTGCATTGAACAGAGAAAATCTTAAGACATCATGTGCCGCAGTAGGGATAAAATTCTTAGCTCCAAGCAGGGTTGGTGGTACTAGGTGGCTGCCTCACACAATGCAGGCACTTAGGAAACTATGGAGCATCTATCCTGCTTTGATGCAGCACCTTGAACAGGTACAAGTACTTGTAAGTAAGATAGTTGAAGTTAATTATTATTATTCTAGTTCAATTTCTAGTTGTCAATTGCAACAGGCAGGGGAGTGTCATCAGATAGCAAGGCCAAGGCCAAGGGCTTTCTAAAAAAAGCTCTAGTCTAGAAAGACCATTTTACTGGGGTCATTTGCTACTGATGTTATAGACATCCTGCACACCACATCACTAGCCATTCAATCTCCTAGTTACTCCCCTGGGCACATTATAGAAACATTGAAGTTGACTGTGATAAAGCTACAAGCACTAACAGAGAGGTAAATGCTAACTTGACTATAGATAGTGAAAATTATTATTAAATAAGAAGCAAATTGAACCATAGGGAAATATTCCTAGTCAAAAAACATAACCTACCAGCAATTTTTTCATCCCAGCATTTCAAATTCTGTTTATATTTGGCGTAATACTAGTTATTAAATTTAATAACTTATGCCGGGATCGTTACATATATATACCGCACGGCATGCAGCTGTTTCTGTCCGTTAACACGATTCAGTTGTTTACACATACTGTGATCAGATTGACTAAACCCTAAAATACAATGAATACAGATAAACGAAGATGAAGTGTAACGCGTGAGGTCATATGTGTGCACGTATTTTAGTCAGAAATTCAAATGCAATTCATAAATGCACAGGTACATGTACATGTATTCATATCATCACCATGAAGCAAAGAATAAATTGCAATTTTGCAAAAAAAAACTGCTGTTAGGACGTTGATAAAAGAGTTCAAATGCACAGGGTAATATCTAAATGGGAAGGCTCTGCAATCTGTTACAGCTGCTTACAACAAATGGTTCGAAAGTTATGGCCAAATGCAGACGACACAAGTAGTTGCCTCAAAGAAATTCCTTTTAGTGTCCAAAGCTTTTTTGCAGCGATGGCATCCTACAAAAAGGAATACATAACGACCTTCAGTAAAGAGAGCTGGCAGGCATTATCTAGCTCTGAAAAGGGAAAACACACCATATCAGGATGTACCTATTGCTTGGAACAATACCCACTTTTAACACAAGCCTTTCCAGGATCAAAGGCAACATCCCAATCCAATCAAGCAGCAAACATACAACACCCAAAGAAGACATATGCTGATTCTTCTACCAGCACACTTAAATCCATAACACCCCAGCCATCATTGTACACACAGCACACACTCCAGCCAATATTGTACATGCCCCACATACCATAGCCAACATTGTACACACCCCACACACCATAGCCAACATTGTACACACCCCACAACCCCCAGCCAACATTGTACACAAGCCACACCCCCAGCCAACATTGTACACACAGCACACACTCCAGCCAATATTGTACACACCCCACACACCATAGCCAACATTGTACACACCCCACACACCATAGCCAACATTGTACACACCCCACACACCATAGCCAACATTATACACACCCCACACACCATAGCCAACATTATACACACCCCACACACCATAGCCAACATCTTACACATAGCACACACTCCAGCCAATATTGTACACACCCCACAACCCTCAGCCAACATTACACACACCCCACAACCCCCAGCCAACATTGTACACCCCCACAACCCCCAGCCAATATTGTACACACCCCACAACCCCCAGCCAACATTGTGCATACCCCACACTCCCCAGCCAATATTGTACACACCCCACAACCCCCAGCCAATATTGTGCAAAACTCTAAAGCAAGCCCAGAACAGAAACCAAGCAAACGTTTAAAGACAAGGCGAGAAATAACACAATCAGTCAAAAAAGAGATAGAAAATGAATTTAACAAGAAAGCATATGATATGGTCATGGGTTCCAGAACAAGCTGGAGGACATTTGACAATATGAGGAAGACATTAGGACTAGAGACTAAAGAGAAAGCTGTACTACGAAAACTATCAAAAACACAAGATGGAAAAGCACACATACACGGATACAAGACGCAACGTCTGGAATCAGTTTTGGATACAAGTGCATTGCTAGATGAAGCAAAATCCTGGGGCCCAACTGAAAAGATTAACTGGACAGCTGTTGCAAGACAATATGGTCTAACAAACGCTAACAGAGGACAGATAGTGAAAGAGTATTTAACATCTAAAAACATACCTGCAGCTATGTTATCACAAAGTGCACAGAGGCAAGCCCAGACATGCAAAAGTCAAATTGGCTGAAGGACGAATATCACACCCAATGTTCACACCTTCCGACATACACAAAAAAAAATACAAGACAAGATTGATACAGGTGAACTCCTTGTTGGAATTCCAATAGTTGAGAATAAATACACTAAATTCGGTGTGGACAAACAGACAAATAGTGTAACTGAAAGTACAGAGTGTGTTTATGGTCAACTGGTTCCTATTATTGAACTACGCCACAAGTTGTTAAAGAAACATGAATCATTAAATATTGTACGTGCCTACACAGAAAGTGAGATTCATGACATGACAATGGAACAAACCCAACAGATCATTAAAAATATGAAAATCACTCTGCCTACATGTTGTAGCATTGAAAAAATGAAATGCATCATTCATTCTGTTACTAAAAAGCGGTACCTTAAACTATGGCATGACCATTCTGAAATAGCAGGTCATGGACATTTACTGTGCACAGCTACATGTATATACGACCCTGCATTTTTCTATACAAGTGCTGAAATGAAGCAGAGGGACATAACTATCGATGTTGAGCAAATAGTGGAGGCACCAGAAATATACATATTAGCTAGATCATTGTCATCAATTGAAGATGAAACGAAATTTAACCAAGCAAGATTCGATGATTTACCCAACATTTCAACACCAATCAGTACATTGAAAGGTGTTGAAGTCACTGATACATTACGATATTTTCATGCAGATGGACCAGCAAGGCAATTTGAATGCGGAAATAACATTGGTGGCTATTACCCGTGCTCAGGATGTGGGGCATTAAGTACAATGTTTGATGATATAGCTTACAGCTACAGAACAGAACTACTTACAATTGAAGAAAGACAATCCTTTATTCTGAAAGGAGAAGCATGGAAACTTGTGCCACCAAAACCTTTGGATAATCTGCTTATTGGGCCACTAAGGAAGGAGTTACAGAAACATGGTGTTAGCACAAAAGACATGAAGAGGACTGAACTAGATAAAATATTTCGCAAAGCACCTGTGCTTATTGTTATAACAATGCAGAAACAGAAACATGGTATAAATGATGATGTACTGATATTATTTTCAACATGTGTTGAGTATCAACATATTCTATACAGCAAAGAAAATGACCGAACTGATGCAAACATTTTGAGACTTTATAATTTAACTTATATGCATGCAACAATATGCAACAAATTGTTCCCAGCACAAACACAAGCAAAGCATAAAGTGTACGGCTGCTACTTTCACAGCATAATCTGTCATGCTCCAACATATTATTGACTGATTTCATTACGATCTTTGAATACAGAATACCAGGAACGCATCTTTAAACAAGGCAATGCAATAACAAAAGGCACTTCAAATATGCACCCAGCTAATGTTATTAAAAATGCTCTTGTAAGAATCCAAGAAGAAAATAGAATTGGCTTTAGACAAAATACATTTATTGCAAAAGAAGGTGCTATTGGTAAATTAGCCACTGACCTGGAGACACTTCCGAACTCTTTTTTCTCTCACAATCGGATCAATGACCACAAGACAAGCTTCCAGGCACACCTGGAACGAATATCTGACTATCTACTAGCTGGACCTGGCAAATGGTGGACAAAAACCACAGATGGAATTGAATTCTTTGATAAAATGCCAAACACAGACTTGGAATTAGGCAGTCACTTCTGCTCTAATTATATAACACAAGTTACAATGCATCTACATGTATATAACTGTTGGGAACAGTGCTTAAATATGAAGATTGAACTCCCATTAAATACAACCACACAATATACAGGTGATGGAATTCCTATTCAAAATGCACCACAACAATCCGATCCCCCTGACATTCTGCAAAATGTACAGTGGAAACCGTGGTACATGACATTAAATTTTTTTTCCTGCTCTTCAATGTTTGGAATTGGTTTTAACAATAATGGTAGGAACTAATGAAATTCTAATAATGCAGTTTGGTTGGCAAACTAGTTGTCAACAAGAGTTTGAAATTGAAACTTGTCACGTGACTTCTTGGGTTTCTATTTTTGGAAATGTGTGCCCCTCGTTCAGCAAAAGTAATTTTAGCTCATTTCTCCTCCTTTCGGAAACGGATGAGGCTGAACGTTGGCATATAACTACCACGCACATAACTACATCACTTGGTTGGGCCAAATGTTGAATGCGGTAAACAGTTTGGGGTCCGCGGCTGCAAATGTGCTGTTTTAGGGGGATACGCGTTTAGATGTTTGTCTCGTATCGTGTTGTGTTTGTGCTACTGTAATTTTACAATAAATAGAAAACAGATATGTCTATCTGAAACGCTCGTTTAATGTCAACTTTCGTTTATTTTGTCGCAAAAAAAGTTGCCTCGAAAGGTTGGGTCCTAAAAGTCAGCCATTTTCGGATGAATAACATTATAATTATTTACATTATTGTGATTATCGTTGTTATGAGTGAAGAAAACAGTTTATTTCAGAACCAAACGGAAGGTCCAGTATCACTCGGGCTACCACGAAGAGCTAGCAAAGAGGTACTGCCACTTTGGGAAGGTTTGAAGCAAAGGAGTGCTCCAAGGGGAAACCCCAAAGCTGCAGGTTTTAAGAAATGGCGAGAAAAGAACTGGAATCATTAGCTCAGCATTGATGCTAGGACACTCGCACTGAGAATGTACTACATTGAAATAAGCACTCTTTGCGGAGAAATTACCTCGCTCAGTTCGATGTAATACATTCACAGTGCGAGGCACTGCGAGCATCCTAGCATCAATGTCAGACAGGTTTGGCATGTGCTGGGCTAACGATTCCAGTTCGTTGCTCGCTATTTCTGAGAAATAAGATGCAGTCCTTCAAATTCGACTCGTCAACTTGATACATTAAACGATTGCCTCTTCAAACCTGCAGCTCAGGGAAATCCCCTTGGAGCACTTTTTTTTTTTCTTCCAAACTTTCCCAAAGTGGCAGTACCTCTTTGTTAGCTCTTCGTGGTAGCCCGCGTGATGCTGGGCCTTCTGTTTGGTTCCGAAAAGAACTGTTATCCGCTTGTTCGCTTCACTCATAACAAGGATAACCACAATAATGTATATAATTGTAATGTTATTCATCTGAAAATGGCTGACTTTTAGGACCCAACCTTTCGAGGCAAACCTTTTTGCGACAAAGTAAACGAAAGTTGACATTAAATGAGCGTTTCATATAGACATACCTGTTTTCTATGGGCTGTGAAATTACGCTAGCACAAACACAACGCGATACGAGACAAACAGCTAAACGCATATCCCCTTAAAACAGCACATTTGCAGCCGCATACCCCAAACTGTTTACTGCATTCAATATTTAGCCCGACCAAGTGATGTAGTTATATGCGTGGTAGTTTTATGCCAACGTTCAGCCTCATCCGTTTCCGAAAGGGGGAGAAATGAGCTAAAATTACTTTTGCTGAACGAGGGGCACACATTTCCAAAAATAGAAACCAAGAAGTCATGTGACAAGTTTCAATTTCAAACTCTTGTTGACAACTAGTTTGCCAACCAAACTGCATATTAGAATTTCATTAGTTCCTACCATTATTGTTAAAACCAATTCCAAACATTGAAGAGCAGGAAAAAAAAAATTATGTCATGTACCACGGTTTCCACTGTACTACAATCTTCATCAATTGATGAGATAGAGGGAGTATTACAAGAATACAATACTTCCAGTACATCAGTTGCCCCAGGAAGTAGTAAAACATTGCCAGAAATGTTACAAGCAGCAATCTGCAGCACAATCTTACAGGCGAAATTAGCACAGACCCTGATGGAAATTCTTCCCAATGAGCACAAAATCATTTGTGATTTGGACATGCAGAGATCCTATATAAAGAAAATGCAGAACCATTCCAAAAGCGTTCCTCAGCACTATCTTAAGCATCACAAAACTCTTTGTTGTCAAGTCAAAAAGATAATTCAGACGTTAGTAATGCAGCCTACAATTGATAGTAGGTAAAAAAAATAGCAACTTTCTTGCTCAGTAATGAATTCAACACTCTGTAAATTTTCTTGCCTTTTAATGTGACAGTGTATGCCACAATCATAATACCTTCCAATAAACTAAAACAATAAATGAAGGTGTATGCGTACAGTGCCATCCACCCACAAGTTCAAACTCGCACGTGAGTGTATTGCGAGTCGAGTGCAAGTCGCACGCGAGTGCAGTTAGCCCTTGATACGAGCACTGTTGCGAGCGTCACTCAAATATCAATTTATGGCATTGCTACAGATGATTACGTTAGTTTCAAGCTATTAATAATAAATGTTTTTGTTCCAGCTGTTTTGCTTTGAGTTAAGGCACGCGACTCATTATTGCACTCGATCGAGTCACGCGCGAGTCGCGCACAAGTCACGCGCGTGTCGAGCGAGTGTTAACTTGTGGGTGGCGACACAGACCAGTACACACAAAGGCATGAGGTAACATGTACACTGCATGTACGGCATAATCCAAACAACCAAACGATACACCCTCAGACACACACAACTGCCCCTTACACCCTCACACACACACAACTGCCTTCTACATCCACACACACACTCACAACTGATTCACACACACCCAACTGCCCCTTACACCCACACACACACAACTGCCCCTTGCACACACACACACAACTGATTCCTACACCCTCACACACACACAACTGCCTTCTACATCCACACACACACAACTGATTCACACACACAGCTGCCCCTTACACCCACACACACGCAATTGCCCCCTGCACACACACACACACAACTGCCTCCTACATCCACACACAACTGCCCCTTACACCCGCACACACACAACTGCCTCCTACATGTATGTACACACACACAACTGATTCACACACACAGCTGCCCCTTACACCCACACACACACACAACTACCCCCTGCACACACACACAACTGATTCCTACACCCTCACACACACACAACTGATTCCTATACCCTCACACACACACAACTGCCTTCTACATCCACACACACAACTGATTCACACACACAACTGCCTTCTACATCCACACACACACAACTCATTCACACACACAGCTGCCCCATACACCCACACACACACAACTGCCCCCTGCACACACTCCTATACCCTGCACACACACGACTGATTCCTACACCCTACACACACACAACTGATTCCTGCACCCTCACACGCACACACACACAACTGATTCACACACACAACTGCCCCTTACACCCACACACACAATTGATTCCTACACCCTCACACACACACAACTGCCTTCTGCATCCACACACACAACTGATTCACACACACAAATGTCCCTTACACCCTCACACACAACTGCCCTCAAAACTGCCCCTTACACCCTCACACACACAACTGATTCCTACATCCACACACACAACTGATTCCTACATCCACACACTGATTCCTACATCAACATACTCTACATCCACAGCACACAACTGCACTTCCTCTACACTCCACACACACACTGCCTCACTACACACAGCCCCTGATCACCCTCACACACACAATGCCTTCACATCACACACAACTGATCCAACACCTACACCCACACGCCTACACTACACAACTACCACCCTACACCTGCATCCACACACAGCACAACTGCCTCCCCTCACACACACGTGCCTCCACACTACAACACAAACCGATTCCACACACACAGCTGCCCCTTACACCCACACACACAACTGATTACTAGAACCTCACACACACAAACTGCCTTCTACATCCACACACACAACTGATTCACACACACAACTGCCCCTTACACCCACACACACACACACAACTGCCCCCTGCACACACACACAACTGATTCCTACACCCTCACACACACACAACTGCCTTCTACATCCACACACACACAACTGATGCCTATATTTTCACACACACACAACTGCCTTCTACATCCACACACACAACTGATTCACACACATAGCTGCCCCTTACACCCACACACACACAACTGCCCCCTGCACACAACAACTGATTCCTACACCCTGCACACACACAACTGATTCCTACACCCTCACACACACACAACTGCTTTCTACATCCACACACACACAACTGATTCACACACACACAACTGCCCCTTACACCCACACAAACAAATGCCCTCAAAACTGCTCCTTACACCCTGACACACACAACTGATTCACACACAACTGCCCCTTACACGTACCTTCACACACAACTGATTCCTACATCCACACACACAACTGATTCCTACATCCACACACAACTGATTCCTACACCCTCACACACACAACTGCCCCCTACACCCTCACACACACAACTGCCCCCTACACCCTCACACACACAACTGCCCCCTACACCCTCACACACACAACTGCCCCCTACACCCTCACACACACAACTGCCCCCTACACCCTCACACACACAACTGCCCCCTACACCCACACACACACAAATCCCTTCTACATCCACACACACACAACTGATTCACACACACACAACTGCCCCGTACACCCTCACACACAAATGCCCCGTACACCTCACACACAAATGCCCCGTACACATCACACACAAATGCCCCGTACACCTCACACACAAATGCCCCATACACCTCACACACAACTGCCCCTTACACCTGCACACACAACTGCCTTCTACATGTGTACTTCCACACACACACACAACTGATTCCTACACCCTCACACACACAACTGCCTTCTACACCCACACACACAGCTGCCTTCTACATGTGTACTTCCACACACACACACAACTGATTCCTACACCCTCACACACACAACTGCCTTCTACACCCACACACACACAACTGCCCCTTACACCCTCACACACAACTGATTCCTACATCCCACACACACAACTGATTCCTACATCCCACACACACAACTGATTTCTACATCCCACACACACAACTGATTCCTACACCCTCTCTCACACTGATTCCTACACTCCTATTAGTATTACAGCTTTGATTATTCATCTACATGTACATGTATAGGAGACAAACCACACAATTTCCGCGTTGAATTTATACAAATATAGAAAGTTGTCTAACTATGCAGATAAAATTTCGATTTGATAGGGATCACCACTGTACTCGCCATCCATCTACTTGTACCATCACCAATTCAAACATACTAGTAATACAAGTATACGCGCAATGATTAGAACTCACTTCAAACTTAGATCAGCTGCTATTCATCATATTTCAAACTCTAGTGTAAGACAAGAACACTTTCAAAGAAGATACGCAACAATAGACCTCTTACGTGCCACAAATACTTTCATAAACTTACTCTCGGTGGCGTCCGTCGCATTCCCAAACACCGCATCCACTCGCTGAGCGTCTTCCCGTTGTCGTAATAGCGATCGTAAACTAAACGTTAAAACCAACTTCCCGATTGAAATTGTGCACCGTTCTGAAGATACTAGTAATCACGCGCGAGCCCAATAATATTAGGTTATGAGTAATTTTAATTCCATAAAGAATATCGTATAGATGTATATATAAATATCGCTATGGTAACGTTAATATAAATATGAACATATATGTCGCATATTTGTCAGTCATACGGCGCGCGCGTATGACTTTTGGCAGCCTTAACTACCCTGAGTGTAAAAATGGAATGAGGTGTTTCATAGTGTTTGTTTTCATCTTAGTTGAACACCTCGTACAATGCATTCTACTATCATGCCAGCCAGTCTAGCATTTCCTCTCCCAAGATGAAAATTACAAACTGGGTCATCATCCACCTTGAAACGCAGACTATTTTACATGTATTGTAAACATACTGCATGCATCAATGGATAACAAATGGAAGGCAACTGTCCTATTCAAGGGTGGATAATGCATGCGTATATACAAAGATAAATGTAAACGCTGTATAATGCAAGGAAAACGTGTTAATTCACATATAATACAGTTATACTCAGTGTATTGATACAGCTGGCAATTAACCAGCATAACTCTGTGATGCTGGTTTTAGGTGTTATTTGCATATCGGAACATTCTATACAGTACATGTAAGTAAGTGCTGAGTATGCATATTTTGTTTTTTTCTAGTTTTGTGCTTACTGTGGCTCTTTATAGTTTTGATTGTTAGCAAAAGGCATAAACTTCCAAAAGAGTAGTGTGTAGTTCAAGACAATGTAAATTCCAAACCAATAGCCAGATGCTCTTGAAACCTTATATATAGTTAATAGTATGCTTTTTAATAATATTCATAATATGTAATCCAATTACATGGCTACTTAGTACTAAAATGCATCATTTTCTTCTAAACGATTCATAAATTCTAAATCTAAATCTAAAATTATATAAATATATATTTATAATGCAGGCTATTGTGGTGAACAACTTTACAGAGAGTTTTTGTTGTTACATACTTCAGTGAGGGTGTGGCTTTCAAAATGGATGAAAAAGCGAGAAAATGCATGTCCATAGGAAGTGATTCAAGTTCTAAATGCAGTATTATATAAAAAACATACTATGAAATTCCATAGACTAAACTGATGGTACAATCAAGTTACGGAGAGTTTTTGTTAAAAGTTGTCAGTAGTATAAAGAAAAATGTGCATGAAATGAAATGATAGGTACATTCTAACTCTTCAGGGTGACTTATAGATTTTTAAGTGTCATTCTTTCTAGTTATTTCCAGTGCAGGACCTTCTAAATAGCCAAACCAAGCTTTTGTGAAGTATTTTTGGAAATGGAGCTCGTTTAGCCTCACAACTTTCGGGTAACGGCATGATTCTTTCGCTTAGAGTGCTGGATGACTTCTTGGAGCTCCACACAAGTAGACTATGTTAAGCTTATGGTACGATTTGTTTCAGCTATGTAAAAAATGAGAACGCAAACAGAACACTTGTAGGATGCTGCATTGATATGAATAACATTATTTAATGATTTAAAGTGATTTTGTTTAAGGAGTCTACGATGTTTAATGTTTTGATGAAGGGAGAATGGTTGTGCACCCCCTTCCAGCTTTGATAAGGCATTGCAACCCTCTAAACAACCTATCCCCAAATTAAATTGTCTCTGTCTGGTTCCAGGTATTGTATGCTGCTATATATAAATGGTGTTCTTGGGAAAGCAACCGTCCAGTCTCATAGCCTGCCTATTGACGACTTGAATATTGCTGACCTTCCCACTACTCCGCTCGTGCACTCATTGTACCTCATACACTAATTTTCATGTCATCATCAGGGCGGCACCCTTCAGGCTTCTACCCTGACCAACCACATCAAATCCATGACCGTGTCATGGTGTGGCACATCTGGTCGCACCTAAGGCAAACCAGTGCTACCTTGGTCCCAGGTCGGTCAGCAGGGAGGGCCTACCACTCACCATGACCATGTCATGGTAGTGGCACGTTTGGTCGCACCCAAGGCAAACCAGTGCTACCTTGGTCCCAGATTTGACCTGATGGGTACACCCTGTCACCAGGTTGTTGCCTGACCCCTTTTGGGCAAAACTGTTATCTGTCAATTAGTATAGATGCATGACAGGAGTTGAGGGAACTCAGTTAGCGATACATTTATGCATTAGCACAGTATGAGCATTCTTACAGCATTAGGGAGTACATATAGCTATATAGGCATTGGCACAGAATGAGCATTCATACAGCATTATTAAAAAATATATTTTCACAGAGCTTATTATGACATAATGATGAACTCGTGTGTTTGCCCATATGAGAAGTAGTTTTGATAGTTTTTGCACTCTAGGCTACACTGCTTATATACCATTGTGATTTCGCTGTGCAATTATATACTTTAGGATATCCTGAGTATTCACTGGCAAGAAACATGACAATCATACACACAGGTCTCTTTACTGGAGAGAGAGAAAGTACATGTACATGTAGTGGTGATTGATGCATGGCTATTAATTTCTCAAATTTAGTACATTAGTGACTGAAATGAAAACAAATTGTTGTACATGTGCTCACTTTCCTTTCTCCAATCTCTACAGATTCTCATTCAAAGGCCAAAAGTGGTTTGTCACCAGATTGCATTAAAATTTGTGTTTATGCCAAGGATAAATTTAAGCAGATGTGCCATCAAATGGAGGCTGGAGAAATTACAAAAATCAATTTCTATATGATAAGTAAACATTCAAAACACATTGCAGAATTATCAGCAGTACTTGGTACAGACCATGGCATGTTTATGAGAATCAAGCAAGACAGAGAAATTCAGTTTGAGCAATTTCAGTCCTTTTCCGAACATTTTGAAGTGCTAAAGGAAAATTTGTCTAACTCATGTGATTTTGAAGGTATGTGGCATTTTGTATAAGTATGCATATACATTACTGCTACATACTTTAGGAATGCTGGAGCTTGAATGTGCCTTAAAAGTTGATCCAAGAAAGGAAAATCATACATATCATGAGACTGTTTATACCATGGCAGGTAGTATGGTTGATGTGGTTGATATGTATTACTCAATGACCATAACAGCAAAGAGTGAAATCTTTTTAAATTTGTGGAAAAATTACTGTTTGAATGCAAAGCACCCTATGAAAATTACTGATCTACAATTGGCTATATGGGAGCCCACAATTAAGAAGTGTCAGGAGCAGCTTTTGAAATATCAAACCCTTTGTGTAACATTTAAAGAACTTAAAGAAGAATTCACACAGAGTATAGAACCATCCCATGTAATGAAAGAGCTTGAAAACCTTGTGAAAGGAATGAAACTTTGTGGATCAAGCAGTAACGGTGGAAGCTATGATACTAAATGGATTAAAAATATTGGAAAATGTATAAAAACATACCAGACCTTAGTACAAAAACATCAATCTAATGCAGAGCTGATTTTGCTGGACAAACCTTTGCAAGTCATGGAAGGAAAGCTTGAAGATTTGGAAAAGATAGTTAAGGTAACACTTGTAATTGTGACATACATGTATGATCTGGGCGGTATTATAGTGCTCCAAACATCTGTATGATTTTAGTAATATAACTGTGACCAGTCCAAAGTCATTTTAATACCTATGCCATACATAATAACTATTGATAATGTGCCATAGGTAATAAAAAAAAATTTTTATTTCCATTACCTTGTTTGTCCGAGTTAAATTTTATTTTTCAGGTCAATGCACTATTTTTGATTAATTGTATATAGAGTTTCATGAATTTGATTAAAATGGTATGTGCATTTATCAGTAATTCGTATAATTGTATATTTTAGCCCAGCTATTTTTGTGAATAACACTTAAAGAGTTTTGTACTGCACATTTGTGCCTCTGTATCCTCTCATTGGTATGAAAATACCCCACCCCAATTTCTTTTCATCGATCAAATTAGCACATATCATTTGTTCCATGACATGGAGATATGATTTTCCCTCTGACAGATAATTCCTGATTCATTTACCTCTAAAGCTTCAATAAAAAAATAGTTTTCAGAACATCAAGTGATACTATCATTGCATTAATTCTTTCATTCAGTTCAGGTTTTCTACACTTTATAAGGGCAGGCACACATGAGGCGATATTGCAAATTCCTGACTATATCGCCATGTGTGCTGGGCCTTATTAACTGAGACAGATGGACATAGCTATACTGGCTGGTATCAGTCTCCATCTCCAGTATAGAATTATTTACAGAACTTCAATCTTAGTGGACCACCTGGGGGACTATGCAAGGGGGTGTATGCTATCGCTCCTCCCCAACCTCTGATTCTAGATAATCCTTTGCCAAAGGCTCAGGTACACTCTTGGGGATTTTTTGAAAATCCCAAAAGTGTGGACTTGGTCTAGGGTAGTGGTATAGGTCTGAGTGCTCTGAATGTCCCTCACATTCATCTCTACCAACCCTGCTGCAACTGCCAGGTCCATCATCTTCAAAAAGTTCAATTTGATTCAGCCAATAACCTGCGCTGCATGCTAACATCTTGAACTACATACACCAGCCTGTCCTGCATCATGGTGTCCCACATTGTCCCAGACTCACAATACACCACTGAATCACAACTTGTTGTCTTGACCATAAGTTGTCTTTAGACACCAAGAACTTGCAGCTTGGACACACCCAAATATTCTAACTTTTGGGCATTGCCTCTACAAGCTTCATGTATATTTGTGAGTGTAACGTTGCTCAAACTGTGTTGATACGTGTTCTCGCATACCTGTCTACTAGCTATATCTCAAGTTTTTTGTACAATGTGCAAAAAGTTACATTTTTGGAAGTATCAACATGTTGCTTTGTCAATTATAAGCGACGTCCACAGTTACCGTACATGTTGCTTAGAAGTGACATTTGTGGGTAAACCCTTGGTCCTTGGTCATAATGGCTACCTGGTATGGAGTCAATGGACAGGTTTGTAACAACATCATGCATATATATGTGAAGAAATTCAAACATGTCTCTAGCATACCCTCACGCCTGGAATTTTGCGTACTCTTTTCTGCTGTTCATTAAAAATTATTGCATCTGAAAGAAAGCAATTTACATACTCCAAATAGGCAACCTTCCAGACCTTCCATCTGTTCAAGGTTCTGCTATGCCAGACTAGTCTTTATTAGTCCAGAGTGCAATAGTGAGCAGACAAATTTGCTTGATAAAGTGTCATCCTAAAGAATCAAGTGTGGCAATCCCACTCCAACTATTTTGAACCTGAAGGACCAGATCAATCATTTGTACTTCTAGGATTGTATCATATCAGTAAAGCAAATAATCCAGTTTGATTATGGTGATAACTGCACTTTCTGTTGTTAGGTTACTGCTTAGTATGATGCTCACATGTGACAATCCCTGCATGGAAATGTGTACATGAACATGTACATGGTTGTATGGTGTTCTGCAAAATTTAAACCCTTTTGACTCAAACCAAAACATACAGTGTGTGCAGTTTAGGAGGCAGAAAGAATGAAAGAGCTACCTAGGATATGTGCAATTTATAATAACATTGCACATTGTAACTATTTTAAGTGCAGATCTGCAACTTGTATTTACCGCTGTGTATAATATTATGTAAGAGAAGAATTATACATGTCAGTATCACAACTCTTATGCAGTGAAATATTAAAGAACAAGTTAACACTACAATTTGAAAAATAAAGTTTTCAGAATTTGAGACTGATTTTCTTGCCGCCCTTTGTTGCCATTTTAATGATTTCATGCCAAAATACACATATGTATGTGTAAATGTAACTAGCGGGTGGTCCCGAAATACACCTATAGGCATACAGCTGCCTCTCTCAGTTCAACAGTTTTGTTTTACAACTCGTAGGAGGTTGATTGGAAATTTCGTTGACTGGAAATACTCAACAATTGTCTGGCTATCTAAAACTACAATGGTCAACCACAGGTACCATTCGATAATTAGTTTCTAATTAGTTTCAAGACACACCCTATTTCTAAGTGGGCCTATGACTAAAATGGCTGTACTTATTATTGACTACAAAGACTAAAGCTTAGCTGAAACCTCATAGGCTATGAAGGCTGTCTACTGGTCCTTATAACTGGTTAAAACATGAATAGTTAGTGTCAAAAAAGCCAAACAATTCTTCTTTACCCTTCCTATCTTTAAACCTGCACTGATGGCTTGATATTTATATTATCAAACCGTCTAATGGACACAGAAACGTAACGCTGCATTCCTTTCCAAGAATATGTGAAGTAGATTACAAAAAAATGCTCCATTCAAAAGTTATTCACTCGCATATCCACTCCATTTTATACACACTTTGTAATTAAATTAGTTACCGGTAGGTGCGATTACTCGGTAATTAAATGGTAGGCATGAAATCGTTAATAGAATTTGTGTGTTCCAAATACCGCACTGGTATCATATTTTCCAGCATTTTTGCATTTGAAATGTATTTATGAATTGTTTCACACAAATCTAGGAAAGGAAACGACTATTTCATTGCACGTCATCCAAACACAATTCAAGGTAATGAATGATGTAGGCATGAAAGTATCAATGTCTGCCTGTGTACTCCTCAATGGCTTCTGCAGCAGTATGCCACTGTCATGGCTACACGCATGCCCAGCCATAAAATTCTGTCCAAAATACATCATCTATGTAGAGCCAATTTCAAGCTGATCAGTAATATAAATTGGCTGGATTCTGGGCATCTACTTCAGTGCTCCTCCATCAGTTCCATTAAATGTTTCTTATCCATTTAGTTTGTGTGTGTCGTGTCTGGAGGCAATTTTCCAATGCCATTCAAAGATTCTATTTTGATTTTTATAGGGACAATCCTAGCAGTTGTGAAATAACATTTCATGTAATTATTCCAATGGAGGCTTGGGAATGGGATGAACACTCATGTATGCACATTCGATTTGGAAAACCACTTGGAGACTGGAAACAAGATTTTGGATCATTTTTTCCGAGGTATGGTGGCTTTAGGATAGCACAAATATCGCTCATAAAGCAATAGGGGCGTTATTATACTCTAAGAAAAAATAAATGGGATAATACAAGCAGACAAAATAGAATATCAAATGTTTAAACAATTCCCAAATGCTTATTAATTATATTGTGTTTGTTTGGAAGCCTGCCACTGAACTGGCTTCATACTGTGTAAAGAACATGCATGCCCCTGGACTGGCGGCACACAATATTCAGTCCCCACCCTATATGTTAGCTAGGACTGGAGATACTTACAGTGCCGTCCACCCACAAGTTCACACTCGCACGCGAGTGACTCGCATGCAACTCGCGGGTGACTCGAGAGCAACTCGCATGATACTCGCTATTACTCGCGTGTACTACCTTCGAGCGAATGGATTGTATATTTGGAGAAAATAAAATCAATGTATACAGGAATGTAGCCATAGATATGTACTCAAATATCTAAAGCACTAGTTGGGCGTAGCCCGACCTTCGTATCAAGTGCAGGCCATTATCACATATGTGGGCTATTATCACATATAATAACACACATACGCTATCAGATAGGTGATGCCTATGGCCAACTAGCCAAGCACTTCTCGATTTCATATCTATGATGTAGCCAAGCGCTAGTTGGGCGTAGCCCGACCTTCATGTATTCGGTACTATTATCACAAATCCCCTTGATGCCTACGGCCTACGGCCAATTAGCCAAGCGCTTCTCGATTTCAAATTAATTGTCTACTTATAGTAATAAAATCAAATTCGAAGAGGAAGCTGTTGGGGGAGGGTAAATTAAACCTTTCATGTGGAATTTAGAGGTGTTTAGATTTTAAGCGGATGAGGGGAGTGGCCATAAATAAGGACAAATATGCCCTTCCATATATGGACATCAACATGACGACATCTTGTTAACAAGAACATGCCAGCTGCATACATCTAACCTGCTACACTCCACACCTCCACTCACTGGCCCCACCCACGAACCCTCTTAGCAGCAGAGTACATTAACCCTACAATTTCTCACCAACTGACCACACCTATGAGCCCTCTTAGCGGCACACATGTGCCTATCAAAGGGGAGATGGAGGCTGTGTGTACTGATGTGCCTATCAAAGGGGAGAAGGGGGTTGTGTGTACTCATGTGCCTATCAAAGGGGAGGAGGGGGTTGTGTGTACTCATGTGCCTATCAAAGGGGAGGAGGGGGTTGTGTGTACTGATGTGCCTATCAAAGGGGAGGAGTGGGTTGTTCGTACTGATGTGCCTATCAAAGGGGAGGAGGGGATTTGTTTGTACTCATGTGCCTATCAAAGGGGAGGAGGGGGTGTTCGTACTCATGTGCCTATCAAAGGGAAGGAGGGGGTGTTTGCACTGATGTGCCTATCAAAGGGGAGGAGGGGGTTGTGTGTACACATGTGCCTATCAAAGGGGAGGAGGGGGTTGTGTGTACACATTTGCCTCTCAAAGGGGAGGAGGGGGTGTTTGTACTGAGCGGATGAGGGGATTGGCCACAAATATGCCCTTCCATATATGGACATCAACACAACTCATGTGCCATACATGAAGACATCTTGTTAAACAAGAACATACCAGCTGCATACATCTAACCCGCTACACTCCACACCTCCACACTCACTGGCCCCACCCATGAGCCCTCTTAGCGGCAGAATACATTAACCCCACAACATCTTACTCATAGACCACACCCATGGGTACATGTAGCTTTAACCCTCCTACTGCGGAAGGCATATATATATGCCCAATCATTGCTCTCGCGTAATGCGACGGGCATATATATATGCCCGTTAGGATGATTGAACTGTAACGCCTGTTTCCGCGCAAAGCGAAGCGTTCATTACAGCATTGTTGTTTAGAACAATGACTCCCGACATCTGCATGCAATTTGCCGTGTAGCAAACTTATACCTGTCAGCTGTATTTGAATAGTAAGCCTAACTCTATTTGTAGCCCACAACAGGTGCTCGCGTTTAAGTGTCTTAAAAGCAACAAAAAGTGGTGAGATACGTTGAAACTGGTATAACAACCCTTAAATGAACATGTAGGTTCCTAGAAAGCTAATTCTCAGAGTAACAAAGACTTCTCCCGTGTAAGCGTACGATAACATACGATACGGCACGGAAACAACGTTCGCACCGTGTATGGAACACACGGGTAGCGATAAAAAGGCATAGCGAGTGAAGCTGGGGCACTTACCAACGTGTGTTGACGAAATAGGCAATACAGAGCACAGAGTTCTAACGAAAACGTACCAAACGCGAGTAGCAAATAAAATCAATTACTATGCTAAAATTCCTTTCGCAATACGTCACGTTATGAATAATTAATGAGCAGCAGCAGGAGGGTTAATAATATCTTTTAAATTATCTTCTATGCGAATGTGCAACGGGCAGCAGGTACATACGCGTATGTCCATGCGCGTAATAAAAGCTATTTCGATAGTAATAATGCCGCGTTTGGATGTGGAAACAAGACGGCGAGTAGTGTTGTTACGCAAAGCTGGGTACCGCGTAAGAGACATAAAGGAGAGATTGGTGGAAGAGAGGATTGTAGTCAGTGAGAGATCTATTCATAAACTACCGCGTATGGTCGAGTACAGATATTCCTCGTTAGGAATGTTACGGTTGCATGTGTAATCGTTTTTCATCATAGTCTAGTATATAGTATGGGTACCCCACTGATCGGTTGCACTATCAATCTGAGGACAATCGCGCATCCGAGCAGTCGCATCAATCTCATTTTTAAAAATAAGTTATTTACCGCGATGGTATTTCATAACAGTAACACCTTCCCTTCGAAGAACAGGATGCCCGGACTGATAGTGCTACCGATCAACAAACCTTGCTATAGACTATTGAGGCTTAGCCCGAGCTTCACGTTTAGGCGGAGGCTATCGAATGCTTGGTATCCCAATACGCGATGGTCGGGCTACGCCCAACTAGGCATACACATATCAACCACGCCCAAGTAACTGGCAATCAACTTCCGGCAATTTCGTAAATATGAGCGAGTGGCACTCGCAATGTACGCGCACTCGAGAGTGCATTAATGCACTCGAACATGACACGCGAGCGACTCGCATGCTAGTGTGAACTTGTGGGTGGACGGCACTGTATCTACAACAATTTGCAAAGGTGAAAAAGTAGGTCAAGTTTTACTGCCCCATTGCCTTTTAGTCAGATTTTTTTACATGGAAAAGCTCATTACAAGATTAATTCATGAATTGCAAAATCAGCTACATTGAAGATTGTGGTGGAGAAAAGCTATTTAGACTCACTTGATAGGTGTAACAAATGCATAAATGTATCAGGCAAATTGCTTTATAGTATAGGTTTCAACCAAAAGCACTTCACTAAATATGCAGCACATGTAGCAATTTTTATAAACAATATTAGAGTATTTTGCAGATAGCATTGCACAAAGAGTATTTTAAATGGTTATGGTGTTGCATTACATTTATTCTATTTGCTTAGGTACAGCAACAATGATGGAATGTGTGAAATGGTGTGTACGTTACCAATCGACGTGAATATGATTGGTACTCATGAGCAAAATATTGAATATAAATATGTTGTGTACTCTTCAAAAGTAAGCTTCCTGAATGAGGCATATGAATATCTATACCATGGTGAGAATGGTTTATATAATCGATGCCTGGTGATTGATCAAGACAGAGTAAGAAAAGGTGTTAATGTTTCATAAATGTAAAATGTATTAATAAATTCTTGTATTTAGGATATGTGCAGTATGATGCAGTTGCATGGCCATCTGATGGAGTTTTGAACTCTCAACGTATACCTGTACCTGGGCTGGCCACCCAGCTTTGGAACTACATTTGGAAGGGTGAATCTACTAATTCATCATCAACTACCCCCAAATCATCTGGAGTTTATTATCATCCATTAGAACACAATGAAGCAACCAAATTAAGTTTGAACATGTATCTAGAAAGTTTTAAAATTATTCTATGTGATTGCATCTTTGATGGCTTTCGCATAGAATCATTCTCTGATGAAATTAATCACCTTTTTAGTTCTCTCCAAAATCAATATATCTGTAAGTCATCAGTACGAACACAAGTACCAATAGGTACAAGCCTGCTTCAGGTAATCATCATTTGGTTTAACAATTCAGTAATACCTGTACCTACACCCATAGCCAATACACATTATATAAAGTATAGTATTACATATTACAATAGCTTTAATAAAGTTAGAAAAATCATGCGCTTTCTTGCTGCTCATAATGTCCCTACATTTCCTTACATAACAGCATGTATGGCAGCACAAGAGAGTTAAAATGATATCAAATTGAGTTGTATACAAATGGCACCTTATTTATTATGATACGTTTCTAATTACAGACAAGTGCTATTATCTCAATTGTAGTACCATAGTGCCTGATAAAATTATGCTTTGTAAGAAAGCAAATGCAATTTTTTTTTCATACAGGAAACAAATAATTGGTCTGAATCAATTGTTAATAAGTTGGAGTCTTCAACTCATGCTCACAGATATATTTCAGCCATTACAATTATGTATTGCCTCTACAAGCTTCATCAATGCAAATGCTGTGCTGATCCCAATATTGTCCGCTCTTTACTTCGCATGGTTGAGATGAAAAAAGAGCTTGATTTGATATTTCTTTTCAAAGTCTACATGGATGGAATAAGGTAAAGAAAGTATTTATGTCTTAACTTTCATACTGCATTGCATTTTCCCATTCTAGCATCTATAGGTCTATAGCTAGCTTTTTTAACTCAAGTGTATCTTCAGCACGTATCTTCGACCCTCAACTACTCAAATCTTTACCCATCATCCACTTCATAAAAGCTAAATCAACTACCATTCCTGCTATTCTTTCAAACAAGATTAAATGGGGAGAAGATACTCTTTCACTTCAGACTATAAGAGACAAGTTCCCAACACACTGGTAGGAGTAAATCAGTATTACTGTAGAGTACCATGAGCAAGCCTCCTTTCCCCCTCTGCCCCCATAAAAGAAAATGGCTTGTGTTAAAACCAGTGTATCTCTATAAAATGCTGCTGCTGCATGCCATTCATCCTGGTTTGGGTACTATTTCTTTCCTGGAATGTTGAAATAGGTACACGAAAGCATTAATGGTTACAGTGATACGCTCTTTTAAACACAAGTTTTTTTTTTTAATTTGGTGGGGGTGGGGGCTTGCTCAAGGTATTCTATGGTACTCATTTAATGTTTCAAAAGATACTTTTTTCATTTCATTCAGTGATGTTGCAGTGCAATTTGAGGAACTGCAAGGTTTATTTGAAGTAGATCCATTGCTGCTTCATGTGTTCATATACATATCTCCTAAGGAAGCGTTGCCAGCTATTATCAAGCGTATTCCAATCTACATCTCAATCAGTTGGTTCTTATACTTAATGGAACACAACTTTGCACAGGTTTGTTATGCATGAGAAGTACACTGAAAACTACATTTGTGCTGTGAACGAATTCTGGTAGTGAAACGAAGTTTTAGAGCTCCTATATCATTTGTTCAGCAATCATGCAAAATAAATAGCATTTATTTCACATACTTATATATGCATAGGCTGATGTAATCAAATTGTAAATTACAGGTTAAAACTGTGAAAATAATCTGATGACATCTCACTAAAATGTAATCTTATTCAACTATGTCGTTGAATTGTGTTTTTAATATATTCTAATCACCGAATCATGATTTTTTGAATTAATAATCTAAATGTATGCATTTAAGGGTTACTTGGATAACTGCAAGCTTCCGTTAACTATTTAAGAGTTATTAAAAGGTGTAATCTTGATTTATCTATTTTTTACAATCTATTTTGGATGGTTTTATGAGATGTTGATCAATTTCATAACCATTTACGTTTTATCACCAGCATGCCACTGAACAATCCATGATTCTGTGTGTTTTCAAAGTCATTACTCCACTTAATGATAGATTGACTGCACGCCTACATGTAGGAGAAAAACGTGGTTTTAACCTACATGTAGGCATTATATTGCAACCTCTGGTCCTTGCATTGAATGATGCATAAAACTTTCAGCTCTAATAATGTACCACTAAACCATTGGGCTTCATTTTTAATTTGCTTCGGAGACTCTTAAACCATCGGCTCTGTATATATTTGATCGAGATGGAGGAGCATATAACAATTGCCTACGATCTTGGTGGCGGATGGCATAAAAGTTGGAAATCGTGTGTGTTCGGCAACAGGAGGTCAAAAAATAGCTGTCTAAAGCTTGTAGCAAGGTTTTGAGAAAACTTGAGTAAAAGAGGGGTGTGTCCGAACCAGAGCGTACGTAGTAGCTGGCATTGTTTTCTGACGCCACCTTGCAAGTAGCCTTCTTTGCTGTACTGATTATGCTTATTTCTAGCGTTGGCTATTTGTTAATTGTTTGGAATAACGCGATTTGCAATGCCTACATGTAGGTTAACGCGCCTACATGTAGTGGTTGACCTATCGTTAAATATAAATGCAGCATCTGAGATCATAAAACAGTGAACCAATTTTGGTCAACTAAAGGCTGGATTGTACATGAAGCGACTTCTGGGCGACTTATCAGTGAATCTCTTTCATCTCTGTTGATTTGTCACTCCGAATTAGAAAGGCTTTTTATTTTCTGGCAACAAATCACTCGCCCACAAGCAACTGATCTTTGGGCTATTTAATAGTTATAGAAGTTATTTGACCACAAAATCCAACATTTGAAACATGGTACCAGAAAAAAGTCACTACATGTATCAGCGCTACCGTTTAGAGTTAAAAGATACATTTGTTGTAATACTCCATACATTTTAATAATTGTGCGTATTCATTTTCTGGTTTTATTTTTAAAAAGGAAGATATCCTCAATTTATAATATACCAGGTAATTAGTGTTTGTAACTCACTTTCTTGCATTGTCATCACTTTTCATTTTGGGGCTTGATTTAGTACTCCAATCATAACAATTCCTATTTTTATATTCCCATATTTTATGTTACATAATTATTCCTTTAACCTTTAATCTCCCGTCGTCCTACGCGTAGGATTAGCATCCTACCCATAGGACGCAAGTTAAAATTAATTTTTAGCAAACTCATATGAACAAAAAATAAACCAAAATCTCATTGTACTGTAGAAATGGTTATTAATTCATTTCTTGCAATTCTTCAAATATTGTCAAATACAATCAATACTACATTGCTAAAAGATGTATTTGCGGTAAATTGCAAAGCAACTTTAAGTACCAAAAAGTAATGTTGGGAAGATCAGAGCAACATTTTAGAAGAAGGGGGTAGTAGGACAGGTCTATTGCACTAAGCATATAAAAAAGTACATTGTAGATTTGGAAATTGCTGGCTCCACAAGCTTATGAATGATAGGTATTTGTAGATACATGTTGCGGGAATAGCCAAGTGAATGGACAAAATCTTGAAAACCTACAGTGCGTTTTCGATAAAAATGGCAAAATCAATTAGAGTAAAAACACTGCCGTAGAATGTATAAAGTAGCCCACACATCATGCTTCAAAAAATATTCAAAAAAAGTTGTACATAATGCATTTTTAAGAACCGTATCTGTTTATTTGCATCGTGTAACCAAGGGTGTGATTTAAAAAATAGACTGACAATTGGTAAATTTAGCATGATAGACACATCAAACAACAGTAGAGAAATGGATGCCAAAAAGCTGCATTTCTATTTATAATGATTTTTCAAATATTGGTCCTATGCGTAGGACTTGGACCTGGAGGGTTAAAGATTACTCTCTTTATGCCCATGTTATTGTTTAATGATAGATTGACCGCACGCCTACATGTAGGTGAAAAATGTGGTTTTAACCTACATGTAGGCATTATATTGCGACATCTGGTCCTCGCATTGAATGGCGCATAAAACTTTCAGCTCTTATAATGTACCACTAAACCATTGGGCTTCATTTTTAATTCGCTTCGGAGACTCTTAAACCATCGGCTCTGTATACATTCGATCGAGATGGAGGAGCGTATAAAAATTGCCTACGATCTTGATGGCGGATGGCATAAAAGTTGGAAATCGTGTGCGTTCGGCGACAGGAGGTAAAAAAATAGCTGTCTAAACAACGAAAAAGCTTGTAGCAAGGTTTTGAGAAAATCGGAACAACTTGAGTAAAGGAGGGGCGTGTCCAAACCAAAGCGTACATAGTAGCTGGCATTGTTTTCTGATGCTACCTTGCAAGTAGCCCTCTTTGCTGTACTGATTATGCTTATTTCAAGTGTTGGCTATTTGTTCACTGTTTGGAATAACGCAATTTGCAATGCCTACATGTAGGTTAACGCGCCTACATGTAGTGGTCAACATATTGTTAATGGGAACAATTGAAATGGGTTATTCCATCTAAATACGGAGTTATGATATGGTACAAAAATTTCACAGAATTCAACACTTTCTAATCTGTGTACAGTATTTGTTAACATTAAAACAGTTAAAATGATAAAGCATAGATAATAATTACGAGGTGAAATTAAAAGGGATGGCAATTGTACGTGGATCATGTAAATTAATCATAGATTGACAGTGGTGTTGTGGCTTAGGTTCACTGACTTAAGTGACAAATCTTAGTTACTATCAATTTTATTATGGTCGTATTTCAAAACTTACCTTTCATGTAGCTGATTATGTACACTGATAGGATGGCTACAAAATCTATGTGTGTCATAATGATGATGTAAGGTAAATGTTGTCTGTATTGCAGCAGCACAATGTACTTCATTATATACTACTTGCTCTTATTTCAGTCCACACTAAGCAAACTTTGTTCTTTGATGTGTATTCTTCCAAGGGTTAGCTCTTTACATATATAACATTGCACTGTTCCAAATCATTGTGTAAGAGTGCTAGTATGTGGTTAACGTTTCAGTCTCACTTACAAGCCTTGTGCAATTAGCCTGGGTGCTTACACTTTCATGTACATGTATTAAAGGAGCAAACCATGCACAACATATATATGCATGAAATCAGGCCACTTGGGGTGCTTGACTTAGCTTTGCATTTCCTAAGTGCAAATTGAACAGGTAGGTTCCTAAAGGTCGGCATACATGAGGCGACTTCCTGCCGACTTGTCGCATGCAACTCGAATGAATATGGGTAAAAGTTCCATAATTGTTTAGTTTACTGATGGTTTGCGAAACATTTGTCCATATTCATTTGAGTTGCATGCAACAAATCGACTAGAAGTTACCCTGTGTATGCCGGCCTTAAGATCACGCATACTCCTTTTACCATTCGGGGGGGGGGGGGGGGGGGGCAACTGTCGGTAACTTTTGAGTGCTGTAACTTCATTTTTGGGCATAGTTATAGGCATGCATTTAATCAGCATTCCTTTTGTGTTCGTGTCTCTTCACAGCTAATAAGGACTTTTACCCATAAAACTAAATGAATTACATGTAATTCGAACATCAATGGTAAAAGATCCATCATCCTTGCATGCATGTATACTTTTGGTAACTATTGGTTTCAGCAATGCCAAAACATGTTACCACAACAGGTTCTGGGTTTGCCCGGAGAAGTTAAATGTTGAAGCAAGGAAAATAATATCTTCCATTGGAACAATCATCAAAGTCTGCGACACCACCAAGGAAGTAAACGTTAATGGCTTCTTAATGAAAAACATTAAATTCGTGCACACAATACCGCTATGTTGTAAAACATATCAGCTATGAATAGTCTTAAAAATGGACACCTTGCGCCGCTCAAAACCATCAAGTGCATTGAGGGTACTTTAATTTTTTTATTCCTATTTAGTACTACATCCAAAAACAAAAACAAAAATCATATTTTGATTGCATGTGTAATTGTACCTCTAAATGCAAAAATTCTCATATACTACTTACATATTGTCGGTTTGGTTTTCAATAACACCTCATTACTGGCGCCATCTTTAGACACTCTGACCTTGTGTAAACAAAACTCACAAAACTAACTGAATCCATATTGTGCTTAGCGTTAATTTTACACCTCCGTATCCATGAGCCGTTCCTTTGTGCCTTAATTCATGAATGTAATTATTAGCCACACGTTCTTAGTGTTAACAATCATGATTAATTGTGACATTATTATTCAACTCACTGAAATTTTTGTTAAACGAATTGGGGTACTAAAAATAATGTATCGCACCTACTATTTGGATCACAAATACACCCAAAAAAAAGATAAAAAGTGACATGTTAATTTTACTTCCTCAATGCTGTCGTGGACTTTAATAAACTTACTTCATCTAGTTCAATTTGAAATGGCATATTAGAAGCTTTCAGCTGGTCCATTCAATGATGTACAAAACCTATACTGCTAAAAGTGTGATACGTTAATATTCAATCTCTAATTCTCAGGTCAGCAGTGGGGAATTAATTGATGATCTCACCAAACATGTCATTGAAGTTTTTTCTGACGGAACAAGGTATGTGCCCAGCACTGCAATGATTGAAGAATACTTGCCATTTCCCCCCCTATGTTTTATGTTCTATGTTGTGTGTGTATTTTTCAATAGTAGTATGCAATAATTACATACCTCTATTGTGAAAAGACTTGGCAGTATAAACTTGAAAAAGAATATCATCATATGATATCAGTGGTTAGTTAATAACGAATTTAGCTACCCCTCTCCAAATCAACTTTTTCATTGTGTTTCTGTCTTCAACATTTTAGTTTTACGCATTCAACTTCAGATCAAGCATTACAGTTGCATTCATAAAAACCCACCCTTTTAGGTGTGTTTATGTTATGTTAGGTTTTTCCTGTTACGAATATCATAGCACTCAGGATTTTCAGATACCATTGTGCAATACGTGTACTTTCAAACTGGTTCCATTCATGACCTATAACATTAAACATAGCGTAGAAAATGAGCTCAAAAAAAACCAGTGGCTTGGTAGCATTGCTATTTAAAATAATTCCTCTTTATTAGATACGTTTAGAAACGCATAAACCTTCATAACCTATCTAATCATCGAGGGCGTTGTGTCCAAATGGCTTTGGACGTTGTTTCCAGCGGTTCTTTTCGGAACCCTCCTGACAAAATTCAAACTACCAGTCGTTCTAAAAGGCATGGTAGTATGGCTGCCTCGTCGACATGGATGGAGATGAAAAAGTGAAAGAGTCCCGTTAGCAGGATGAAAGGAAGCGTTTGCAAAAAGTGCTCAGAAGAGAAATGCCAGGGAAACAGAAGGGGAGACACTTGAATAGCTAAACATCTCTTCCATTTTCCCATCACCTGCTGGCATTTCTCTTCAGAGCATTTTTGCAAACGCTTCCTTACACCTGCTAACGGGTCTCCTCAGGTACTTTTTCGCTTTTTTAGCTCCGTCCGTGTCGACGAGGCAACCTTACTAGTGTGCCTTTTAGAGCAACTGGTAGTTGGAATTTCATCAGGAGGGTTCTGAAAAGAACCGTGTCCATCGCTAAAAATAACGTTCTCAGTTATTCAGAAACAATGCCCTCGATGATTATATAGGTTATGCGTTTTTTAACGTATTCAATGCTGAATAAAGAGAATTTGTTCAAAATGGATGAACGAAGCCAATTCAATGGTACACATCTCGCACAGTGTAATCTGAAAATCCTAAGTGCTATAATATTCACAAGAGTAAAACCTGACCTAACATAAACACACCTAAAATGGTGGCATATTATGAATGCAGCTTTAACTCTTGGTTCAAAGTTTAATGCAAAATGTTGAAGACATAGATGTACTAGTAATATATCAAATTGCATTGAAAGCTCGGGTAACTAAATTCTAATTTGCATTGATTTGGAGAGGGGTAACTAAATTCTTTATTAACTAACCACTGATACGTATGATAACTTTCTTTTTCCAGTTTGTATTGGCAAGTCATTTCGCAATAGAGGTACATGTATGCTATTATTTTTATCCCCTCCTACTACTACTGAAAAATACATAAAACTTAAAAAATATGGCCAAGTATGATGTTCTCCATTCTGCATCAAACAGTTCCACCCTATAATTTATTCACTCAGGATATCTTCTCAAGATGTTGTATCTGCAATGGAGTCTTTGACACTGCTATTGAATCAATCTATAGATCACATATCTTCTACTGCTGCTTCTTTTTCACATTTAGTGCAGTCATGCATATCTCTTACATTACTTATTGTTTCAAAGCATTTAGGAGCAGAGGATCTAAGCATGAAACCGTTGGCTTTGGATTTACTAACTACATTGCAAGGATTTATCTGCAATTGGATGAAGTGTCAATCAGTTATTGGAGGTTCATTTTTTGGACAAACTGTGGGTTCTAATTGGAAAGGAAAAGAAGAACTGAAGGTATTGCTGTTGTCTATTTTTCAAGTACCATTATTTGTTCCATCTTTTAGGTTTGGCTTACAATACTTCAAGCGCCACAGTTTGCAGACAATGTCATCGTTTCTGCAAGATGGCAGCAATTGGTATACAACTCTGTTAATGAACGAATAATCAAAGTTAGTGAACATATACAGCTATGCAATAATTCAATCCTAACGGCATTTGTTCAGTAAAATTTGCATAATTGTTACTCAGGAGTGCTAATGCTGCACCAGGTTTTTAAATTAACATTTCAAGCACAAAAATAATTAATTCCAATTGCAGTACCACTCACCCACAAATTTACTCTGAACATGCAAGTACTTTGCTCTCTTGTGCTTGCTAAAGTCTCATTATTGTTTCTGTGTCTTTTATCCAATACTCGCCAATTACTTCTTGAATATTCTTATTACACAATTAAGCCCAACTACTAGCAGTACTTATAAAATCAAGCATGAGTAATGAGAAGTGTGTGAATTGCGAGCAGAGTTATGGGTGTGTGATCTAGTAGAAGAGGAGGTGCTAGTGTATATGCTTGTATTATGTGCAATTTTACTCATAGTAACTTCCTTTTTACAACTACAGATTCCTAATCAAATTCCATTAGTCATCCGCATACTGCACTTGTTTGATGACTCCGATTCGCATTGTCAGAGCTCTGAATACTTATCACTCAAGGAGACGATCTTTTATGGCAGTATTTCTGTCTTCAATCAAATATGTGAAAAAAACAATGTATGCACCGCACCTTTACTGTCTGAATATATTATTATCTTCATTGTTAAATCTGATATAGATAACTGAAACACTGGCGTGTTTAAAGAATGTGAAATCCCCATGCAAATGTATTGGAATACTCATGGCTCATATCTTTACAAAAACATGTCCAATATCTGCTACTGTTGCTGAACCATTGTCCCTTGAACAACTTCTGGAATGGGACCAGTGGCCATATTTTATCATGGAAACCTGTAAGCTCTGCATTTTACTCCCATATTTATTACTCCGTCTGAATAGATAACTGTTGCAATCAAGTTGAATTTAAAATTTGTGTAACTTCATGATGGAAATATAGTTTTCCATGCATAAATGTAAGAATCTAGTTGTACAGTGGAGATCATGGTAGTTAAAGGGAAAAGTGATATTAATTTTATGTTTCTTTGAATTTTGAACAATACCAATGTGTGATATAGAAAATCTAAATAGATCCATGGGCTAAACAATACAATTTTCATCAAGTAATAATAGTATAAAAGTGGTGCATCAAGTAACTTACATCCTACAACGTTCCTTTTTAGCCAGCCATTTCAACTGAGTGTTGCTATATATCTTCACTTCGGGATAATGGATTGGGATGATTATTGGGATGTAGCTAAAGCACCAATCCATTAATCCAATACCGGCTAATTGGCAAATAACGGAGATGCCCTCCCAGCAAAATTAACTTTTTAACTGTTAATCTCATTGGAGTGTTACAGTGCATAACATGCTAATTGATTCTTTACATCACTTTTACATTTGAGTGGACTTTTTTTAAACCAGGTTTGGGAAATCGAAAATCTAATTATGGAATATTGTTTATATGCGCATCAAACATTACAAAACCACAACTGCTTGTGTGACTTCCTGACTGCATAGCATTTCATTTTCAGTACCTATGCTAAATAAGTAGTTTTTAGTGGATTTCTCCACCGCTACATGCTGGATTGCACTGAAATTCGGTGTTTAAGTGTAAGATAGTCCCTTATCTAAAAACTATCGTGTCCGATTTAGAATACGGGAAACTGTTTCGGTATTGGCATCCTTTAAGGACAGTTTTTAGAGGGAATTGTGTTTAGTATGCCATTTTGTTGCGTGCGCTATCTGAAGTCCCAGAACCAGCTAAAATGATGGTTGAATCCAAGGCAGTTACATTCATGACTTTACTGGTGCTTTGGCAGCGAATAGAAAGCCCTCAAAGTTGGAGGATGAAATAAAGTCCACATATAACATTATAATGTTTACATCATTGGCTGAAAAGTGGGAGTGGTAATGTGCTTAACCCCGCTGGAGACCACATGCGGGTGGCAAATCAGATAGCATCATCACCTATTTGGATACTCTAAAGAGAAAAAGAACCGTTGTCGACTTGATCACCACTCCCACGAAAATACCAACATTATAATGTTATTCATTGTATATGGCCGACTTTTTTTCATCCTCAGACTTTAAGGGCTTTCTATTTGCTGCCAAAGCACCAATAAAGTCATGAATGCAACTGCCTTTGATTCAACCATCATTTTACTACCTACTAGCTGTTTCTGGGACTTTAGATTGCGCATGCAGCGAAACAGCATCTACACACAATTCCCTCTAAAATCTGTCCTTAAAGGATGCCAATACCAAAACTGTTTCTCGCATTCGAAATTGGACATGGTAGTTTTAGATAAGGGACCATCTTACACGTAAACACTGAATTTTTTACACAATCTAGCATTTATTATTTAGGGTAGTTACTGAAAATGCAACACTATGCAGTCAGGAAGTCAGGTTTTGTACTTTTAATGCCAGATGGTGTATAAATAGATTGTGAAAATTCCAAACCTGGTTTTTAAAGAGTCCAAATGTAAAAATGATGTCATCATCAACTAGCATGTTATGCACTGTATAGTTACGGAGACATATCCAGCTACCAAAACTACAAGACTATTTAATGGGCAAGTTAATAGAAAAGGTTGTGTAATTGTTTTTTAACGTACTGTTGCTAACAAATCGTTCATCACTATGAAAACCATGTTTTGTATGGCACAGCTGCTATTGTTGTAATTAAACTTTTTGACCAGCCTAAATTCAAAATATCGAGTGTGTCATCCATCATATAGTTTCTACAGAGTCATACAACTATATCTGTTGCCTATCTGTATTACCAATATCAAGGTAATAAAGAAGGGATACTTTCAAGTTGTTTGTTATGCCATATGGATTTGTACATGCCATTTGGCATCATTCACTGGGAATGGGCTAAAAAATTTATGTGCCATTTGGCGTCAACCACTGGAAAAGGGTTAATCATTTGGCCAAGCTTGATCCTGAACCCAATATGAAGCTTGTACGGACTAAATAAGTAGGTGTTTTTGTTTCTAAGCGCTTGATTCATGCTAAATAAATCATTCAGTTGTTTCAGCAACGATTAATGCATTGTTTGGGCCCCTTGGTACAATATAACAGCATATTTTTCTATTAGCCAAACATAAGGCTTAAAAAAGCATCATTGTTGGAGGAATTTGATATCAATGCTATTGTAATGATTAGTTGCTGTTGTAGCCGACAAGTGGGTACTCAAAACAAAAATCGTTCTTTTTGAAACGAAGCATCTTGGCAGAGCTAGATTCTGAACCTGGGAAACCACTCGTGCTATTTTATTTTCAAGCATTCGCTCGATTCATGCTAAATGAAGCATTCAGTTCTTCCAAGCGATGATTAGTTCATTGTTTGGGTTCTTTGTACAATGTAACAGTTTATTTTTCCATAAGAATTCAGGTTGTCAAACTTCGGACTTAAAAAAGTGCATTTCTGAACCAAGCATCATTTAGCTATGTATGACAGCAGAGAGCAAGCAAAGGGATAAAGTATATCTTAAGCTACATTTCAATAATCACCCTGATCTGTTATCCCCAAGTGACGATATATAGCAAAACTCGAACTGGGCTCACCGAAAATGAAAGTTGTTGGACGTAAACACAAAAATTTATTTTCGTCCAACTTACCACAATTTCCACTGTAGAAGACATTTCTTACATGCTACGTTAGGCTAATCTTATGTAAAAGACACAACAGTGGGGAGTTGGAAATTTTTTGGTACATTCACAGTTGAAGATTACATTACTGCTACTTTATTATGTGTGCAGTGTTGATTAACGATGTCGTGCCAGAAATGTAATGTAACGAGTAATCTTTCCAGCGGATTTATTAGTTCAATATATAAGGGGGGGTGTGCATGTGAATAACATGAATGGAACATCCCTCTGTAATTTCATGTACATATTTGTGGAGAGGATTGTCCGTGCTACAATTCTGTGTCCATTAAATGATTACATACTTTTCGTACGAACCGTCTGTGTGGGCTGAAAGATAGCTTAGAAAAGATGATTTAGCTTGTTTTATTGCTTCCATTTCCAGTTGTAAGACCCAGTAGGCAGCCTTCATTATATGTGAGCTTTACAGCTAACTTTCAGAGCCTATGTAGTTCATAACGAGCTTAGGTTAGGGCACACATGAAACTTTAAACTGATTTGCAACAAACTATCGAACAATACCTGCAGTTAACCTTTTTGGTTTTAGAATGCCAAAAGGTTGTACTGTAGTCCAATGCAGCTATGTTTCAAATCAACCTGCTCTGTGAGTTGTAAACGAAAATAGAGATCCACCTGCAGCAGCCATGAATGATGAAATTGGGAAACAATACTCATGCCCTGAGACCTTTTCTATACAAGTATATAAAAACATTCTCTATGAGAAAGTTGGTGGTACATGTATATAGGATTATGTGAAATAGTCCCATATTTAGCCGGCACACATCATAGAACAATACATATTTCCTTTTTCCTTATCATTCAACCCTTGTTTCCCTGCTTTTTACACCACTATTGCCTTCAAATCCTATATACCACCAACTTTCTCATAGAGAATGTTTGTTTCATTGCTTTTTATATTCATAACTGGATGCATATGCTTTTGTAAATATATTCGTAACTCATGTTGCAACAGACATTTTTACACTGATCACATATGCTACTATCTAAACTTGGTATACAGAATATCATTTATATAGTACTAACTCAGCCATGGATGATAAATATTGATATTCCATAAACAATTTTACTCAGTTTTAATATAAAAGTAGTGATACCAGCGAAACTTTATCTTCTCATATAAGTATGTTTACTTCTTGATATGACAGCAACAGGTGTGTCCATCATCTCTTCCTTCATTACATTACTCTGCAAATTAAAGTGGTCTGTGTCAACTCAACTTCACCTCATTCCATGCACCAGATAATACATTCTGCATGTTTAAATGTACTTAACATGCAGGGTCCTTCACAAGCAGCTACAATGCTTGTGCCATCCACAAAAACTGTTTTTAGTGACAATGCGTGCTGTACATGCATCTAACCTCTGCTCAATCATTTAGAGATTGATCATCCAGATTTTAATACAACTAATTTATTTCCTGAAGTTTATGTATATAGCTAACTTTACCGGATGTAAGGTATACCTTACATTCGTAAGGTATACCTTACATTCGTAAGGTATACCTTACGATTTTCAAATAAAAAATGCAGCGTATAAATTGGCGATTTGCGATCGAAGTATTGGTACATTACAGCTTTCAATGGACCAGGCTCTAACCGCCACGAGCTGTTCCACAACCAAAGAAATACAAGTTTTAGTGTTCAACAGAATATTACTACTCTGAATTTTCAACAGGAATGCAATTAGTACCTCTAGCCTACTGTCTAGCAATGCCATCGCCGCTTCATCACGATATGCCATCGCCGCTTCATCACGATATGCCATCGCCGCTTCATCACGATATGCCATCGCCGCTTCATTACGATATATATTTTTTATGGTTTTTCATACTTAGTGGTGGCAGTTTTGCACAGTTGAGCTATTGAGTGACATTCATACTTACACTGGTTTGTAACATACATGAAAAAGTTAATAAATTCGTTTGGAAATGAATACTGTTCATCAGAACATTAAAATCCCAACGTAAGGTATACCTTACGTTTTCGTAAGGTATACCTTACGTTTTTTCAGGAGGTTAAAGCATTACGTCAACCAATGTTTGCCTCACAACCTGAATTTTAGTTGGAACGTCATTCAAAATAATGAACAGCTCAGGGTCAGGCAATGTTTAAAATTAACTTCACTAACAGCTGCTTGTGCAGATTTAATACAGACCTTTTGTGCTAACCATGGGTGGGTTTTCAAAAGGCATCATTTAGCTCATCTAACAGTATGCTATTCCTTAGAATAGCCTTTTCAAGGCTACCTTTGGATGGTATCCTTAGGTCCATACAGGGAGTAAAAATTAATATAGTTACAAACTGAAGCCATGTTATAGGCAGACCTATGTAATGAAATTAATTGATGAAAGGGCAAGGTCATGCTATCAGTATGACCACTAACAGTTTTCACAACTATATGTATCTGACCTCTTTTGTGCTTTACATAAGAGTGTGTAACCTTTTTCATTTCGACTATGAAAAAATGATATCATTTTCAGGTTTTAGCTCTTCTGATGATTGCTCTTTCAATATTTTTGCTTTTGGAGGTATTCTGCTCACCGTTTGACTCTAGCTTCACTAGCAAAAGCAACTACAAATTGGAGCACCAAAAAAATTGCTTTAAGTGTACTTCTATTTAAAGCTCAACTAGATGTGATTATAATTAAAGCATTCCCAGACCCTATACAATGAGCAATTTGCAATAAACATTGCGTCATATTGGTCTGGTAATATATATATGGCCGTACCAGTATGCTTTGAAATGCACTATTTCTAGCCAGAGCTACTGTAACAAGCGATCCATGAACATATACTCACTTGTACGGATATAACTTGAAATTCTGAACCTATTGATACCATTGACATTCTTTGAAATGGCTCCCATGTCGAGTTTTTTTCCCCAGTAAAGTTATCAACATATGTATTTCTGTTATCAGTTCAAGGTCCAATAAGATCCACATGTATCCAATCTGCTAGGAAACTACCGCTTGAAATTCTAAACGTATTGGCACCATTCACGTTCTTTGAAACGGTTCCTATCTTGAGTTCTTTACAAATAAAGGAAGAAGGAGAATTCCAACAGGGGACGAGGAAAAACAGGATCCCTTTGTTCTCTTGAACCACACGGTTGTGTGACATCGACAACTAGTTAAGCCATCCGATTGATACGAGTCCCGTTAGAAGCGGGTCCCGTTTTTAATGACATTCATAATTGGGGTCACATTCTATATGAGAGTTACTATCGTAACTCTCGATGTATGGCTGTAAATTGGCATTGCAAAAACATCGAACAATATACACATGTGTTGTATATCTTCGGACACGTATGTATCATTTCACTTCTTTTTGGTGCATACATATAGGCATCAATTCAAAAGCAGTAGAAGGGTTTCCACCACAGTGTAAAGACATGTGCGAACATGCAAAGAATAGATGGTTGGAGATATGTAGACAGATTATTGCTGGAGATTGTACTAAGCTTCATCTCAACAAAATTCAGGCAAAACATGAACAGCTCAAACATTTAACTGCAGCAATTGTAACTGCAGAGCCAAAAATCAGAACTGAGTATATGGAACAACAAATTGTAGTACAGCGGAATTGTTATGAATCATTCATATCAATATGTAAGAAACTTCAGCATCTTTGTACCTTTCTTCCTGAATGTATTGAAGGTATGTATTTATATTTGCTTGACCATTATTGTTTTTACTGTTTTGTTTTTCTTTAGGATTATCTAAACTGAAACAGCATTGCTGTAGTTTAGATCAATTCCTGTCGCAGCCCATCAATACGTTATGCATATGTAATGATAAGCAGTATCACTTTGTTCTATTTCAATATGCAGGTGACCTAATTGGTATTATTGAACCATTTTATGAAGTAACAGAAACATTTCGCAGCAGTATTTTTATCCTAATATGGAACCAAACAATTGCAAACTCTCCTGCCATTACTATATCACAAGTTAAATCACTTATATGGGATCGAGCATATGGCGCAAGTATAATGTTGCTGCAAAAACTTAGCACTTTGTCAATAACCTTCACTGAGTTTTATAATTGCTTTGGTCCAAATGGTGAACATAAGAGTATTGCTAAAGAACTAAAAACATTTTCTTGTGGGTTGAAAAGTAACATATTAACTGATGAAAGTATTGATCATATATGTGCGTGTGTGGAAACATGCAGAAAACTTCAAAAAGGTTATCAGGCAGCTGACTTGATACTAAAAATTAGAACATTACTGTCTCTGAAAGGAGGTTTTAATCATCTGGAACATATAGCAAAGGTAATGGATTGGTATATAGAAGTGTCCTTATATATTTCAATTTTAGCAAGCATCACATGTACAACAATGGACACTGGGATTTGTACTTAATGAAATGACACAAACTGCAACACTCCTAGAAGATATTACATGTGACAAAGATGTACAGCTATGTCTGGAATGTCTGAACAACAGTGGAAACATAATTCAGTGGTTGAAAAAAGAGACGAAAGGTTTGTTCATACCAAGAGGTTAGATTATAATTATTATGCTGCTTATCTTTTAGATGTGGGGGATCTAAGCAGTTTTGTGACAGTAGCTCTTGCAACAGCTGCTGGAGGAGAAGATGCTCTTACACAAGACAAATTATCTCACTTGAGAACTGTAGGTACTGGTTTTGAATCTGTCATCTACTCTCTTCTCCCCACTGCTGGGTATGACAAACTGCTATCCAGCTGCCAATCTCTTGTAAAGGCAATCAAAAAGAACAAAAAATTGCCCACACTTTTGGTATGTGCTAATACAGAGCATCTGTTCTACTTTATTGCTTCAATACAAAAGTGTTTGATTGATGCATATAAAAATTTAAAATGCTCCATGTTGCACTTAAACTATCTTTCTACATGTATAGCAGACATTATTTGATGTATAGGTTAGGGTTTATCAATTTCGTGGCATTACTGGTTTTAGTTATTTATTTCAAATGACATTTTGTAGAACTTATAGCTTTGCAGAGAGCTCTCCAGGTGGCTCAAAATATTCATTATTTTCCAATGTCCATGATGAGATGCTACTCAGTTCTAACTAAATTGTGTTCTGGGGCCTGCTATTGTCATAATTATACTTCTTATTGCAAAATTTTGTTTCCAGATTGCTTGTAATAATGATCTTGATTGGTATAAGTTAGTAAAGGAAACACAAGGATCAGTTGAAGTCACTTCAATTGGACAACTGAACAATATTCAAAGATATGGATGTTACACGATTTCTTCAGGGGACAAATCGTTTCAGACTATATATGATATTGTAGAAATGAAACTGGAAGAACGAGACAAAAGACTTCCAAAGCACAAGTACACTCTTGACGAGTTGAGGGACCTAGAAAGCAAGCTAGTTCTCATCACTAGTAGTAATGCTGAAAACAGGAAAGAGGTTGATCTGTTCCTTAATGTAAGTGATTTTTGTGTTTTTGTTACTATTTATAGTACCTTAACCTTTAATCTATTTTCATCCTTAATTCAGGATGGAAATCCTGAATTAAGGATGACGTTACGCTGCTCGTATCGACATCGATTTGAATGGTATTGATGGTGGGGTTTTTTGCTATTTAGCTTCTGTAGACTATAAACAGCGCTATTCATTTTAGTTGTTCAGGTTTTTCTTTCTTTTTGAAAAAACTATGTTTAGACTTAGTTTCCTTTTTGGTTCACAAATAATGCCACGGTTACCATCAAAGTTAGGTATAAAGTTGAGGAAAGAGCAGGAAGCTTACTTTCAAGATAGAAACTGTTAAGAATAAGCGACACAGGAGGTATGAGCATCGAATTAACTCAAGGCGGGCTAAGCGAAGCGAGTCAAAGCGGGTGGTACGATGGTTAGCCTCTGCAAAATAAAAATAAAAACGCATTGATGCAGAAATACCTGGCATTGGTAGAAATGCTGTCACCAGTACTGTTGGGACATAAAAAGAAAGGGGGGATGCTCGGACAGTGATCATAAATTGGGAAAGTGTCCAGCAAAATCGGGCTTGTGGGATTATAATTTTATCACTATAAATATTGCACATTACACTAACCCATACATCTTCGCAACGGTACAACCTTTTCCTTTCATATTTCGTACACCTGTTCCCACATCATTTCTCTATGTTCGTTTCCATTTTGGAGCTCTAATTATTTTCTATGCCGTCAGTGCAAAGATCCTAATCCAACAGGTTAGAATTTCACATTTCGCCATGTACAAATGTTGATAACGCGTCAAATTCGGAGTGTGCATCAATAGAGGAGTCCTGTAGCTATTGATTTGTCCTGTTCGTTAATTCCTGTATCATCTATTACAGAGATACAGTTGAGCAATCTACGTGCATGTTTTCCCGCTTGATTCGCGCCAAAGGTATAATCAACGCCTCCCCATACATTGAGCGGGACGCGATTTGCCAAAGTCATAGGCGCGAATCAAGCGGGAAAACGTGCACGTAGTTTGCTCAACTGTATCTCCGTAACGGATGATACAGAAATTAACGAACAGAACAAATCAATAGCTACAGGACTCTTCTATGTACAACCCAAATTTGATGCGTTTTCCACACTCGTACATGGAGAAATGTTGAATTCTAACCCGTTGGGTTATCGATCTTTGTACTCGCGGCATGGAAAATAATTAGAGCACCAAAATCGATTTCCAAATAGAGAGATGATGTGAGAACAAGTGTACAAACGTTTAAAGGAAAAGGTTGTACCATTGCAAAGATGTGTTGTTTAGTGTAACATGCAATTTTTATAGTGATAAAATTATAACCTCACAAGCCCGATTTTGCTGGACACTGTCCCAATTACACTTTTTCTGTACAAGTTTGATAAAAATACAATTTCTACCAAGAGTCTGGAGGTGCTACCACCAATAAGTAATGAAAAGGAGTTAAGTTGATATGTTCAATGCTCTTTGTAAGCATTACAAACTATAAATTGCGAATCATTTAATTTATGTAAGCGAGAGCAATGAAACGTGCTTATGCATCCTTGAAGTTTGGGCAGTTTTCTAGATAATTAAAATCATTCCATGCTATAGAATGTGCACACCGTTGGTGAAACAAACAGCTTTCATCGTTTTAATCTTCACTGCAATGGTTGTTATACACGGAAGAACTCATTATCCTGAATTCAGGATTTTACCGATCCTGAATTCAGGATCATTTCACGCAGATTAAAGATTAAAGTAACTTTGTACTTTATAAATTACTGTATACTGCTATTTGTTTTTACTGTTTTGCAATCAGAAATTGGAGTGTAATCAAGTATCCTGTATAGGAGAAAATTTAGATCATTTTTAACAATACTGGTATGCACAACTCAAAATCCAATAATGCAGATCTGTTGACAAACTAATTGTCAACAACAACTAGAATTGATGGTTTTTATTTTTAATCAGCTGCATCCTTGTTCTAAAAGCACCTTTTTTATTTTAGTGCGTTTCTCCTTGTTTGGCACAGATCAGGCTGAATGTTGGTGTCTAGCTACAGCATGTATGCGCACATCAATTTACAAGTCCAAATGTTAAACCCAATAAACAGTTTAAGCACCATGGACAAAACATGTCTTTTTAAAGAGGCTTTATAATATTCATTTAACTCTGCAGAACTTTTACTTAATATTTAAACAGCGGCGGCGGAAGGGTAAAAAATTTGGTAGGGCATGATATCGATATTACATGATATACTATTAAATTACTGTGTGAGCCGGCACCCCCAGGGCACTGATGGGCTGCTCCACCCCGGGGAGGGGGGGGGGGGAGAAACACTACTGTAATCTCCCCCATCGGGGCCTGGGGCTCCGCCCCAGAAGCTGATGGACTTTGAAAAGTATGCAAAAAAAAACGGCAGCCAGGAGGCCTCTTACAGACTAAAGTAGTACCTATATTGTTTATACGTATACAATGTAAGTACAACAGTAGATGGTAGGTGGATGCTGTGAAATTTAATGCTATTGCAAAATGAATGATCAATGAAGAAACTATTAATTTGTATCATTTATAGCGCTCACACTTTTAATATGTAACTTGTGTTTAGGTGGGCCAAAAAACAACAGCGATTAAGCTCAGCTTCCGACATGCTCATCATTTCCAAGTGCATATTTATACGTATAATTGGCCCTCCAGAACCCCCATCCCCCTTGTATGACACACCAGCTGATTCATCAACTAATATTGAATATCTTGTTCAACACCTTTGGAGCCATTATTTCATTTTACATATCATGAGATGTCCAATGGGTGTTCTGTGCCAGCCATAACTGTAGATCATGAAAATCGCTACTGCATGTGTAGCTGCAGCAGTTGGATAAAGTTTCCTTCCTTATTTTCATGCCCTCTTATCGGTATGCCTTTTCGAGCTAGGAAATGCAGGCTGCATGGACACAATTTTAAATATACATGCTTGCATGTGACTTCAACTGCTCATCTGTAAGTTCTTTTGCAAGCTGTGCTACGATTAGTAGGGCTATGCCCTACCTTCAGAGGCTTTGATAGGGCTGCTTGCCATACCTGCCCTATGGGCTCCGGCACCATATAACAGAGGTAGATGGTTGCATTGCAAAAGCTATTATAATGAATATTGTTTACTTTGGAGACTTAAAATGTGGTCATATTTAGTTCAAAACACAGTCTTTTTTTCTGCCTTGAATGGTTCATTAGATTCTTATTGCGTAGTGATCAAGGTGAAAATGGTTCTTTTAATAATCAAACACTACAATTGGACTACCTCAAAAAATTAGCAGCAACATCTCTTTTGGGAAGCCATGAAACAAACAAAAGCTCAATGGAGAAATTGTGATCATTATACCCCATATATTTCTAATGACACAAAGTTTAACACAATTGTAGATGAGAGGTCCAGGGAGTTTCATTAACATAATAGAAAGCAAGGTATTTTTAAATAACCCGAGCATCCATCCACTAGTTCAGCACTAAGGCACAAATGTTATATCATATACAAAACAATAAGTCCTATTGGAGTACGTACATCACCATCCAGAGCCAAGTTAAATTAAAGCTTCAATTATTCAAGCACAGGATATATTGTGGGCTTATTCAATGTATACAGTATTGCTATGAATACAACTTACAAACAACTTGCAGGTAACAAATGCCCACATCCCATGTGTGTGACTTGACTGTGCTATGTCAGGAGGATAGGATAACTTTTTTTCCATTGTTTCCAGTAACTGCTAATTGAGGATTGTGGTCGGTGAACTGGGGTTTATTCCTAGGCAGGAGGGGGGACCTGGCCCTTGATTTTAGAATTTTTTGGACAGTGTCTATAACAATTTGGGCGCCCATATACTAAGTTGTAAATTTGCCCTACATTCCATAATGCATAGTTTAAAACAAATGCCTTGTTCCATTTGAAGATTCCTTAGTGAAATTAAATTTAAATACTTTTCTTTTTTAGACATTCCACAGCATTTGTAGCATTGCAGAAGCTCTACTGGCTCTCCAGAAGGCAGGAAATGTTGAGTATATTGGATGGTCTATGCAATGCCCATGCACAAAAGATCATGTTTCAATGCTCCAAGAACAAGCAAAATTAATGGAAAAAAAGCTCCTTGAATGGGAGCAACATGTAAGTGATGCAAGGGAACAATTCTATGCAATGAATTACTACACAACTGCTCAACTTCTTTGCCTGCAAAAAGAATTGGGCACTGTGAAATGCTCAAATTTTACCAATACACTTAGCCGCCAAGCATTAGTATTGCTTCAGAGTATATCTTATGAGATGACAGCCAGTGAGGCCAATGAAGTGATACAAAACAGTTTAAAAGGTCAGGTACAAACAACTGATGACATCCCAAGCATTTTAACTAATGTTGCGACTGAAGCAGTACTTCAATCAGAAACCACATCTGATCCATTTTATGCCAAAAACACACTGCAATCATCTAGAATTGCTGCTCTTACCATGGCACAGAGATCATTGTTTGACAAGTTATTTAACGAATGCGCGTATAATCCTGATCTGGTTCTTAAAGGATTGGAAGAATGTGATGACCTAGATATAAATGAATTATTTAATTGGTGTGATGAACATGCAGAGGATTTAGAATTCTCAGAAATATCTAACACAGAACAACCTGCCCTGACTGATATGATTGTTTCCAAGCAAACTACAAATTTATATACAGCTAGTGAAGTGAAACGTAAGTTGAATTATAATTCAATTATTTACTCAGTGAAAGTTAAATTTTCACTGCACCAAAAAGGCACAATATGCTGTGGATGAATGTGATGTTTTAGAGCAAATTCTCAGTGTCTTCTTGAAATTTCTCATTATAATGTACGGATGGAAGTTAGTCTCCCAGAAAAAGTTGTTAATATATATCATTTTAAGGCATTAGTTGGATACAATAGTTCAGTGATAAGGATAGATTAATTTAGCTGAGCTATTTAGTATTCCCAAAAAATACCCATACTAATATAGATTTTGTGTCCTAAATCCTGCCTAATTTTTCTTGCAGAATGTTTTCTTTTTTTCTTCAGTTTTTGTATGACAAGGTACTAGATTACATAAAAACAGATTGTTCATTATTGAGAGTTATGTTAGTAACTCTCATATACGGTTTGAGCCATATCATGAATGTCATTAAAAAACCTCACATATCAAAAACAGATGGTTTAGCTCTATGTTGCTGTTGAACCAGAAGGGAAAGACGATCATTTTCACATTTTGTTCAAGTTGACAGACCATTAGCTTTAATGTCTATTGTTCTGAATGCCCACCCAGGGTGACAATTGTACACCGGGATGTTTTTGCCATTCGTTCACTGAAGGGACCTAAATTCATTCAACACTATTAACACTTAGTACAAGGCCTTTTAGGATCGGGCCGAGATATGTAAGGCTTAACTCCTTTTGATACCTGTAAAACCAGCCATGCTAGCGAACCTATCTATTATGTTCCGCATGGTACATTGAACATGCTGTGGAAGGTAAAAGTACGTGTTTGTAGCTAAGGTTTGGATAGTTGAATGGCAAATAGCTGCTTTGATGGACTAGTGTTTGTCACTAAAGGCTTTCAGCTGTTTTTAAATATTATTTTAAAGAAACATGCATGTACAAAAAGAATGTCCTGATCCTGTGCACCCCGTACCTTGAAGCATGTGATCATGCACATCAACAGGAATGCTTGGAAGTGTTGTGCTGCTAATGGATAATATCTTTCTTCCTAAAACAAATACCTTCATGTTTCACTCCATGTCCATATGCAGAGCCACCAGGTATTTGCTTTTGGGTAGTTAAATGGTAAGATCTGGTGTCATACATCTACATCCATAAAGTTACTGCTGATAATCCTGTTTATAAAGCTTGCAGCTGCACATGGGCAAAGTTCAAGAGGCATCATTATTGAACTTGTGCAGGAAGAACATTCAGTTCTGTAGCCTCAGCAGTTGCCTTGAAACTGAAGGCAACAGCGTGGTACATACTTTAATAATATGTATCCAAAGCATGCAGGGCCACCTGGTATTTTCTTTTTGATGGTTAGATCCTTTATCTATGTACAGTTCAGCATTGTTGCCTCCTGCTCCTGTTTCATTGATGTGCACACATATCACATGCTTCAAGGCATCCTGAAGTTGGAGACGCACCAGCTCACATGAAACTGGGTGTACAAGGTCTTGTACAGGAAAACAAATTCTACATGAGAGTGAAAGTTGACCAAAGTATTGTACCAGAAGGCCAAGCCCTATTATGGCCATGAAAATGATTCACCTGCATTACTTTTAAAAACAACTTAATATACAAACGCGCCCTGAAACCATTTTTCGTGCTGTACTATATCATTTTATAACTCTTTCAGTAATGTAAGTGTATACACCTACCAATGCTATTTCTTCCCCATAACACTGAACTCCATACGTTGGCAAGACACTGAGATATGCAATGATTTCTGGATCTACCTGGCACGTGTAACTTTCCATTTGTACAGAAGGTTCCCGCGGCATGGTCCAATTTTAACCATAGATCTACCGAAGTTATCTCCGGTTAACATTTTGTTAACCATGGATAACGTTTTTCCTTCCCTTTCTTTCAATCATATTCTAAGCATCTTTTGAAGCATAGCAACCAAACAACCTCGCGGTTGTGATTAGCATCCATTTGGGTACTAGCGAAACATTTTATTTTATTTTTACTTAATGTGTCACATATAGCATTAGAAATATGCAATTACACTGAAGCGGTCACAATTGCCATCGATTTACAAAATAGAGTGCTAACCTGGGTAAACATCCGTTAAAAATGCTGTGGTATTGCGGATTTTTGTTTCCGCCTACCTCATGCTATTTATATCTTCCACAGAAGAACATGGGTAAACAATTCAAAATTGGCATTGCACTTACCGCTTGTGTGGGCAAAGTCATCGGCTCTCGCCCTGCAGCAGCACGCTATTGGATTAATACCCTCGACTCGATCACAAAAATGGGTTGGTTTTTTCCCCCTACCACAAGCGTACAGAGTTTCGTTAGAAAGGGTTTAATCGGACTTGCCAACCCCTAGCTATAGCATTGATGGCGTACAAAATACGAATGAAATGAACGCTGTACATACTGAACTTGTATTGCGTTGTCTGCATGGATATACGTGTATGCATCATTACTAAAACCTTCTGAATCAGTAAGCTCTTCGGCTCGGCAGTGAATTGGATACGCTCATACATGTACGTGAACCCACCAACTAAATTAATAATGGGGAAGCTATAAGTTATTTTTTTGACATAAAAGAAATTCATTAGTTTTACAACCAGCACTGTTAACCTAGGTACACACAGATAAATGTTAACTCCGGCGAACACCAGCGTTAACACAGCGTGGTAGATCTATGGTTAATGGCTATTGTGTACTAATGGAAGATGCAGTGTTTGTTTTAATTACTCCATAAGTTTCAACAAGTGATGGTTCAGTGTTCCCCATTAATAACTAGACTATAAAATTATCCAATAGGGCGGGAAATACATAAATAACAAGTACATGAGGTTCCCACGCATATAGAACAAAATAATTGCACAATGAATTCATCTAACTGATTGTTTTGCTAGTACCATATTTATAAATTAGTGCACAAAAAGAGAGAAGAGGAGGTTGTCCCCAATGTGTCATTGTGCGTATGTGTGTGTATTTGAATGACCTACATTTAATTTTATGCATGCATGCATGCATGCACGTTGTACTCCGCATCTATGTGTAGCCAAGAAATGACAAAGGGTATTTAACAAAGGTCCCATCGGCCTCAAGCCTTGAGGCCCAAGGTCCAAATATACCCCTTGCTCATCAGCACCCTAAAATAGAGGTGGCTATTGTTTAAACATGATTTCCAACTTTTAGTCTTGGTGCCATTTTGCGCTCAATTATTTTCAATAACTTGTACTACTACTCCTTTCTCACATTGTATTGGTGGTTCCGAGGCAGGAACCTTGTGTGGAAAATAGGTTCCCGCACATAACATAATAAATGTTGGTTCAGGATTGTCACTATACCAGTTATACATACACATTAAAAGGTTTAGCAATACTATTTGTGGGAACCATGCGGGAACCAAACGCTGTCCGTTTGTACATTAATGGTACTGTTGGCCAACCAATAACTCAGGCACGTATCGAGCCACTTGCAGCTATATACAAGCCTAGGCTCTACACGTCCTTTAAAAAGAAAAAGAAATTTAAAAACAGCTGAAAGATCTCAATCGCCTTTAGTGACAAACACTAGTCCATCAAAACTGCTATTTGCCATTCAAACCGTAGCTATAAGCACGCACTTTTACCTTCTGTAACATGTTTGATGTACCATGCGGAACAGAATGGATAGGTCGGCTAGCACATGGCTGGTTTTACGGGTATCTCAGAGAGAATGTTTCTATATCTTGTTTACAATACATTTTGGTTGTCTGACGATACAATGAGACTTACCATTTTTCAAATATAAATACCATCCTCAAATGAGGTAGTGTATATTGCATTTTCGGCATATTTGGCTTGATTACGTCAGTAGTCATAAAATACTTTACGTAATCGGGTCAAACAACAGGTCTAAGCCATGGTACGCTGTCGTTGACTTGTATAGTACGTTTAACAGAACACATTTTGCCAGGCAAGGAGGCCTTGTCAATATTATTGGTACCATCTCAACCATAACAACACTGAACTTGGAGGGAAAAAAATCAGGCAACAATTATGAGTGCAAAAAGGTCAGTTTTTATATGTAGTTATGGATCACATAATTAACGCATCAAAAACCATGCCTCAGCACGTATGTAGGCTAATGTCAGGATCGAGTCTGTGAGATTTGTATGGCCTCTGTCCTTTTATGTGTTTAAGGCGTGAGTGCGTGCAAATGGCATAGCATTTTTTCAAAATTAGCTTTGCACATAAATCTAGACAAGGCTACTATTATTGTGATAGTCAATCTCCAATTATAACCCAGCTACCAGGTATATTTACTGACACTGCTGATGGGAATCCGCAATCTCAGGTACCAGCTACGCAGCTCATGCTCCATATCACGACAATGAAATTGGTAGCAAGATAACAATAAACACTCTTAGTGGTGAAAGAACAATTTGGCGATAAACGAATGATAGCAATATACACCTTGAATTGCAATATCAAGCAAAGCATCGATGAACACTGCAAAAAAATACAGATCTATATACATAAATACCACATAATCCACACCATGCACTTATTTTAACAGATCAGTGTAATAATTAACATCTGGGATAATAAATTAGCTATAAATGTCCCCCAAAAAATGAACTTTACAAAATACTGTATACATGTATATGGACTTTGTATTTATATATTTATTACATTCATAGACCACACTGCTGACAAAGAACCAAGTAATCAATTCTTGCCCACTGTTCAAGTTGCAGTACAGCAATTATACAATGAGCATCATCCATTGGTTGAGAAGTTTGTTGCAAGTGGTTTTTCACTTGATAATAGCATAGCAGCTGTTACCCAGTGTAATGCAAATGCAGAGGCTGCTTTAAAATTTCTGTTTTCATCTGAAACTGGTGGAAGTCTTTTCGGTGATGCACAGCCCTCAGCCGATATGCCAACCAACTCAAACACTTCATGCCACCAAAGGTAAAGTTTAGCTATAGTGGATTAATGTGTGTTGGTACAATGTAAACCATTTATCTCACAGTGATAAATATAAAGTTGAGCATTTTTACTTGTTTTGTGAAAATATTTGCTGTAGCGTTTTGCCTTTTTGGCATCTCGACAAACAGCAATAGATCTATTTACACTTCAATCATTTGTATTACTGATTTCTTTGTTTTCATAAAGTCACCAAATAATTTACTCTATAGGACTAGTGTATATATTTTATTTCATCATATTCTGTACATTCTTATGTGAAATAGTACAAGTTATTAAACATTTCACTTGAGAGGAAGCCTTATTTTCATGCCAATATACGATGCCTCCATCTACCTGATTTTAAAGTGTTCATTCTTTGATGTTGCAATATATCTACATAGGTCTGAGAACATCACTATTTACCCTGATTCGCAAAGCAAAACTAAATACCTTGATGTTGATGAACTTGGCAGTGTTCTAAAGGCACTTAGTGAGCCTTTTGTACACCATGGTATGTTGATATATTTATCATTACTTTGATGAACATTTTGTATCTGCCTTTATAGTACGCAAACAGCGGCCATTCCCTGTGAAATTTTTTAAAACAGGTTCACCCAATCTTGTAGTCACAGAACCTGGTATGTTTTGTGAATTATGTAAAGGTTTAATCCTAATCAGTCATGTGTTACCTGTTTTGTAGCTGATGTTCTTGGATCTGTTCTTTCCCTCTATATGCAAGACAGTGCTCTCCCCCTTCCTACAATGGAGGAGGTGCTAATCTGCAGCAAGCACACTACAGATGAAGATGTACGTGAATAGCATTATATTCGATTTCACATATCTACATTCCTTTTTAGGTAACCTTGTTATGGCGAAGAGCTGTGGGTGATCCAGACTTCACTAGAATTTTTTGTTTAGTACATGCTGAAAGATTAGCATATCAAGTATCTGATAAAGTGTTACAGTCGCTTAAAAAGATTACCCAAGGAAAATCAGGTTATTTTTTGGTTGGTAGATGACATAAAGCTTATCACCATTTTTCTTCTTAGAATATCGTTTGGTTATCATTTGCAGCAGTGAAGATGAACAGCAATCTCATATATTATCCAAACTCCATGTGTTTAGACGACCATTTACTGCCCAGTCAATATCAAAATGTGCTGAATATCTTAGCCACCATTTCAAGATTGACACAGAAAGTGAATCATCATCAGTTGTTGATATTGAAAAGTGAGATCCCAATGTTGGCATGCTTCCTTTGTAATATTACTATTTATTTTCAGAGCCAATGTGTGTGTAATAACATCACAACGCTCGGGCATGGGTAAATCTTTGTACATAAAAAGAATAACACAGAGACTTCAATGCAAGAAGGACCCTACTCATGACCACACCCTTTTAGTGACTATTCCAATGCATGGACCTCTAGTAACTGCAGATACTGTGATGGATTTTTTGAAAGAGCACTTATGTGTTGAGTCTACAATTCTCCATTTTGATATAGCTTCAGATGTATGGATATTAATGTGCATTTGTATTATCATTTAAAATGCCTATCTCATATCCTAGGTATTGTGGCAAGTGGACTCAATTTTGTTTTCACTACTGGTCCTCAAAGGCATTGCTGACAGCCATGGACAACTTTGGAGGTGTCACAAAACAAATCTGTCAGCAGTGGAAGTCACTATACCTAGATGCAAGGTAGTTGAAGTGTATCACTCTACTCAAATACTTTTTATTTTATTGGCAGGATGATTCCAAACAAGGCATTTTCATTCGGTGCACTCTTCGCCTTCTTGAGATGCTACCATTGATCAAATGTGTGGGTCCTGAAGAATCCGTTTCACTAGGTACGATTTGTTCATATATGACAAGGTGAAATTGTTGATTACATTACAATGATTCGTACATGCATTGTGGGCCAATTCTCTAGAAATTATATTGTGTTCCAAACAAACAGACTGGATAATTACTTTGATGATTTCTTTAATCTTTTAGTTGTCGGACCTAACCTCCAGGCTCCAGTTTTATATATCAAAATTCATAACCATCCAAGATTTCAATTTTGGGTGAGAGGTTTTAAGATTTCACAATGAAGCATAACTACCAGTTAGGAAAATGTTTCCCACTGTAGAGTACTTTTCCTACACTGGTACGCTTTGATTAGCATAAGCCCTTATTACAACACAGAGGATTATGGTATGACGTGCAATACGTCTCAATACATATCAGCCCTGCTATGGTACTTTTGCTCATCTGTAAAAGCGGCCAAATTCTACCACACGAACTAGTTGCATATTTATGCAAATTTCGCTACTCAGTACCTGTATGCCACAATAGTTAGAATGTAGGAAAGCTTTTTTCTGGCTGGTACTGTATTTAGCATACAACTACTGCTGATCAATTGCATTATTAGCACTTGGAGGGGAAGAGTGGTTTAGTTGAGCTACTCTTTTGGAGTAGGCGTATACTGCCTCTGGGTTTGGTTAATACGAAGAGATAAAGAGCATCACTTGGGGTGTACATGAGGGGAAAAAACGTGTCAAATGGCACAACTATCCCAGCCAAGTGGGTCAGTTGTGCCATATGCTGCCATAATCCAAAGTTGCTAGCATAAGTAGGCTCCTGTCTCTTGACCAATTGCTAGGCATTGTCAAATTATTGATCAAAGCAAATTTATACACTAATTTACGTAAAGAAATTTACGACACTTTTCCATTGAGTGCCCATGGCATGTAAGTGTTTTAACATGATTTGCAGAGTCATTCTACATTTCAGAACTAAAAACAGAACACCTCTTTGAAATTGCTGCATAAAAATATTAAATATTAACTATTCTGTTACGTAAATCAGTCGTTTTGATGGCATATGATTGCAATTAAAGCTTACAGTATGGCTCAAATAACCCATCTGCAAATGGCGCAAATAACCTTAATACTAACTGTTCCAGTAATGAACAAAGCTTTATAAAGTATATTTGTACATCACAAACATATAGCTGCATACTTGTACCTTTGAACACCCAAGACTGAAAAACGCCATTGTGTGAGTGCACAAACATAATTCATGCATGTTTCTAATAGAGCAACCACTCCTCTGCTACATACGAATTTCCACAGTAGTAATGCTGTTCATGATGAATTAAAACTTTTTCAAAATTGCCTTTGTAACTGAAAATTGCTGTTGCCTGTGGTTCCTGCATTTCACTGCAACATGGTGTTTAGCATCTCCCAATAATTGATCTCAGCAGACTTCACAGTGGATCTGATGATTATGGATTGAAACACGGAATATGTAACACAGCCTCATTCATAATACATGTTTACATTATTTCGACATTATGTAAATCCCTGTCTATTAAACTCCATAGCCATTATAGTGCTGCTGCGTACCATTTATCATGTAGGGGATACAATAATATTCTGTTTATGCAATATAAAGCAGTAAGGTTCTTAAAATGCTGACTGAAAATTTTAATTGCTTTCATGTTAAAGCCACACTAATTAACCTCTAATTATTCATGCATTCACAGGCCAACTTTAGTACACCCACCCCTGGATACCCTCCCCCTGTCATTGAAGCTGCTCATCTCATTTGGAAATATCCTCAGAAAGATCATGCCTGCCTCATTTTAGGAAAGGATAAATTGGAAACCACATGACTTGGGATAATACCTTGCCACTAAAACACCTCTACTATCTGAACATAAATTTGTATCTCAAAATCACTATCATTACTTGTTTAACAAGCACATTGTAATCATCATGTATTTCTTATATAGCTGCTAGCCTTGCAATTGCTCTAGAGTGAAAAGGCGATGTGGTCTAGGGTTTGATGATGGAGCACCACCCCCTGCAAACTAGCAACACACTGACATTTTAGCATCTTTTCAGTCCTATTTCTTTACACTGTCCCATTGTAATGATATACAATCTTATTAATTTGTGTGATTAAAAATTTAATAAAACACTTAGAATGCCTGAGATATTTTTCACACCATCCTGTAATTCCCAATATTACATTGCACATCTAGAAATATCACTCAACCAGACCAAGCACAACTTTATCATCACCCTCACCTCTACCCTCTCTCGTAACAGCTGGTGGAGGATTTTTAAACATCAGTTCAGATTTACTATCTAAGCTCAAATTAAAATAGCTCTAGTGTCATAATAAGTAACACTGGAACAGTTAATGATACAAGTATACATAACAACAGCTCACTTGGAACAACAGGTACTTCACACATAACATGATTGATATGTCATGAGGCTCCCTATACTCTCTGAGCTACTGTATTTAAATATTAAAATTCCTGATTATTATTATATTATATTACATTATATATATGGGACAGTTCACGCAAAAATTGCGCTTCGCATTTATATATAAAATGTTATAAAATTGCCTTGCGTCTGAATCACTATAACTTCCAAACGGTTAAAGCTATCGACTTCCTATTTTCAACACTTCATACCACACCATTTCTGTATGGGAAAATACATTTTGGGGTCTTGCACTTGCTCCGTGCCAGTATTACAATGTTCGATATTCCGCTTGGTTCAAACCCAACATAACTTTCTGTAGGAGTAATGAAATCGTTTCAAATTCGGTTTGTAGGTAGAGAGGTCCTATACCTATCGATTTGTTCTGTTTGTTAATTTTTATGCCATCCATTATGGAGATACAGTTGAACAAACTACGTGCACATTTTCGCGCTCGATTCGCGCCAATGATTTGGGCAAATTGCGTTCCACTCAATGTATGGGGAGGCGGGGATTATAACATTGGCGCGAATCAAGCGGGAAAACGTGCACGTAGTTTGTTCAACTGTATCTCCGTAACAGATGGCATAAAAATTAACGAACAGAACAAATCGATAGGTATAGGACCTCTCTACCTACACACCGAATTTGAAGCGATTTCATTACTCCTACCGAAAGTTATAGTGGGTTTGAACCAAGCGGGGTATCAAACGTTGTAATACTAGCACGGAGCAAGTGCAAGACTCCAAAATGTATTTTACTACACAGAAATGGTGTGGTATGAAGTGCCGAAAATAGGATGTTGATAGCTTTAACCGTTTGGAAGTTATAACATTCTAAACATAAGGCAATTTTATAACATTTTATATATAAATGCGAAGCGCAATTTTCGTGTGAACTGTCCCATATATATATATATATATATATATATATGGGACAGTTTCCGAGAAAATGTCGTTTCGCATATATATATATAATGTTATAAAAATGCTTCTCTTTTGAATCGCTATATCTTCCGAACGGTTAACGCTATCAACTTCCTATTTTCAACACTACATACTACACCATTTCCCTATGGCAAAATATATTTTGGAGTCTTGCAATTGCTCCGTGCCAGTATTGCAACGTTCGATACCCCACCGGGTTCAAACCCGCCATAACTTTCTGTAGGGATAATCAAATCGCTTCAAATTCGGTTTGTAGGTAGAGAGGTCCTATACCTATCGATTTGTTCTGTTCGTTAATTTTTATTTTATCCGTTACGGAGATACAGCGGCGCAAAGTTGGTACACGTTTCCCGCTCGAATCGCGCCGTTATACGTGTGAGGCCCGCTTCCAGTCATCAAAGCACATGAATATGCAACTACTTCCTGTGGGCCGATACTTGGATAACTTATAGCCACACCCATACTGCGCTAGCTAGATCTGATGGGTAAGTATTTAATGTATTGTCCCTGTCACAGTTTTTATTCGTTATCTCCTATTTAGATAACGGATCTGGCAAAAACAGCACGCTCGCAAGAGTATCAGTCGGCGGACGAGTTCGAGCGGTACGGATACGACGATCGATATTCAAGATACATTCGACGAGGTGGGGAGATTGAGAACGGTAGTGACGGCGATTATACTACTGACGATGGTGGTTGTAGGGAGTAAGCAGCTCCTAAACGACTAAGAGCCAGCAGCCCTAGTCTCGTACCCAGACCCTGATTCCCACAGCTGCTGATGGACACCAGCCCCACCCCCACATATGCCTCACTGCATTGCAAGTCCAGACAGCAGCCCCGCATAACAAACAGCAAACACCACCAACCCGCACTACCTATGGAACCACCTGCCCATATCAGACCCTACACACGAGCCAATGGGGTCAGCCTCCACAATACCAGTGGAGCCACTACTATCCCTCTCGCTGCAATTGCCCCCACAATTTCAATCAATGGAAGCCACACATCCCAATGGACTTACAGCAGAACCTAGCTGACTGTGTCCGGCAGTGTGGCCAGGATGTCACTTGTGTGTCACAGCTGTACCAGGACTGGGATGCTTTCTTGGGCCAGTGGTTTGGTCCTCTGGTTGGCCCAGGACACTACCGCACATTTGAGTTTGATCAAGACCACCCTGGTGTCATGAGGATGGAGACCTTGCCATCAGACACAAACCCCACCGAGGTAACCATGCTGAGGGCTGGAGTGGCCATAAAGGACATTAGGCTTATCAGAGCCAAGTGATGCCACCTGTTATTACCCCCAGTGGATTGTCCCTGACGCGATCACTGTACCTGTACGAGAAGGTGAGGGAATATACGTACGTGACCCCAAGAAACGGGACAAGGTGTGTCCAAAGCCTTCACAAAGCTCAGAGGCCAACTCTTCCTATCCATGCGGTAATGCTTCATCCCGTGCAGTAGCAGAACTCACTTACCTACTGTTGAGGGTCATGAGTCTGCAGATTGACACTCACAGCGAATTGTAATAGCTGTGTTTCTGGCAGGAGAAAATGCAGACCCAGGTCTGAACTAATCCTTGCCTACCAATGCATTGTACATTTATGTGGCAAGAAGTATGCCAGTAGCCAGGCCTTGTCCCTGCACAAAAAAAACACTCACAAGCAGCCTGCTGTTCCAGGTGATGAACACAGATTCCAGTGTTGACAAAGGAAGCCAGGGTCCACCCAAGCGCAGGCTGCGAGACGTACGCTACAATCTGAAATTGACAGACCATTTTCCTGTTCGGTGTAAGGCAAGATGTACGGCACCCCAGCCGCACTGTATACTTACAACAAGACCAACAATGGTTCATAACAAATGAACCATATTGTGAGATGCATGCTTGTTTAAGGTCACCTCTGCAGTGTACACCATACATCTGTGTTGTTAAGGGGTTAACTTTGTATACCATGCATCTGTGTCATCAAGGGGTTACCTGTACACCATACATCTCTGTCATCAAGGGGTTACCTGTACACCATACATCTGTGTCATTAAGGGGTTAACTCTGTACACTTTGTGTAAGTGTTGTTAAGGTATCACCTGTACACCATACATTTGTGTCATCAAGGGGTTACCTACATGTATACGTGTACCATACATGTGTCGTTAAGATGTTACCTCTATGTACATTTATGGGTTGTTAGGGTATCACCTGACTGTACACCATACATCTGTGTCGTTAAGGGGTTACCTCTATGTACATGTATGGGTTGTTAAGGTATCACCTGACTGTACACCATACATCTGTGTCATTAAGGGGTTACCTCTACGTACATGTATGGTCATCAAGGGGTTACCTGTACACCATACATCTGTGTCATTAAGGGGTTAACTCTGTACACTTTGTGTAAGTGTTGTTAAGGTATCACCTGTGCACCATACATTTCTGTTATCAAGGGTATACCTACATGTATACGTGTACCATGCATGTGTCATTAAGATGTTACCTCTATGTACATGTATGGGTTGTTAGGGTATCACCTGACTTTACATCATACATCTGTATCATCAAGGGGTTACCTGTACACCATACATCTGTGTCGTACCTCTGTATACCTTATGTATGTGTTGTTAAGGGGTTAATTACCTGTACACCATACATCTGTGTCGTTAAGGGCTCACCTCAGTACACTGTGCATCTGTGTCGTTAAGGGGTTACCTCTGTACACCATACATCTGTGTCATCAAGGGGTTACCTGTACACCATAGATCTATGTAGGGATACCTCTGTACACCTTATTTATGTGTTGTTAAGGGGTCACCTGTACGCCATACATCTGTGTCGTTAAGGGGTTTTTACTTTTCACGTAATGGTTATGTAATCTATCTGATGCTGTGAAAATCTGGGTCTGGGTACGAGACTAGTGATGATGGTGGTCCCATTTACACCCTGTATATGTGTCTGCTGTGAAATCAAATCCATGTTCCCATTTATACCATGTACTTGTGTATGTGGTGGGCTCAAATCTATGGTCCCATTTACACCATGTACTTTGTCTGTTGTGGGGTCAAATGCATGATCCACGCATTTACACTCTGTACTTGATTCTGTTTTAGGATCAAATCCATGGTCCCATTTGCACCCTGTAATGACACAGGGTCCAATCGGGTTGGCTCCCTCACTGCAGGCGGTCAGAATGTCCAGTGCATGGAGCAGTTGTGGATGGAGTTATCAGACTGCCAGCAAAAGAGCAATCAGGTGCAAAAAAATCCTACAGGGTCATTGGGGCACCCACAATAATGCAGCTCTTACACTGCAATAGGAATCTGCACGCCCCACAATATTTGGGGAGCCATCAACTGGATTCACACATGCCCAATTTGCCCCATGGCCCTATCTCCCACTACCTATCCTCCTTTACTGCAAGTTATATCCGAGGCACAGGCCATCCCCTACTCAATAGCACTCTCAGTCCCCACACAACCAGCCCTCCCACCCACCCCTAAGCACCCCTGTTACATATGGTGTAATCATACTACCAACAGGCCGGAGAGCTTCCAGCTGCCACATTACCAGGGATGAATGGGGTCGTCACAAAACTAGACCTCAGCATGTGGAGTGGAACCTTGAACTGGAGCCAGCTCCAAACACTGGGGCCAGCCACAATGGCCCCCTATCTTAGCCCCACACAGTTCCTCACTGCAAATGCAAATGAAGCCACTACCTATGAAACCATTAACCAAGAGGACTTACTGTAGGAGTTACCAGCTCACATTGGACAAATGGGGATACCACCACTGGAGCAGCCTCCATTTGTAGAGTGTACATGCCTATATTTTTCTCTTCACACATTTTGTGTTGTACATGTAGATCTGAACTACTTTGACATGTACATGTTTGTGCATGTACAGAGTAAATTTTATCTGGTGTGAAGCCATGCTGTTAGTGGTGAATATAGTTACCTGCCCTATCGGTACTGATTGCGGTGGGTCTGCACCCGTGGTAGGTGTATATAGACAACCAAGGCTTGCAGAGGGCGTTTTGCCTACTGGGAACTACTGTACGCGAGTAGCGAAACATGGAAGTGCCATTTTGAATGTCACATAAATTGCATGCACGGTCACTGGTGCAATGTGGCACGGTGAAGACATCAGAATTCATGACCACACAAGTGGAGTTAATAGACCCTACAACTTTAATGGATTCATCAACTACCTAGCCCTAGGCTGGTGTTTCTGCAAAAATGTATGCATGTGCTATACCGGGTACCGGTAGTGTATTATCATTCCATGTGTTGCTATTCGCGTACAGTAGTAGTTCCCAGTAGGCAAAACGCCCTCTACATGTAGATCTGCAAGCCTCGGTTGTCTATATACACCTACCACGGGTGCAGACCTACCGCAATCAGTACCGATAAGGGCAGGTAACTATATTCACCAAAAACAGCATGGCTTCACACCAGATAAAATTTATTCTGTTAGTCTCTTACAGTAGTTCAGATCTACATGTACAACACAAAATATGTGAAGAGAAAAATATAGGCATGTACACTCTACAAATGGAGGCTGCTCCAGTGGTGGTATCCCCATTTGTCCAATGTGAGCTGGTAACTCCACGATGGTTCCCTACTAGTAAGTCCTCTTGTAGTGTGGGTGTTAATGGTTTCATAGGTAGTGGCTTCATTTGCTTTGCAGTGTGGAGCTGTGTGGGGCTAGGATAGGGGGCCATTGTGGCTGCCCCAGTGTTTGGGGCCAGCTCCAGTTCAAGGTTCTACTCCACATGATGGGGTCTAGTTTTGTGACGACCCCATTCAACCCTGGTAAAGTGGCAGCTGGCAGCTCCCCAGTTGGCAGTCTGATTACACCATATGCAAGAGGGGTGTTTAGGGGTGGGTGCATGGGTGGGAGGGCTGGTTGTGTTGGGACTGAGAGTGCTATTGAGTACGGGATGGCCTGCGCCTCGGATACAACTTGCAGTAAAGGAGGATAGGTAGTGGGAGATAGGGCCAGGGGGCAAATTGGGCATGTGTGAATCCAGTTGATGGCTCCCCAAATATTGTGGGGCGTGCCGATTCCTATCGCAGTGTGAGAGCTGCATTATTGTGGGTGCCCCCAATGACCCTGTAGGATATCTTAGCACCTGGTTGCTCAGTCTGATAACTCCATCCGCAACTGCTCCATGCACTGGACATTCTGACCACCTGCAGTGAGGGAGCCAATCTGATTGGACCCTGGTCATTACAGGGTGTAAATGGGACCATGGATTTGATTCTATAACAGAATCAAGTACAGGGTGTAAATGCGTGGATCATGCATTTGACCCCACAACAGACACAAGTACAGGGTGTAAATGGGACCACCGTCGTCACTAGTCTCGTACCCAGACCCAGATTTTCACAACATCAGATAACCATTACGTGAAAAGTAAAAAACCCTTAACGACACAGATGTATGGCGTACAGGTACAGGTAACCCCTTGATGACACAGATGTATGGTGCACAGAGGTAACCCTTTAACGACACAGATGCTCAGTGTACAGGTGAGCCCTTAACGACACAGATGTATGGTGTACAGGTAATTAACCCCTTAACAACACGTACATAAGGTATACAGAGGTACGACACAGATGTATGGTGTACAGGTAACCCCTTGATGACACAGATGTATGGTGTACACACAAGAGGTAACCCCTTAACAACACATACATAAGGTGTATAGAGGTAACCCCTTAACGACACAGATGTATGGTGTACAGTCAGGTGATACCCTAACAACCCATACATGTACATACATGTAGAGGTAACATCTTAACGACACAGATGTATGGTACACGCATACATGTAGGTAACCCCTTGATGACACAAATGTATGGTGTACAGGTGATACCTTAACAACACTTACACAAAGTGTACAGAGTTAACCCCTTAATGACACAGATGTATGGTATACAGGTAACCCCTTGATGACACAGATGTATGGTGTACAGGTAACCCCTTGATGACACAGATGCATGGTATACAAAGTTAACCCCTTAACAACACAGATGTATGGTGTACACTGCAGAGGTGACCTTAAACAAGCATGCATCTCACAATATGGTTCATTTGTTATGAACCATTGTTGGTCTTGTTGTAAGTATACAGTGCGGCTGGGGTGCCGTACGTCTTGCCTTACACCGAACAGGAAAATGGTCTGTCAATTTCAGATTGTAGCGTACGCCTCGCGGCCTGCGCTTGGGTGGACCCTGGCTTCCTTTGTCAACACTGGAATCCGTGTTCATCACCTGGAACAGTAGGCTGCTTGTGAGTGTTTTTTTTTGTGCAGGGACAAGGCCTGGCTACTGGCATACTTCTTGCCACATAAATGTACAATGCATTGGTAGGCAAGGATTAGTTCAGACCTGGGTCTGCATTTTCTCCTGCCAGAAACACAGCTATTGCAATTCGCTGTGAGTGTCAATCTGCAGACTCATGACCCTCAACAGTAGGTAAGTGAGTTCTGCTACTGCATGGGATGAAGCACTACCGCATGGATAGGAAGAGTTGGCCTCTGAGCTTTGTGAAGGCTTTGGACACACCTTGTCCCGTTTCTTGGGGTCACGTACGTATATTCCCTCACCTTCTCGTACAGGTACAGTGATCGCGTCAGGGACAATCCACTGGGGGTAATAACAGGTGGCATCACTTGGCTCTGATAAGCCTAATGTCCTTTATGGCCACTCCAGCCCTCAGCATGGTTACCTCGGTGGGGTTTGTGTCTGATGGCAAGGTCTCCATCCTCATGACACCAGGGTGGTCTTGATCAAACTCAAATGTGCGGTAGTGTCCTGGGCCAACCAGAGGACCAAACCACTGGCCCAAGAAAGCATCCCAGTCCTGGTACAGCTGTGACACACAAGTGACATCCTGGCCACACTGCCGGACACAGTCAGCTAGGTTCTGCTGTAAGTCCATTGGGATGTGTGGCTTCCATTGATTGAAATTGTGGGGGCAATTGCAGCGAGAGGGATAGTAGTGGCTCCACTGGTATTGTGGAGGCTGACCCCATTGGCTCGTGTGTAGGGTCTGATATGGGCAGGTGGTTCCATAGGTAGTGCGGGTTGGTGGTGTTTGCTGTTTGTTATGCGGGGCTGCTGTCTGGACTTGCAATGCAGTGAGGCATATGTGGGGGTGGGGCTGGTGTCCATCAACAGCTGTGGGAATCAGGGTCTGGGTACGAGACTAGGGCTGCTGGCTCTTAGTCGTTTAGGAGCTGCTTACTCCCTACAACCACCATCGTCAGTAGTATAATCGCCGTCACTACCGTTCTCAATCTCCCCACCTCGTCGAATGTATCTTGAATATCGATCGTCGTATCCGTACCGCTCGAACTCGTCCGCCGACTGATACTCTTGCGAGCGTGCTGTTTTTGCCAGATCCGTTATCTAAATAGGAGATAACGAATAAAAACTGTGACAGGGACAATACATTAAATACTTACCCATCAGATCTAGCTAGCGCAGTATGGGTGTGGCTATAAGTTATCCAAGTATCGGCCCACAGGAAGTAGTTGCATATTCATGTGCTTTGATGACTGGAAGCGGGCCTCGCACGTATAACGGCGCGATTCGAGCGGGAAACGTGTACCAACTTTGCGCCGCTGTATCTCCGTAACGGATAAAATAAAAATTAACGAACAGAACAAATCGATAGGTATAGGACCTCTCTACCTACAAACCGAATTTGAAGCGATTTGATTATCCCTACAGAAAGTTATGGCGGGTTTGAACCCGGTGGGGTATCGAACGTTGCAATACTGGCACGGAGCAATTGCAAGACTCCAAAATATATTTTGCCATAGGGAAATGGTGTAGTATGTAGTGTTGAAAATAGGAAGTTGATAGCGTTAACCGTTCGGAAGATATAGCGATTCAAAAGAGAAGCATTTTTATAACATTATATATATATATGCGAAACGACATTTTCTCGGAAACTGTCCCATATATATATATATAATATATATATCATGGGAAAGTTTCATATATGTATTATAATGTTATAAAAATCCTTTGGGGTTAAAGCATAAAAACTTTCGAACGATTAAACTATCGACTTCCTATTTTTCTCTGTGGTAAAATACATTTTGGGGTCTTGTAAAACCCCCATGCAACATTTGCAATATCCAATACCCCACTGGGTTCAAACCCACCATAGCCTTCGGTAGGAATAATCAAATCGAATCGAATTAGGTTTATAGCTAGAGAGGTCCCTTACCTATTGATTTGTTCTGTTCGTTAATTTTTATGTTATCCATTACAGATATAAATTTGATAAATCTGCTGGCAAATTAGCGCTTCATTCATGCCAATGATTTGGGGGGAAATGCATTCTGTATGGGAAGGTGATGATTATAACATTGGCGCGAAACTAGTACATACTTTGTTCAATTGTATCTCTTTAACGGATGGCATACAAATTAACAAACAGAACAATGCAATAGCTAAGGGACCTCTGTGCCTATAATTTGAAGAGAGCTCATTACTGCTGCCAAACGTTATGGCGGGTTGTAACCCAGTGGGGTATCGGACATTGCAACACTGGCACGGAGCTTGGGCAAGACCCCAAAATGTATTTTACCATAGTGTTATAGTGTATTATGGATGATGTGCTGAATCAATTGTGTTAATAGTTATAGTGCTTCAAGTTTTTTTAACATTATAATATATATGTCTTCAAATCTCCATCAGTGCAACCTTCATTTATGTTCATTATTGTGGTTACCACAGCGTTGCTACCAACTAGAGATGCTGCAAAAGTGTCAATTGATGAAAAGAAATTTTCAGGCAAGACATATCAGTTGGTGTACCAATATTTGTCACAGCTCAGCAGTGGTCAAGTCATAAGTGCAAAGAATTCATCAGAAATGGTGAAAACCTTTCTTTCGTAAGGAATACATATTTTAAAATCATGTTATTATCACTAACATTACTTGCTAGATACTGTGGCATCAAAAATCCTTCCTGGTCAGAACTAAGACATTTTATCAAATTTCTTGGCCTGCAATTGAAATCCATTGAACAGTCTGTATATTGTAATGAAAGCCTTGTTGGAGATGTACTAAAGGGAATGAAGTCATTTGCTGTGAAGTGTATGATTCAAATGTCCAGAGTATGCTCTGAGTGAATAATTGTGGGTTTACGTTTACTTCACAAAATTTGTATCTAGGACTTTTCAACACCTTCTCTGCATGGTGAAGTGTCTTTTGAAAGCACTACTGTTGACATGCTGCAAAACTACCAGATTGAAAGACGAAGACAATGGGAGCAAAGGTATAAAAGACTGTTTTTTTTTTTTTTTTGATTTTTTTAATCTGAACTTCTTTTTCTCACAGTAATCACCCTTATTTATTTTTTAATGAAGATGGGGTCACTTATACATTTGTTGGCTTTGTTGTGTCACCTAATGGTGACCTTGTGGACCCTGCAACTAAGAATGTCATAGAGAAAGGCATTATGACTCAGCAACTCTACAAAGGGCTGAAGTCCAATAATGTTCGCTTTGACGAAGAATTTTATCATACCTGGATTAAGTAAGATTGGGAATGTTTGCCACACACTACAATATGACAAATCTATCTACTTTACTAGTCACAAAGATGCAATGATATCAAAGCTTGCAAGAATTATGGGGTTGGAGTGCACAGTTGACCCAGATCCATCATATGTTCTTACTGTTGATAATTTCATAAAAATTCTTGCTATTCAAATGAGATTCAGGTAAGGAAGGATACACAGTAAATATCACTAGATTTTACACATGTTGTTCAATGTTTTCTGTTCTTCAGCTAACCTACAGAATACAATTTAGGTCATCTTTTAATGTATTATCTTATATATTTAAACATATGCCAATATTAAAGCTGTGGCCTCGAAATAATGCATTAAACATTTGTGTGTTTTTGTAGCCCAAATTTTAACTGTCTCAGCTGTAATATTTTTTATTTTTAACATGTCTACAATTTTGTTGCTTTGGCCCTCATATTTTCAACCATCATAGTATACTTGTAAAATGTATCATATACCCCCATACCACTATAACATAGCACAGGGTCATCCTTCATGGATATAATATTCAACAATCTATGTGCACATTTCCTGTTCAGTTCTCACCAATGGTGTAGGCTCCACCTCCCACACATTAAGTGAATGGACAAAATCTTGAAAACATACAGTGTGTTTTCTGTAAAAATGACAAAACCGATTAGAGTTTGAACACTGCCATAGAAAGTACACACATCTCAAACATTCAAAAAAAGTTATACTTGTACTTTTTTCTATAACACTGAAATTCTCCACATATGGCATTTTTAAGAACTGTATCCGTTTTCTTTCATTGTGTAACTAAGGGTGTGATTTAAAAAATAGATTGACAATTGGTAAATTTAGCACAATAGACACATCAAACAACAGTGGGAAAATGGATGCCAAAAACCTGGTGAATACCTAGAACCCAGTGAACTCCAAATAGCTCAAATAACATTGATAATGCTCACTCATTCCCACAATCAAACCTTATAAGATTTACTTAGATAAGCAGGGATTTACCGCCAAGTTTGCAACTGAGGGTGGGTTTCGGAATATATAAAAATATAGCTGGTGGGCATAAATTAAAGTCTTCCCTCTGCACCATTAAATGGCATGCCATGCAGTTTTATTTTGACATGTGTAAACCAGGGGGTGGGTTAGTCAAATTAGGGACAAACTAGGATACAGCATTTTATCTTTGTTCCAATTGAAGCCTAATATTACAATCTTACTGCCAAATTTGAGTGGTGATTTATTATATGATTTCCTTATAGCAAATTATTCTTGACACATAACTCTATCTTTGGTAAATTTAATTTCATTACATTTACTAGAGATGCAGTAGCAATTGTTCAAATCATGCAGTGGTTTTAACCTAGCAGGGAGAGGGCTAACCTAGCAAGATGATTGAACTAGAATCATGCAAGCATCAGTTGTTAGTGTGTACTTTGTTTAATGATCAATTGTATTATTTTTTTAGATACTCAAAAATAATGCAGATAACACATCTGTTGTTTGGAAATCGTTATGAGGCCCTATATGATGTATTTAAAATGAATAAACTATTTAAATTAGCACACATTAGAAATCTGTGTCATATTGTTACTATCACCTAAAGCATGGCTTTCTGTTAAACTCCCATTGGATGTATCATTGCACCTATGGAAAAAAAATTAATTAGTGGCTAAGTCCGTACAAAGACTACTATTATTATGTTTCAATCACACTACTATTAGATGTAATATTCCAGTTGTCATTATGGGAGAGACTGGATGTGGAAAGACTAGACTGATTCGATACATGTGTGATCTAGCATCTATTTCAGCTGGGAGGCGAAACATGCTTACCCTCAAGGTAATCGTGCTGTTAGCATATGTGTAGAATTTGTATTATGTATGTGTGTTGTCAACGGAACTTTTAAATTCACTAGGTTCATGGTGGTACTACAGAGAAACATATTGAAGACATAGTGATTGAAGCTCAGAAATTAGCTGAAAAGAACAGAGCTCACAAGTTGGAAACTGTGGTCTTTTTTGATGAAGCCAACACAACGGAGGCTATTGGTCTAATCAAAGAAATTATGTGTGACCGAAGGCTCAAGGGAAAACAAATTGATCCGGCTATAAAATTCATTGCTGCCTGTAATCCATATCGAAAGTAAATTATGAAATGTTGTATCATGGAAGTACATTTATGTAATCTGCTTTTAGACACTCAGAGGAAATGATATGGAAATTGGAGTCTGCTGGCTTAGGGTTCTATGTTCAAATGACAGAAGTGCAGCAGAAACTTGGTTTGTTTTTGTGTGAATCAATGATGTGTACTTGTGATATTCTGCCAAAAATATTCCACAGGCAAAATACCACTTCGCCATCTGGTTTACCGAGTAGTGGATATTCCTCAAAGCATGAGACATTTGGTGTATGACTTTGGCCAGCTAAATGTTGATACTGAAGATGACTACATTGCACAAATAGTACATAATCATGTAAGTTTCATTTTTGTAGCTGTGTGCAATATCCCTTTTGGTTCACACTTTTGAATGTATAGTACTGTTGCACCTATCCTTCCAGTCATTTGTGTAATGCAGCCCTCATGGTTACATAATTGTGGTACAGTAAAAAATGAATGGAATGTATGCAAATGTACAGCAGCCACTTTCTAATTGCTCAATCAAAAGAAAGTTATAACTTCACCACCATGCCCTGCACTGGCCCATCTGTCACCACACTAAATGCATAATAACTTACTTTGTTGGAATGAATATACAATTTTCTGGAACATGTCCCGCTATTGCAATGCTTGATAGTGTTTTTATATGCCTCATTTTTTTTCTTGGCATACTCACCTTTCCTAGCGTCTTATGCATGCAAGGCAATATTATAACCACATCTAAATGACTTTTGTTTACACGGTAATTTCACAGTATCATATTTTTGTTCTCATTGCAATAAGCAAGTCAGTGGGTGCATTGCAGAGTTCAAATACATGTACATGTGCATGTTTAACTGCTTTTTGTCTAGCTTTGAACGGATATGAGCTACATTTGTTTGTGATCAATTGTAATTGCTAGACATCATCATCATACATATATCAGCATGTAACTACATATATTATTCTGTGCATAATTTACTTGATTTAAATTGCATTGCACCATGGCTTGTCTGCTTGCACACATGTGGACATATTGTAATGTTGTACATGTATGTTAAATAGAAAAAGAACAATTTGTAGCAAAGGTTGCAAGAGGGTGGCAGAAAACAGCACCAGTGTGCTGTTTGTGCTGCATACGCTCTGGTTGGCACACCCCTCATTGTCTCATGTTGTTCCAATTGTGCTAGAAGGTTTCACTTTTTAGACAGATATCGATGTAATAAATTTCACCTCTTGTTGCCAAATGCAGTTAATGCTCACCATTTTTAATTTCTGTACTCTCCGCCAATTTCGTGGGCAATTTTTACATGCTCCTCCATCTCGATCGGGTTGAACAATCTCCAAAGCCAACTAAAAATGAAGCTAAGTGTTATAAGCTACATTATTCAAGTTCAACGTTTTATACACCACTGGATGAGGACCAGAGGTCACAATGGAACATGTACGTACCGCCCACCGGGCACGAGTAAGTACTGTAAGAACACAGTAATCTGAACACTAATTGCAAGTTGCGTCGGTTGTACGCGTATAAATGTTGCTATGGATGGACGAGATAGCAATCGCGAGTAACGTTTGCGTGAAAATGACATAACTCACTTGTGCTTTGCGTGCGTGCAAATCGGTACTTTTTAACCAAGCCACGTGACGGACTAATTACCCATGCGCGTGCACATTGTTTATTAGTATGCTGCATGCGTATTAACATATAAACTCTTGTTCACCAAGTGCAGGTATATTAAGTATCGGGCTACCTGCGTACTGAAAAAAGCACCTGCACGGCGTAGGTGCGGCACCCGGTATTTCAAACCCTGTTAATGGAAACCAACTGAGTTAGAAATTGCTCATCACCTAATCGCTTACTGCATATAGCTTAAACAGTTATGTACACAAATGCTTGTTAGCAAGTCATAGAAATTAGATCGAATTTTATTATTGCTTTGTGGAGAATGGACATGGGCTTACTAGGGATCATAGCTGTACTCGACCAACTGATATCCTCATCACTGGATGGGACAGCGACAAGCCAGCTACACTGGATATCACAGAGACATCACCCATCTCTCACCCCTGCCAACTTGGGAGAATAAAGCTGAATGGTGGGTGCAGCCGCTCTTGCTGCTGAAGCTCGTAAACACCTTTATAATGGTCCAAAAAGCTTACAATTGGGGTGGATCTGAATTCCTGTAGCTGTGGAAGCCTATGGCAGTTGCCCAGTAAATGTACTGAAGGCTGTCATCCCACCTGGCCATCAGCATATCATCCCCCAAGCATACAGTTATGGCAGGCTAAATATTACCTTAGTCAAACCCATTGCCAGAGCCATTCTGGCAAAGGATCTTCTTCCTTCGTGAGTTTGTGTGTGCATGTATTGTCAGTAGTGTATTTTTTCCATTATTATCATTTTTTATTACATCTTATTATTTGAAGTAACAATACAGATAAATATGCACATAAAATTAAATTACCTACCACCTAGACTGCCTGCAACTGAGATGGTCCTTGAAAGGATAGTCCTCACATTTACCCTGACTAGGGTCATTGCTTTATCTTTGATACAGGACTGTGATGTGGCTGCAGGCTTTGGGAAGTTATGACTTGTGGCCAAGCGAGAGGCTAGCTGCGATAGTGCCTACTTTGCTTCAGTGCCCAGCTATCGGAGTGCATAACCAACCCAGCCCTGGCAATTTGGAATCATTTGCCTTATGCTTCCTCTTCTTTGATGCATGGGCTGTCACACTTGCTTCTGGTAAATGACTTGAAGTTAGGGGTAATGTAACAATAGAGTCAAATGCAGCAGGTTTTCCCATCGTTCAATTTGCTGCCAACATATCAGCTGGTCATGTGTGGCACTCATCAGCCACAGAACCACACCCAACCTCACCGCTCAATTTCAATGTTTTCTTGGAAGCAGGACTCACAACTGGTGCAGCTGCCAGAGCTACAGAGCTAAGGAAACATGAGGCAAATGATGGAAAGTGCAGGGAGCTTGGATGGGTCTGTATCTCCATGGTTGTTGAAGCTGGGTGCTGAAGCCATGGAGTCATTGTCGCATCCGGCCTCTCACCTAGCAACCAGTTCCAGGTTATAAAGGCTCTTTTGCATACCTTCTGTAGATGTTCTCTGTTGCCATTCAGAGAGGGAATGCTTTGGAAACTTTGCCTCCATCCCCCTCCTCATTAAGTGATTTTTAATTCTTTTTATGTATTAAATAATAGCAACAACAAAGAAATTCATATCAATCATTCTGACCAGTATGCATTTTAGATCCTACCTGTTGATTTAGTATTCTAGTACACAAATAGTATTCCACGTCTCAGAAGTTAATACTGCGCATGATATACTAGCACATTACTAAGCAGCAAGTTCATGTGATATTCCACCTTTGTTAGATTTCAAAGTATGCTCAATTGAGTAAGGAAGATAAACTAGTTGAAGCACTGTCAAAAGTATTGCAAGCATCTCAAAAGTACATGAGAGGAAGAAAGGTAAGCTACAAGAATAGTTATATTAATACATTTTCATTGCTTTTTGTATCATGCTACATGTAAATACTGTGTTCCAAAACAAATTGCGTTCATTTAATTTACATGCAACCAAACAGACTCTTATAAAATGTAATGTAATCAGCCATTACAGACTGCTTTTATTTACTGTTCAAAATGAAGAACACGTACTATTAATACCCTAGCTGTGATGGAATTATATTGGGGGACACCATCGGTAAAGTGCATAAAAATGCAACTGCCAATTTATGTGGTACAATTGTGTCAATGCCAAAATTGTTTATATTCATCTTTTCATCTTATAAAGTTCTCTGCTACGTACATGTTATTCTATTTGGTAAAATATTTCATACAGAAACTGCACATGTTCAGTCATTCCACAGACCATGACACTATTGTAAAAATATGCATTTAATAAAAAATCAAATGAACAAGGTAAATAAAATTCTTTCTGAGAAAGGTAGTGGTATATAGGATTAGAAGGCAATGGTGGTGTAAAAAGAATGGAACAAGGCAAGGGATTGGAGATACCATAGTTATTCCTATATTTATTAACATAATACATGCATAATGTCATGCACAGTAGTGCACATAACACTGTGTAGTCCCTGTAGTGTTTGATCCCCAAAATTATAATTGATTCCAAATTAATGTGCACTCCTGAATCACACCCCACCCAACCCATACACAATATCAATACACTACACTGTGTCCCCTTAAATATTGTCGAGTGGCCTGCAAACACGCATAGGATAATGGTGGGTAGGAGTTTCAGCTTTAACAGGAAGACTAATTTGAGCTGCGCTGTTTGTGAGGATGAGGTGCCATTTCCCACAGTGCTGTCAAAATTTCATTGAGACATTCCTGGTTCTGAAGAACTGTTGAGGCTCATACCAGAACTGCCATTCTGATCTAGGTCCAGAGCAATCTCAGAGACTCCTTGACTATGTGCATGGCATCGAGCACCATCATTGGAGCAGGTAGGTATTAAGTCATTTGCTGGAGGTATGGAAATATCTATTTGCAATGCAGCTTTCAAAGCAGACTTGAAGGTCTGAACAAACCGTTCTGTTGCTCCATTAGTCAAGGGGTGATATGGTGCACTACAAATATGCTTAATGCCATTCCATTTGGGAAACTTGAAAATTCTTCAGAAGTAAACTGTGGGCCACTATTGCTTACCACCTGATCAGGTAGACCATGCCTTCAGATAGGAATCCAGTTCTCTGGCGGCTGCAACTCCCTCATCAACATTGCTAGGCTGTTTCTGCTTTACTCCGAAGGTGACCTGAGGGTTGTCAATTTTTGAAAGGAATTCAATTAAGACTAAACATTCATTTGCTCTGTCCTCAAAGTCTCCCTGAGGCATTTCATCCTCATCTGTAGCTCAATGATGTATATATCTTTCCTGCTATGGGGGGAAAAGTTTTTTTTTAAATCCGTTTCACACATTCACCACAGATCTCATGTGCGGCATCTACAACTTCATAAAGGCAGTTTGTGGCCTTACCTGTTAAATGGAGATGCAGCCATTTCAGTAAAAATTTTACCGACACAGCAACCAATCGAAGGCAGTAGCAACAGGTATATATTGTCAACTCAACTATTTAGGAGGATACTGATTCATTAACAATAAGTAGTATTTATTTCTACTCAATTTTGAAAACAAAAGCATACTGTGTACAGTAATCAGTTTCTTTGGATTTTGGGACATCCCGAAGGCTTTGGACGTTTTTGTATACTTCATTGGCCAGTCAATGCCGGATTGTCAGAACCAACAATGGACTAATTAATGCTTCGGTTGGTACAATTATTCAGCAACCTTGTCCTGAATGAAAGCTAGGACTTACATCAATCCAATAACAATAAAAGACAATGTCAAAAGCTTGAATGGAAAATGCAAAGGGATGCAAACAGTTGTCTGAATGATAACAATGATACCTAATATCAATATCACAGACATAAAATTGCATAGCATTAGGTAACATTACATATTGTTCATATCATTCCACTTGCACAATTTTTGAAAAAGTTTTTTGATAAATTCAAGTCATGGAGTATGTGACGTATACTTTTGACATCCATGAAAGAATACAATTTTTAAACTTTACTCTTTTTTACTTTTTTAGGATGAGTGCAGCTATGTCAGTCTTCGCGATGTGGAGAGGGCCATGACAATATTTCTATTTTTTTATGATAAAAGTCAGCTGTTTGGACCTAAAATGGATGAATTAGCTAAAAAAGAAATGGAAGGGGAAAAGGTATGTTACTGAGTGTGCTTTGTTACACCATAATTAGTCATCATATATAACTGTAGGATGGTCAATATACTATCAGCATCATTACCCGATCAGTTGTGTTGTCTTTGAGCATTTGTTATCGTGCCAAGCTGCATAGCCGAAAGCCGTATGAAGAGATGATTTCAAAGGAGTTTTCACATCCATTATGTCTACCTGGAGGGCAAAACCAGTTCAGGAAAGAAATACGAAGGTGAAGTGAGGTTTTTAAAGTTATAATTTATCATAATCTCTGTCTAGGTGTCAAGAGGTATTACTCGATCACATGATATTGCGAAACAACATTGCTCGCAATGCTGCTCTACGTGAAAATGTGTTCATGATGACTATTTGTATTGAGCTTAGAATTCCTCTATTTCTTGTTGGAAAGCCTGGCAGTTCTAAATCGCTTGCTAAGAGTATTATTGCAGAATCTATGCATGGTAGAGCCTCTAGTATGGACTTCATGAAGCAATTCAAGCAGGTACTCAGGCATACTATTCTAAGATACTTGTATAAATTGTCTATACATGTAGGTCCAGATGTTCTCATACCAATGCAGTCAGCATTCAACACCAGACAGCGTTATTGAAGTATTCAATACAGCAAAACGATTCCAGGACAGTCAAGATCGCACTCAGTTTGTATCTGTTGTGGTATTAGATGAAGTGGGGCTAGCAGAAGACTCTCCTAATTTGCCTCTCAAGGCCCTCCACCCCCTGTTGGAAGATGGTACAGAAGGTGCTGACAAGGTACACATTACCATGAAGTTATGTATGTAACATTGGACTGTTTACGAAAATTCGTCCAACTCATGTGAATTATTAATACATGGGTATTGGCTAAGCAATGATATGATATACAATAATTACATGTAATCAGGTCCCTACAAATAATTATATATTCATGATCTTTTCAGATTTTGTACGTTAGCTGGTTTGAAGGTAATAAACCATGTGCTAAATACAGTGCATCAATTTATTATTACTTATTCTGGTGGTTGTTCATGGCCACTGGCAGACATGAAAATGAGTTCATTTCCTTAAGTGGGTCAATCCAACTTTTATGAGCTAGAATTGTGACTCGCGTCTTCCAATTTTGCTCCAACTTCTCATATATATTGGTCTTGATATGAAAGTGGTACCATTTATTGAGTTAATAACCTGAATGGGTGACAAAATACACACCACTGAAAACGATTTTTGGGTGTGGTTAAAAAAGGTTGTTTTTTTAACACAGTTTTTAATATAGAAGTATCTTGGAACTTGAACAAAAGATTATTTGTGCTCAATTCAAGGGCCTATCAATGCAAATCATTTTCTTAAATAAAATGTCTGTGTATTGATAATCCCTGAGAACCACACAAGGTTTTACCAGAGAACGCCATCTTTTTCTCATCAAATATCAGTGCTGTTTACATACCTTCCACGTGCTTATATAATAAAGCTACAAGGGGCAAGAGCTTGTATAGAGGTGAAACAGTTACATAATCCATGTGGAAGGTATGTAAACAGCACTGAATTTTGATGAGAAAAAGATGGCGCTTTCTGGTAAAACCTTGTGTGGTTGTCAGAGATTATCAATACACAGATGTTTTATTTAAGAAAATGATTTGCATTGATAGGCCCTTGAATTGAGCACAAATATGTTTCAAGTTCCAAGATACCTCTATATTAATACTGTGTTTTTAAATTAACCCTTTAACCACACACAAAAACGGGGGACCATAATAATAGTGGACATGATGTCCTTCAATTTGATGACAACAATACCTATGTCAGCCCCATAATGACAAAGATATGAGGGTGCAAAGTTGCAATTTTAAAGAATCCAGTGGTGTGTATGGTGTAACCATGGCCCCTGCCTCAGATGCTCACACTCCCCATCAAGACATTTTCTGTCAAGACCAGATGGTTTTAGATGCCAAGGATTTAGGAAGAGGACAATATGATATAGATGCTAACAATGCATGGTGGCCCTGACTCTTTTTGGCAATGTTTTTCAACTTAACTATATAGAATAATACATGTACATGCTTGAGATTGAGGATTTTTCACTTCATTGTAATTATAGGTTGTATCCAGAGAAGAAAGAGTGGCATTCATTGGAATTTCAAACTGGGCTCTTGACCCAGCCAAGATGAATCGAGGTGTGATGGTCACTAGAGGGAATCCAGACACTGATGAACTGGAGAACAGTGCTATAGGCATTTGTTCCAACACATTAAATGATCCTGTCCTACAGAGGTTAAGACCACTCCTTCGACCATTATCTGAAGCATACCAAGAAGTGTGCAAAAAACTAAAGAAAGATTTTTTTGGACTTCGTGATTTTTATAGGTAAGTACAGTTAAGTATTAACATTACCTAATTAAATATTCTGTATCAGTCTTATCAAGATGCTCTACTGGATGTGTAAAAAAACAGGACAGTGTCTCACATGGCAGCAAATGGAACATGCTGTACGAAGGAACTTTGGTGGAGAAGAAGATTTTGAACCCATAACTGAATTTGAAAAGCAAACAAAGTCACTTTTGACCAATGCTACAGACGTATGTGTTTTTATTTTGTTTTTCACTTATTACATGCCAGCCCACAGTTGTCTTCAACCTCAATCATGAATCCAGATTGCACTGTACTAGGTTTGATTAGAACTAGCCTCATGAACAAAGAGACAACTTGGCATGGGTTAGCAAAACACCATGCTCAAATAAACTCTGTACATTTTTTTTTTGTCCTAATCATTACAGAGAAAATCGCTATCTGTTATTTCTAACTGAAAACTATGCTGCTCTTCATATACTTCATCACTACTTAACAGATGCACTTAAAACAGTGTCACCTAGTAACAAAGCTGCCAGTGGGATGAATTCAGAACCATTTGTGTTATTTGGTAGTAGCTTCCCAAAAGACAAGGAATACACACAGGTAAACTCTACCGTATCAAGCATCATATCTTCACTTTGATTGTAACAGGTCTGCAGAAATATTAATCAAATAAAAATCTGTATGGAGACTGGAAGACCTGTGATATTGCTTAACCTAGAAAACTTGTATGAAAGCCTTTACGATGTGCTTAACCAGGTTTGATTTTCCCGTGTACTTTACCAAACTTGTGTTAATTGCACCTACATACACAGTATTATATTATTCATGGAGAAAACAGATATGTAGACCTTGGTCTCCAGACCCATCGAGTAAAGTGCAGAGTTCACGAAAACTTCAAGTGAGTACACTAGCACTGATTATGTACTATATAATCTTTGTTATTTTCAGGCTCATTATGATTGCTGAGAAGAAAACTGTTTACAGCAAGTTCCCCACGCCTTTAATAAATCGTCTAGAAAAACATTTTGTTCTTGCCTCCTCTGTACTGAATGAGGCTCAAAAATATATTCTTGGAGATTTAGTACAATGGGTCCAAAGGTTCTCTACTGTTAATGATCATAACAGGTAAATTTTCAAGACTATGAACGTGTGTAACAGCTATTTTAATTGGTACATGTATACTGCACAATTACCTAAGAACAAACTTCAGAAAGAAAAATGAAAACTAATAATAACCTTCAATTTACTATGAAAGAATATCAGTGATATTCAAGTTTTGGGCAAGAGAATTAATTTTTAAAAAAGCTCTGGAATTAACATGCAGATACTGTTTATTTTACCATGCCAGGTGGGTTGGGTTCATTTACTACTGATGGTAGATTTTAGGGGTCATTCAAAAGTCTCAAAGTATGCTCTTAATGACTTCTGTACTCTTAACTATATCATAACCACACAAAAAATAAATAAACACAAATGACCGGCAATCACATTGTGGAGAAAAGTGTCAGTGTTTGCAACACTACAAAAATTATTCTACCACTAGAAAGCCCATTTAGTTGCCCCCATGCTATTACTATTGCAAAGAATGCAAGTGATAGACTTATGAAATCTCAAAGGAGGTTACAATTCATAAGGACCTTAGAGTCCATTCTGTAAAAGCATCATTTTCAGATAAATAGGAGTGTGTGTTATTGATTGCGTGAAAATGCTGGCCAAAATGAAAATGCCTTGGTACTGGTAAATAAAGGACACAACTGATGATTTCAATCATCACAAATCAAGTGACCCTTATAAAAGGATGCATGTCCCATAATAGGAGACAAAAGGTTCAGATGGTGATAAGAACGTTTTATGCATTTTTTCTGTAGGCTCAAGTCATTCTGTGAAGCAGAAGCATTTGTAGGCTACCAAAGAGACACTGCTGCAGCTGTTGTGTTCCAAGCAACCTCTTCACATGCATATGAAGTTGGTAACATGAAAGGAGACACTGATAAGGATACTGTAAGTACACATGAACATGAGTATTCAAGTCTTAAGCTGGTCATTGTGTTGTTAGGTCTTGAGAAAAAGTAAACACCTGCTCCTACAGACTGCTTCTCCTGATGCTGTGATCAGGCTAGAAGCAGTGTCTCCAGATGACTTCAGTGATATTGAGCCTTTCTATACTTCTCATCAATATCATGATTGCCTTTCTGCATTTCTCAAGTATCACATTGGTACTGCAAAGGATGCTGGTGTTATGATGCAGGTTTGCTATCTACAGTGTAATTGTCATTTCACATAATACTTTAAGCTAGGCGACATGCATATATGAATGAGTACATGAGCTTTAAAACTAGATGTTTTATGAGTAGGTGCTGGATGCTACAGTAAGTTTGTACTCACATTGGCTGGACTCGCACACAATGTGCTCAAGTACAACCCCTCAGGTTTCATTTTATTTGTACTATCAGTAATGCTGATATGCTCCAACATGCATTAGTTCCTGTATCTAATATTACTATATGCTGTAATTAGTGAACATCAGGTGAAAGATGTGCGAGCAATATTTAGTGATATGGGGGAATTTTCCTTTTGATCCATCCATCATAACAGTATATTGATTGCATTGTTGTACTTCCGAGCTTTTAAGTTGCCTAATCTTTTTTAATGAGACTTTTTTGTGTGAATTGACCACAGTGCATAATTATGAAGCTTAGATACATCAAGAGCCTAGCAAAAAGTGCTAGGTATAACTAACACCTTAAACTGAGATGTTGCTACATGTCATACAACAATGTTATGCCTAATGTTTCAGGATGTTTCTGGTTGTGGGTAGTGCAATATAGCCTCTTACATGTATGGTGTCTAATCTTATCAGGTCACTACTCATGGACACTTGCTTTCAAGTGGGGAAGTGGAACTGATCACTACGGGTTTACATTCTAACGATAACCTGCCTGTTACCACCTCAAATTTCTTTTTGCAAGATTTTGATACAGAACTTGCCTTTTCCAATAAAATTGGGTTAGTATATTAAATATTTAAGGCATCATGATTATGTTATTACATACATGCTTGCAGGCCATCCTTTGAGAAAAAAATAGGAGTAAGACATGAATCTTTGTTGATTGTTCAGTGTGAATCTGGTCACCTGGATGGAGACTTGATAGCTTGTGCTCGATATCGGATTATAGATGAGAGAACAAAGGCAATAGAAAAATACAAGAATGCAGAGAATGGTGGACAATTAGTTGTAGATGGTGAAAGATCAATGCTCAATGATGGAAAATCACATGTGTTGCTTATCATACATCTTCCGCGACAAGCCATTGCAACATCTTTTGTTGGTTTTCAAAGTGATCCATGGATTTCAGCCCATATTGATGAATTGCGAGAATCTGGGGATGACACCATTAATCCCTTCACAGCAAATGGAAAAACAATCAGTTCTCTATTTTTCTGTATGTCCTCCCAGCTGCTTGCTGCAGGGAGTGAAATGGCTCAACCATTACAACATCCAAGACTAAACCTATTGAAATGTTTGCATAGATGTATACAACCTGCTGTATGCAAGATTGCATCTGGAAAGACAAGCAGAAGAGGATATGACCAAGTTGAGATTCTTGTTGATTTGATTCCTAAGGACCACCCTATATTTGAAATAGGTAAATTCACATCCTGCTACAATTCTGAATGTGTCATGTACTATTATCATTACTCAAAGACTCTGTGAGTCTACTTAATGATTGATAAATTGTATCTACTTCTTCCTCCAATCATCATTAAAAAGTGGCTTCCACTAATATTCATTCCAATGTATCATAATATACCTGCTATTATATTGTCTTATATATTTTAACCACATTTGTTGTGTTCATAGTTTTTTGATTTTAAAAGTAGTTACAATTATGTAAATCATTTGGTTAACTTGACCTATCAATAATATACCCTTTAGTACTATGTTGACATTAATATTCAATCACTGTCTAGATGAAGGAAGATGCATTTAGATTTTCAGCATGTGAAAAATTGATGCCATGTTTTAAACTGATAAATTCACATGCATCGTGTTTCTGGTGAAGGGGGGGGGGGGGGGGGGGGGGGGGAAACTGTACCGAGCTACATATTACTTCAGAAAAAAAGGCTCTTCCCATGGATGTTACATATTTGAGCCATTTGATCACAGTAATACCAAATCCTTTCTCGTATGACAAACACTAAAAAGGGAATGCATCCTCTATGATATCAAATTTAGAACATGTGTATAAAGTACTACATTTTATATCTGTGTGTGCATCAAGTGTTCATGTATGAGTAAGTGGTACCAACTGCTCGTCCATAATATATAAGACCTGCACTTTATAGATTTTATACTCAAGCCTTGTGAAAATATAAGACAATTTCTGAGTGTTAACAAATGAAACAGTACAAAGTGAACTGTGGCAATAGCAGCACCCCAGTTTTCACTACACTGGTAAATACAATTTTCATTGCAATTTCTACCCATATCACTGTAGTGAGCTATACATCTTATATTCAGGCCTATCCCGAGGGAACTCTCCCCCTCATGCATTTGTATTTGGCTAAATGTGAGGCTGCTTCAATTGCAAAAGGAACCCCCCCCCCCCCCCCCCCCCCCCCCTCTTGCTTTCGTGTAGGGCTAAACACTTTCAGAAGTCTAATTATTAATAATCAGTCATCCCCACCAGACTTCCTTGGTACGGGCCTGATTTTGCACTAGATACTAAGCAGTGTTGCACTAGATGCTAAGCACTTCATTTATGTTTAAAGGGGAGCTGCCACGAAAAAATAATGTTATCTCAGTTTATAGCACTTGAGTAGAAAATAAGAACTGCAAATATGATTTATTAAATATTTGCTATTATAATCAAGATAAATTCATGACAACACAACAAATTTGGTCGCCATGTTTTTATTAAGATCGTCTACGTCACTGGTCTCAGAAATCCATTGTGCACGTATAGAGAATGCCTCACTACATTGCCAAGGGGTGTATGAATTGTGATAATAAGTGCCCAAAGGGTGTTAGTTTTCATCCTTTGCCCCCAAAAAACCCATCTCTGCTTCATCACGTAAGTTTTTTGTCATGCTTTTCAACTAGCATTCGTAAATACCAAGTAAATACGACATGTTGTGATAATATCGATCGCTCGTTTCAGTGGTTACTTGTATTCCATTTGACGGATATCTCCATAAATGACGCAAATGCTTGTGTATGTAGCGAGCATTTCACCGGGCCCCAGAGAACTATACATCCAGCTTGTTATCATGTGTACATGGCATGCGCATGTGTAGGCCTATATGTACGTTGCATTAATAAGACAGTTACAAGTGCAGTTCGCGTAACACAATCTCCCGTTACCTTTTGGGAATAGGAAGATGTATAGGATTCCCTCTTGTCGCCATCACACCTTAGTACTAAGGCGATGCGTAAAGTCAGGGGATTGAGCCATGCTCCAACAAACTCAGGATGATCTGTGATGCACTGGAGACACTCCACATCACTAAAAAGGTGCCTTATGTGTGCCAGTTCCCTACAACAGCAACACTCGCGTTCGGTTTGGAGAGCAGCACACTTAGTACACAAGCACCAAGCTGTGTTATCAACACGCGTACGTGCAGCAAGGTCGGCTCTCGCTGGAGGTGTTGGACTCATGACTTGTTGGCTCAAAACAGACCCAAAGGTTCACCCTACATCTGAATCGTTCATCATATTGGAGACCAGTGACGTCACGTGGTCCTTAACTTTAATTTATAATGGCGCCCATTATTGTCAACTTTAAACCAATATATCTTAACATCAGAGCATACTGAAATGTTGAAATTTATAATATACATACAACCTGATAGATACTTCTATTGACCAAATAAAACTAAAATGTATAAAAGTCGTGGCAGTTCCCCTTTAATATCCATATCAAAGTAGCAGCTTTGAAATACTGAGTGGTTCCTGGCCTTTAGATTTCTTTTCTATTTAGCTTATGTGCTCTGCATAATGCTAACATATTAACAATTCTTGTACTAACACTTTATTTTGCACTAGATACTACAACATTTCATGGAATCATAATGAAACACATACATGACTTGCTGCAACAAAGAGATCAAGTTGTTCCTTCATCAGATCAGTGGGTACTTCATGAAGCATGTAATCGTAATGCTCTACAGCACAGAGGAACATTTAAAAATGCTCTTGCAAGAAAGCTGGATGATGTCATCATACCCATTTTTTCAGGAGTGATTACATTTATTGATCAATTTTCTAATTTAAACCTAATTCGCAAAGATCATAGTTGTACTACTGCCACTGATTTCTGGCTAGCTATGTTTAATGCATCCAATGTTATGTCATTTAAGTATGGAGCACCAGTCAATATGGCTGACAATTTTAAAGAATTCGATTGCAAACTTCCATTCTTTTGGATCATAAAAGAGGCATTTGATGTGCAGTGGGATACAGCTGAAAGTGTAGCACAAAAAGGTATGGAGAATCTATTTTCATTTTGTACTGGTCTACATTTTCATGGTTTCTATACAGAAGGTGATATATCCAGCTCAAGCCTCTGCGACCAATTGTGCTCATTGGTGGCTAGCTCACCAATTGGTCAAGTCATAACTGCTTTTAGCAAGGATAGCCATTATCTTTATACATGCTATGCTCATGATTTTCTAAGAAGTGTCCATCACAAAAGTTCTAAAACTAAAACTTCAGATATAGAATATGGGGTAAGAATTGTGTTCTGCTTCACAATGCCGTAATCCATGTGTGCATGTAGGTTATCTTCAATGCTTTGGATGCACTTGTTTCAAAGTCATGTGCTGAACAAGCAACACTTATAAGAAAGATTGCAGCATTACACACAGTGTACTCTGCTTATAAGCAACACATCATGTGGTTTGGTCATCTTGTGACCTGCTTCCCTGTTGTTCCCAGAGCTTTGGAGGCCTCAAAACCTGACTGCACGGTAAGAACCTCATGATTTAACTCGTACATTATATTATCTTGATCGAATATTAGGTCCTGCACTTGTACGCAGTTCAGAGTGCATTTGAATGTTTAGATTTGGAAGCTCCATTAAAGGCTGAAGACAAGCTCTGCAGTTGGCTCTCTTCAGTGCAAAAGTGTCAGATTATTATTGATACAATGTTAAGTCTCAAATACCATGGAAATATTGGAGAATTGTTCATTACTACTAGGTATAGTGACACATATTGATCTATTGAGAGTTAAGTGGCTTGGTTATACTTGCTTTATAAGTCGACAGTGGCACAGGATACGGGTGATACAGCTCTTCGTGGAACATTTAGTGACCAAGTTCAAAGATATGATGCCATTTGTCAATAGATTGAATCTTGTAAGCAACTGGAATATGTAACAATATATCTCTATATGATTTTGTTTTTCAGGTTATGAGTGCCAAAGATGCAGATGTTTTCAGTGAGGCTCTAGTAATGCAGGTCAAAAGCACATTGAATTCTATAGTCTCTCATTTAGAGAAGAAAAAAATGTATTCAAGTAAACTTGTAGTTATAACTTAATAATAATTCTTTTCATTCCTCCTTACAGTGAAAATGTGCAAAACATCCGACTCAGTTGCCTTACATTTTTTATGCAGCTTATCACTCATGTTTGTTTTGAGTATGGTACTCCAAATGAAGACCTCATTAAGCACTTGATTAGTATTGTGTTTGCTGAGAAAGATGGGGAGATATTTACCAGGCAAATATCACCTTACAAAGCAGATAGAAATGACAGCATACCTATTGTAAGATCTTCCCTGTTACAACTCCTATCGGATTGTAGGTTTGTATGCCTTTTGTGTATCACATGTACAGAATGTCTTGATTGCTTTTGCTTTGCAGTGTTAGCAGTGTGACTTTAGACAAGTACATCCATGATTACTTTGCCAAAGCACAGACTGCACTGTTTGCAGAAAAGGCCCATGACTTGTATCTTCTTTTTACACAGTGTTTTGAGGTATGATTTGTGGAAGCCTCACATTCGTGCACATTTGTGCAAAATGCCATCTATTAATGTCGTTGATGTATATTTTACATACCAGTGGACTTCACTGATACCAGCAGTATTTTTTATCTTTCATATAGCACACCTGCTGCAAGAAGTATGAATCTAATCCACTCAATATATCCTTTGTTGAAGATGGCTATAACGACCTATTGCTCCATTTACCACCTGAATACAAGATGATATCATTGAAATATTTGAATGCTGTTGCACAAGTTCGCTTTGGCCTTTACTTAGCTGCAGCATATCTAATCAAAGGAGTTGGTTTCAAAGAACCTGTAACTGTCCTAAAACAGGAAGATTCTACCATTAGCTCTTCCTTGCTAGCAGTTGTAGAAAAGATTTGCACTGACACAACAGTCAACCAGATAGATCAGGTGCATGCTTCAGGTCCTCTTATGTATCTTTTGAGGTTGTTAGTCAGGCGGTATGGAATGACGCCTCTTATGAACATTTGCAAAAAATATCAATGGGTCCAACCACCAAACTTGGAGCTCAGTACTGAGGTCAGTACTAAGACATGCTGTCATCATGCTTTATGTTCTGCATTGCAGAAAGAAAATATAATTGATGAATTTGTCATTTATGGTGATAAGTACAGTCAAATTCAAGAACAGGTTTCCAAAACAGTTTATGGAGGAATGGTCCACCAACTTGCAGATGTGCCTAAGGTAATATGGTCTGTCTTGCACTTTTTATTATTATCACCTTCATTTAGAATGCACCATATGAAATGGCTGTATTTGTTCTTGCTATATGCAATGTTTCCATAACTGGCAAAGTGAGAAATCAGCATTTCCCACCTGATGTAAGTGCTCATGGTAGTGCAGAAATAAATTCTTTTTCAGAAAAAAAATTACATGTTGATTTTAGCTTTGATGTATTCATGCAAACAAGGGAAATATGCACCAGTTGCCCAAAGAATGATCACACACTTTGTACTATTGAATCTTATTTGTAATTGGTCCACAGGAAAATAATAGTTTGATTAAATTCAAATTGTGGTAAACAACTTTCTAAAAATGTCAAATTTATCAACACCCTGCGTATTCATTGTTCAATTAAATTCACTTAGCTCGTGATTAAATTATTCAAATCACTAAGGCAAGTGCAATGGCAAATAATTTTCAAGGTTTGATTTCAGTTTATCACTTGTTTTGGGCATGTTTGTGTTTCGCATGTTTGCAACAGGTTTTAATACACAATGAACAATAAACATTATGTTACATCTACAATTAAATATTTGTGCTTATGATATTGTACAGTTTAGTGGGATGATTATTTATTAATGTATGGTACAGTTTCTGACAAAATGGCCCTTCGTTTATAATTATAAAAAAATTTGCTTTGCATTTGAATCATAATAACTTCCAAACGGTAAAGGCTATCGGCTTCCTATTTTCAATACTATATACCACACCATTTCTCTACGGTAAAATACATTTTAGGGTTCTTGCACTTGCTCCGTGCCAGTATTGCAACATTTGATACCCCACCGGGTTCAAACTCGCCATAACTTTCTGTAGGAGTAATGAAATCACTTCAAATTTGGTTTATAACTAGAGAGGTTCTATACCTATCCATTTGTTCTGTTCGTTAATTTTTATGCCATCCATTACAGAGATACATTTGAACAAACTACATGCACATTTTCCCGCTTGATTCGCATCAATGTTAAAATCCCCACCTCCCTATACATTGAACAGGACGCAATTTGCCCAAATCATTGGCGCGAATCGAGCGTGAAAATGTGCACGTCGTTTGTTCATCTGTATCTCCATAACGGATGGATAAAAATTAACAAACGGAACAAAATCGATAGGTAAAGGACCTCTCTACCTACAAACCGAATTTGAAGCGATTTCATTACTCCTACAGAAAGTTATGTCAGGTTTAAACCCAGTGAGGTATCGAACGTTGCAATACTGGCAAGGAGCATGTACAAATCCCCATAATGTATTTTACAGTAGAGAAATGGTGTGGTATATAGTGTTGAAAATAATTATATATGAAGGGCCATTTTGTCGGAAACTGTCCCATATATAATATATAATGCAGCCATTGAAGATGATTATAACATTAATGAAATTGCGCAATATGATGCGTAGAGCATATGATATAATAATATGATAGCATATGTAATTTATCTCTTAAATTTTATAGGCAATAAAGCTGTTAGATCAAACACTCCTGACATTCAAGGAAGGATTTCCAGAGGTATTGGCAGGTTTATGTACACAAAAAAATTATTGCCACTGGTTTTAGCTATATGAACTTGGCCAAGCTATGCTGCATCAACAGGAAAATAATCCCCTTCTGTTGCATATAATGGACTCACCTAAAACACAGAATATTTTGATTGTAGTTATACATGCTGCAGTTGTCTTCTTTGCCAAGAAAAAATTGCAAATACTGGAACCATTCTTAGTGATGCTGAAAGAGCCAACTTCTTTAATGGTGAGATTCAAGATTTTACGTGAAGAATGATACATTTTGCCATTTTTTGTAGAGTATGTACCTTCCTACAATGCCTGATGATCCATTGTACTGTGAGTTTGACCTGGATGACACTTATTCAGATTACTACAGTAAGAATTATTTAGTTATACCTTATGTATTTGCAAATTATTAATTTCTCCTCTAATACAGTATGCTCAAATCAACACAAATTTTTTGCTAATGAGGTATGTGTTTGTATTTGCATAAAATCATGCATATCACATGCCTATGGACGTTCTAAATATAATCTTTGCATTGCAGTGTAGCTGATGTACAGACATAAGTTATACACGTGTAATTATGTACGTACAATTTTCCGTAACAATAGCTGCAACATTGAATTCATCTTGGGATAGCGTAATTTGGGGTAGGAATGGTTTTAGGGAGTGCTTTCGAACCAATTGCTTTAGAATGTATTAAGGAAGTGCATGTTGGTATCAGGTATTGAAATAATACTTAATGCCAATCGCATTCCCGTGGTAATTAACCACAGTCTAAATTCAAGCTACTGTAGCTAACTCTGAGAAATCTTTGCAGTGCATATCTTGAGTCAACAATGAGCTGCTAACAGGATTTGGATGCTAAGCAAACTCAGATTAGGTGAATTAGAAACAGGCACAGGTGGAGTTAGACCTGCATACCCAGGGTGAATGTTATGTTAGATCTAGAATACTTTTTATAGTTTCTGGTTGTACTACACAATTATAAAGTGTCGTGAGCATAATATATATGCTCAAACAACTGCAAAAAATGATGTCTGGTATATGACATTTAAGGTGTAAGATTCCAGGCTGAAATGTGACAATGATAAGGAAGCATCTTATATGAAATGTGTTGTCCTAAACAGTGATTAATAGGATGCCTTATCTTTCAAGCACCTTGTTTCCTTGTTTTTTACACATTCAAATCTTATATACCATTAAAAAGTTGTATTACTTGTTATATTAAGCTACAAACATCTGTTAAGAATGGCAAATGTCTCAATGGGGTTACTTTATTAATTCATCACTCCACACAGTGTGGGAAAACAGACTTAATACAATGTCCAATATGCAACTCACAGAAGTATCAGCAGGGTTCTTTGCAAAGGTAATGCATTAAGTACAGCCACATACTTGGAACTATTGTACTTATGTTCATAGGGATAAAAAAGAAAAAGCCGAGGCTGGTTATACATTAGGAAAGTCACAAGACCGAACTGCAATGCAGACTGCAACCCGAAATATGACTTCTGCTGCTTGCTGCATTTTAAGAGCGCTAATGCATGCTGCATATATATGGTGCTGCTATAATCATGAGGCACGTATGTGACTTATATGCATAATGTATATTAATGTAGACTTGTATGACAGAATGTTGGCCCTGGACTGCTAAAGAAAGAGCAGACAAGTGCGCAGTTTTTCTGCAATCATCTACAAAAGGACATTGAACATTTGTCACAAGTCATTGGAAAGAGCGAAGATGACTCAATCAGACTACTTCATATAGTCTTGCATGATGTCCTTATGAGTGATCAGTGTAAGTGGCACAATACTACCATTATTTGCATAACCCACATGAATGCTATTCAGCGGAAGGTGCTCAGTTTGCACTTCATTTAACGTCAGTGAAAATGAGAAATCTCTGGGAGGACGTTTTCACTAAAACCTACCTTCAACCAATCCTTAAGGTTTGCATAGAATAACATTATATTTACGATTATCAATGACATCCTATTGCAGTCTATTGATCAAAGGATAAATGGTGCTATTCAATCTATTTTCACTATGGGAAAACATGGCACAGGTACACTTCCACATCCTTACTAAATATTGTATTACAAAACCGCTCATACAGTTCAGAACAGATTCATTTATGCTATCTATGAGCAAGCAGAGAACAGTGTAGATTCCTTCCTTTGGACGTACTATCCTCAAATCACACTGCAGCATCTTCATCAAACACTTCAGAGCCATATGCAGAGTTGCCCCATTCTTTACAAATTTCTTTGCCAGGTGAGTAAAAGAAACTGCTTCAGTCAATATAAAGCATCTTTTGTATATTTAGGAACAATATATCAGAGCTACTCGGTACATTCCTGACATAGCAAAACTACAACAGTTCCTTTACAAACATGCTCATCATCGAATGGATCTTCAACAGGCATCTAGGGTTTCATTTGCACAGTTCATAAATGAATCTGGATTCTCAGGTGAACTCTTTTGCCCTCTGCAATTCGATTCATGCTGATATATCGATATTTAGAACCCATGTGCAAGGTTATAAAGGAGTGGCTTAAAAATGTGCAGTCAGTGTGGAACACTTGCAGAAAAATGCTACCTCAATATGGTAAAACAATGTTTAAGTACTGCCTTGTCTTGCTTGATTGAACAATGTTTTCAGCAAAAGATAAAGACAGGGAGTACTTTGGTTCACCGTTAACTGAAGACACTCCATTGGAGTATTTCATTCCCACTACTACTGGGGCTGGAGTGTGCACTCACTTTCTGATGCGTTTTCTTGTTGACACACACAATGAATTTTTGATGGAATGTGATCACCAGCTTACACGGAAAGAGCACAGGTACAAATGCGGCTGTTCGTTAATGCTCACTTTATTTTTAAAGCTCTTTTGCGACTGTTCATGCGCTGGACCTTTCCAGATAGTTATGAATCACTACTAAACCGCAAACATGTACCATGCATATATTGTCTGCCAGTTGCCATAGGTAATTTTTATTCATCTCTTGTTTACAAAAAAAGTCTGCATTAAAAAAGGTAAAATGAGGGTCGCTGTAGAATACAACATGGTATTAGCACAAATTACACTTACACATATGACTATATTGCTAGTTGTCACTATGTTTTTGTTTACTCGCATCTTTTCTGTGCAATGCTTGATATGATTAAGGTTAAAGGTTATGTAATGTTTTACACGTACGTACACTTTAGACATAACAGCCTCTGGCACAAGCATTGGAGCATTTACTGTTAGTGAATTGTTAATTTTTTTTATTTATTACAACCCCATGCATGATTGTCAGTTGAATCAAGCATTTGAAGTACTACTAACATAGCCATGTTATTCTTAAGTTTTAATCAAACAAATATGGCTTCAATGAGATTTGTATTACGTGTGTAGATGCAGTGTGCATGGGGGGAAAAGGTCGTATTTGTGCAAATTATCATAGTTTTCCTGGATAATTAATTATTTTTCAGCACAACTGTGTGGAGGAGAAGTGATTATTCTATCAAAGTAGAAAATGTTCAGCCATGCCACTTAATGAACTATGAGTCAAAAATCCAGTCAGTCCTCACTGCTCACTGTCACTACTCTATTGGTGGACAAGGTCAAGGTGTAAATATTCACTACGATTTTCCTGCACTGGAAAAACATCTAGTAGACCGATTTGTTCATGGCAAGCCATACATAAAATATGAAATTCCACATGTGGTATATCAGAAAGACATCTACACAACAGAACACTTCGTGGCTATTCGAAAGAAAGTTAAGCCTCAGGTACATATATTTTTTGCCTTGATAGTTACTGATAATAATTAATTTGAATTGGCCAAATATGGTAATGCAATAAAACACCAGAAACATATGGGGACAAGGGGATTACTCCTTAAATGGTGGCTGCATTATGTCTCTGTTAGGAAATTACTCATAATATAGTACAGAAATGATAAATATTCAGTTACATTAATGGCATGATGAACCCTTAAAACACATAAAATGGGGAAATGTGACTATTTGTCATGTTGCATACAACCTAAGTTAAGTTTTTGCTTCTAGTTTACTGTTTATCAGGGGCGGTATGGCCCCCAAAATAAGAGTATCATCATTAAACTGGAAACACCATCACCACCGCATGTGTATATGAGCAAATCAAACATTCAGTGTCAACAAATCTAATATGCCCAGGCAAATGCCAATAGGGATCCATCCTCCCTAAAGCCTTTTTTTTCTATGATGGCAAACCCAGGAATTCAAAGCAGTGGATTTAGAGGGAAAATGGTTAACATCCACATAGCAACCGACAGGTTTAATTCAAATGTCTTCCCATAGCAATACCATTGATATTACTGGATTAACTTTTCCATGCATAGCCTTGTTGGAAATAAGCCCTGAAACCGTGTAAAACCCTGTTACTAACTTAACCTCTCCAAATGTATTAGTGTCAACCTCAATATAATAGAAGGCTTATAATGCCCTTCTATACCTTCTTTCTGCAACCTCCTTTTCAGAAATAATAATTGAATAGTGCCCTCTCTAATTTTTATTACCTTCTGTTGCCCCTGTTTATGCAGGAAAAACTTCCACTTCAAGTGCAGCGAGAAATATGTATTGAACTACACACTGTTGATAAACTAAGATCTGCACTTGACACAGTGGAAATGGTAATGGGATTCTTGGCCTCTGGAGGGGGCAGTGCCGACCAGTCACTTGCTGTGTATGCTGAAAACGTCTTAAAGCTGCAGGCAGATATCTTCTCCTCAACGGTGCTAGTAATAATGATATATATGTGATGTTTACTTTTCTTATATTTCAGGATCACTGTAAACTGGGTCACATTCTTTCAGTGTGGGAAATCATATCAGTTGAACTAGCAAAACAAATGACCTTGCATGAGGAAGTAAGAGTTAACCTTTTTCCTATTACCATATTTGCTAACTACATGATAGAGTAAAGTGGTATCAAAAACTAGATACATTATAACATAAATACTGTATTGGATGATGCAATGATAGTAACATAACTGCATTTTAATGCATTACAAAACAGAAACCATTTGGGCAAATTCCAGAGCAGATTATGGATACATTTTCTGAACCGTTGAATGAAATTCAAAAGTTAGAGCTTGACAAAATGCTGAGAAGAGTTCAGTTGGATTGGATTCTTGGAGTTATTTATCAGCTGGTTGAGCTGTACTTGAAGAATGACAAAGAAAAAGACTCTCCGTTAGTACCATGTGTGTTGCTGCTCTTATGTGCTGATTTGTTTCCCTTTCAGATTGGTTGAAGTTCTTAAAGTTTTCATAGATGTGAGTGATGCTGAAGTATCCTCCCAGTTATCTGAGTTTCCACAAAGTATTAAATTTGCCCAAGTTATTGCTACATGGAAACACATCGTGTTCTACCAAGAAAAGAATATTTAGTTAGAAGTTACATATTCGACTTGTATATACAGTAATGTGTATTTTATAAAACTTCATGATTTCTGGTGTTCCCATTTTGCAATCACTGGAATAATAATAAGGCCATGATGATTCTCATTACATATGCATGTGTGTGCTGTGCGGCTTTTGTGAGTGTGTGTCAGTCAGCTGGAAGTCTGAGTGAGCGCTCACAAGCGCAATTGCAAGTGTTAATGAAAGTCATAAAAATCAAGGCCACCAAGTTATAATCTTACAACTATCACCATTAACGTTTCAGTCATGTAGGTACCCATTATATGTGAGGACGGTCATTGTCACAAATTAAGGGTAAAATGAGCACACACTTTGCGCAATTGTATATGCAACAGATAACAAAAATCAATCTAAACATATGAATAGCATCTTATGTGCTTGCCAAGTTTGAAGTTATTTGGAGAGAAGTCTGAAAAATAGTGGTTTATGAACCCATGGGGTATCAGTCCTTGTACATTCAACAAGGAGCCATGCAAGATTTAAATTTCATACTGGTCCAGAAATGGTGTGATATGATGCATAAAGGTGACAAGTAGCTTGTCAGAGATGCAACATTTATAATGCATCATTTTATTGTATTTATGTAGGCAATAAAGCAGATAGATCAAACATTTTTAAGGACACATTTCTAGAGGTAAAATTAAGATCACTAGCTATCCAAATTGTGAACAGAAATAAATAACATTAAAAATAACAAACAAGTACTGGAATGATGTGATATTCTAGCAAAATGTCCTAAAGGAGTTCCATTTCACTATTATTCCACATATTGTGGGAAAATTGACTAACCACACAGAATTTGAAATATCAGCACGGATCTATGTGAAGGTAATGCATTATATACAGCTATATACGTGGAACTGAGTTCATAGAGATAAAATGAAAAAGCTGATACTGTTTATACATCAGGAAAGTCACAAGACTGACCCAAAATATGGCTTCTGCCACTGCATTTTAAGAGCACTAATGCATGCTGCATATATATGGTGCTGCTATAATCATGAGCTACATGTGGACTTATATGCATAATGTATATTGATGTAGACTTTTTTTTGTGTGACAGAAAGTCAGTAAAGGAAGAGCAGACAAGTGGTCAGCTTTTCTGCAATTATCTTCGAAACTTAAAGGATATACATGTAGATCATTTGTGAAAGGCATTGGAAAAAGTATGATATATAATAATATAATAGATAATATTGCATGTCCTTTACGAGTGATCAGTGTAAGAAGTTGAATTGATTATACTACAATTGTGAACATAACCCACATGAATTGCTCAGTTTGCACTTCAGTTAACATCAGTGAAATTTTAGACATCTATTGAAATCGCAAACAATGCATACTTTTGAGGTCAAGTTTTAATTAAATCATTCATCATGCATGTGGGTTTGTACACAGCTAGGTAATGCATTTGGACTGATCAGTTATAATTTGTTGTGCATGTGTGTGTGCATGTGTATTCGTCGGCAGTGTGTATATACATGTATATGTGCTATAATTAATGTGGGCTTGAGTTTGTGTGCAGTCTTAATGGACCGTGCAGCCACACTTGGAGGACTGGTAGCTTCTGCAGGACACTCGAGGGGCAACACTGAAGACCTGGCTAGCATGCAGTAGCGGACCTCCCGCTACGTATACGCTAAAGAAACCGTAGCGGAGATGCACACCATCATGATCCATCCGCTGCTCTCGCTACGCTATAAAGCAAGCCAGAGATACAATACATGTATATCTCTTCAGTAAGCATAGTGGTGATGTAATCCATCCGCCGCTGCTAACTGGTTCTGGGGCCGTGACTAACTTGAGAATGCATGGATCCGTATCGAGGTTTAGTAGCAGTAGCACATTCTCATTTTCGCGCCCAAGTGCGGGAAATACCGTGTGTTCTATGCAAGATATTTGAAAATCATAGCTTCGTATATAAATTCCACGCGCTTCGTAGTATCCTATATCCAATCCTTGACGGGGTTGTTTCGTTTAAATCGCTGATTGAACTGGAGAAGTAGGCGTCGGTTACCCGACTTTATAAATGACTTCGTGGAGAAAGGAGCAAAAGAACATATCGTTATGAAATTTGCTATGTATGTTTACGGATGGTAGGTTAATTCATAGTGTTAAAGGCTTTAGATTTTTGCATTATTACGCGTTACAGAGAAATGGGATGTTTTGTAGCTACATCAAAATTACCGCGAGCGTACCGTTTTGTAAACCGTGGTTTGTATCGGTATTTGTTAAAACTTACATTCAGCCAGTACTTAATTAAGGTTGCATACAACATATGTCCCTCTTCTTAAGGTTTTCAACTGCATCTCATTTTAGTCCATTGATAAATGGTGCTATTCAATCCGTAGAAACAGATGTGTAAATTCTTATATACTTTTTAAAAAAGAAAAAATCTTTTGGTATTAAATGCAATGGACAATTTCTAAAAATTCCGAAACTCACAGGTATAAAATCTGAGGTTTTTAGTACCACATATGACTATATACATGTACTAGGATAAATGGACCAATTCGTGAAGAAACTTTCATTTTGCAAAACAAATTACTTGCTAGGCAGTGCTACATTTGATATACATTGATTTCAACTTTTTTTAATACGCCTAGTCTAGTTAATAAGCAGTCAAATATACGACAGTTATGGGGGTGTGTAATTGGTAATTAAGTATGATATATATTTTTAAAATAATCAGTTATACTAGTGCACTTCCAGGCTTTCTGTATCTATATTTGCAACAAATCAGACCTGGTAACCTTGAACAAATGTGACTTTTGTGGGCTTTCATTGCGAATAGAAAAAACATGTCATGTTTGTTATCAATACATTATTGTATCAAGGTAGAAAATGTTCAGCCATGCCACTTAATGAACTATGAGTCAAAAATCCAGTCAGTCCTCACTGCTCACTGTCACTACTCTATTGGTGGACAAGGTCAAGGTGTAAATATTCACTACGATTTTCCTTCACTGGAAAAACATCTAGTTGTCTGATTTGTTCATGGCAAGCCATACATCAAAAATGAAATTCCACACGTGGTATATCAGAAAGACATCTACACAACTGAACACTTTGTGGCTATTCAAAAGAAAGTTAAACCACACAATGTGAAATACTTTATTGTCTTAACAAAAAGTAATATTTCACTTGAATGGATATGTTAGGGAACCATTTAATATTATAATCCATATTATTGTGCATACATACATGCATGTGCAAGAATGGTTCATCTGGGAATTCTTATTATTGCAAACTTAGTGAACTACAAACTAAGATCTACACTTGGCACAGTGGAAATGGTAATGGGATTCTTGGCCTCTGGAGGGGGCAGTGCCGACCACACAGCCAATAGTCTATTCCAAGCAAGGGAAGGGGCCTAACCTATGTCCTTGCAACTCAGGATATCCCCATTTCGAAGTCTCTTCTTTTAAATCCTCATGCTATCATAAATTACTGGGAACACTAAAGGATTATTACCTCCATCAAGAAATCTAGTCCACTAAACAAAACCCCGAGATATTCATTTGAAGACTCAGCTGGATGTTGTACATTTGTGCATTAATATGGTGTAGTGTGTTAATTTTTTCACCATACTTACAAACCTTTTACATGTATTGAATAATGGCAACAATTTCATTTGCCAAATCAACATTTGCTTACACATCTAGAGTTCAAGCCTTAGTTAGCTACAAGGATTTAAAAAAATACTGACAGAATCCTGAGCTTGTAAACAAAATATAGCACTACTCAATACCTTGGTTTACAAACTTTTCAAGCAAGGTAATGCTCATTTCTACTAACCTGTTACACAATCAATAACAATGGGAACAACAGTTTACAATGTAAAGAGCAACTTTTATAACTCTTTGCTGTCAACAGTACCCACCGCAGCATACACAAACACAATGTACAAATACATGAGTTAACATGTAAAGCAATGAAGGTTTGTCTTGCAGAAGGAATTATGAGGCCAGTATGGAAAGTCAACTGGTTAGTATCTGTACTTGGTGGAGTAGTCCTTTGGAGATACCACAAGACCGCGCCCTTTCCGTGCACCTCTGTACACACACTCCACAATGTCCAACATTTCCTGCGGATCCTCCAATGCCCAGTTAATTTTGTTGTTGTTACCCGTGCCAAGGTCGATCATGATATGTTTGTTTCGATAGAAGAACATGACAGTGCACGGGTCATACAGTTCGTACATCTTGTTAAAGTCCGGAATCTCCGTGACATCAACCAAGTAAATAACTGCAAAGTTCTTGACTTTGTCAGCTATTTTGTAAAGGATTTCGTCCATTTGCATACACGTAGGGTCCCAGTCGTGGCCAAACCTTATCACTACGACTCTGTCCTCTTCAGCCAATATAGCCTGATCCACTTGCCATCCGTTGTGGACATGAGGAAGCATGTACGACATTTTCTGTGGTTCAACATACAAACATACACCATACATAAGTCCCACAGTTTGAATCTCACCGCTACACCTACCTATTTATTTGGAACGAATCGCGCCTAGTGTATGGCAAACAGAAGTTGGTCATTAATTACGTCATTGCAACTTGCTCGTGCTTGCTGTCTCGTTCAATATTACGATTGATCGTGACAATAATAAACGTAATGCAGGTAGACTAGTGAGATGGCTGGTTGTCGCTAAGACAATCGAGATATTAGCTTGGTGGTCGTCTGCTTGAGATAAAAGAAAGAAAATGAGTGCAGGAGCCAAGAAAGAGGGAAAGATGAGAATCAAGGCTTTCCCAGTACGTTATGGCGTTTCAACCCACGTCGCCACCATGCGTTTGGACGCTGCTTTACGCTCACTGGAATGTCGTGTAATACTGATGTTCCTCCCTGTTCAGATCATGATGGACCCTAAGTATGTTGATGACATCTTGAAGCTACTCAGAAATGCCATTCGGGAGATCCAGAAGAAAAACAACAGCGGCCTGAGTTTTGAAGAGCTGTACAGGTTTGTGTTTATATAGCTGTTGTGCTTTTTGAACACTGCTGGACAGCCAGTGTAACTCGCGGCTCCAATTGGAGCTCACCGTTAGTTTGTAACATCATGATGGCACCAACTTGCACACACATGAAGGTTCTAAGCTCTGCGTTTCTTGATGTGGGGCGGGGGGGTGGGGGGAGGAGACCAACAGTAAACAGTAAGACATGCCCAGAATTTGCTTCCAACGTGAATACATAGGGTGTGCTGCTACTTTGTACTTGTACAGCTGTACAACAAGATGTGTGTGCTGGGGTAGAAATACTGGTGTGTATTTGTATGTGTGTGTACATGTCTACAGAACTGAGTTTTTAAATACAATTACATGTACAGGCACTACGTGTACATGTATGTACACAGTTATGATAGCAACCTACATGTGCCATGTGTAGGTGTGTGGCTGTGTGTTGTACGTGGCATTTGCACCTTGCTAGTGCTAGAATCAATCACTGATCGCCAAGTATTGTGCATCTGCAGTTATGGGAGATTTTTAAAAGGCAGGTTGAATAGTGCAAGAGGTCAACAGTTCTGTCTTTGATCGTGCACCTTTAGTTAATGCAGTTACATATTATTTTGAATGCCACATTGTGCTTTGAAACATATAAGGCTTGAACATTCAAGCACATCATACATGTGCACGCATTTTTGTGCTGTACTTTGGTTAACGTTTGAGGCTACTGTTCATTGTGTCAGAGATATTGCACCTCAGTACCAGTTTTTCTAACCCATCAAGTTGCATATTTCCAGATACTTGTGTTGAAAATTCATCAAATTTGTGTACATAGAGGAGTCAAGACTGTATTAGCTATTGATTTATTCTGGTGTGTAAGCTGCGATTGAATAAATCAATGGAGTTGCATTTTTAGACACAGGTAATGTTAGCATTGCCACTGGAACATTTAACTTTGCGGGCAAGAAGCATGTGGGCATTATCCCAAGGAAACTTTCTCCATCCAGAAAACATAAAATTTTGTACTTAGCAATAGGTGTGTTAAAGTAATGTATTTTTCCAATTGCATATATCACTACTAGTGCAATATGGACTACATCGCCATTAAATGGGAATCTGTCAAGGCACGCAAATGACACTGCGAATAGAGGCAAATGGTGTAGGATGGACATTTCTGAGCATTTCACTGCTGACCTTAAAACCATTTATGATTAGGGTTGGACTTAGTCCACTACTTGTGAAGTACATGTACATGTACATACAACTGCTATTTATTCTGCATGTGTTGCATGGGTTTCGTGTACATGTAGTACGAAAATATTAGAAGACTTCTTGGCTAACTTTTCTGATGATCCATGCAATTGAACAGGAGGTGTATCTGATTTGGGCAATGAGGCTAGATAGAACTATGACAGAGATGCTGATGCTGAGATGGCTGACTACTAGGAACCAGGTGCTCTTCCATAGCGAAGACCAGCTCTTAGCAGTGACCATCTGCATGGTATGAACCTCAAGAAGTCGATATGGCTATGGCTTAAGACAACTAAGAACCATTGTAGCATGAACATCGTGAGGAAAGCTCTTGAGCCTGGAAGACACATTATATAGCAGAAAACGAATGCTCATAGCCAGTTCTACTAGGTGGTGTAGTAGTTTTGGCCATGTCTTTTGTCAATGTGAGATGCAGTCGCTTACAACATCAGTGGCCACAAGATAAAAAGCCTTATTTTGTAAACGTTTTGAGTAAAAGGTAGCTACTATTTTCCAACGTTTGCCTTTAATGGAGTGTAATTGTCATTAGGTGCTTTACAACTCATCTTGAAGATTTACTGCATTGTATTATTTTTCCCTGTCAAATAATTTTATAACTACTGGGGTTAGATGAGATGGATGGATTGGTTGGCTAAATTCTCATACATGTATTGGCTAAATTCTCATACATGACAATTGAACAGGTGCACAGGGTATTTTGAAAAATTTGCTTTTCATCCTTCTCCAGAAATGCGTACACACTTGTTCTGCACAAGCAAGGCAAAAAGCTCTACGCTATGTTGAAGGAAGTCATAACAACTCACTTGGTGGAAGAGGTATGTTGTATCGTATGCATCTAATCTTCTATTGGATATCGATATCAATTGCAATGCATGCTAATGGCTTCTGGTTGCCAAGATGCGGTGAAAGTGAAATACGTGTGGATGTCAGCGAACTGATGGAAGTGGTAGTTGTATGCATATACATGTATTAGGAAGTATTTGTGGGAGTGCATCTGCATGTCTTCTTAAGCATTTTGTGTGCATTTATTGGAGTAGCTTTTGACCCCTTAACTTATTGCATACCACCATGTCAGTGACTATATCGTCGCAAAATCCTAAACTACTTGTTCTCTGGCCTGTATGATAAGAATGAACCACATTAGATTGCTTTAATTGTGGCTGCATGTGATAACATAGAATGCACATGACACCTGTACTTGTTTCTAGGTTTGTGGCCAGGATTGGTCGCTGAGTATGCATTGCTACACATGTATGTACATGTACATTTATGTGGGCAGGCGGTCATTACTATTGGTTGCTAGGTAGCATTGCTATTTATACATCAAACCCACAAGTGTAGGCTTGAGGCCAAGTATTTATATTTTACGCGGGTGTACGTACATTGCATGATAACTTATAGTAGGTGATACACAAATGATCATGTCAGGAGCTGGTTGTCGTCTTAATAATTCTCACCTTTCATTTGTGCAGAGCAGTGCGAAGTACATGTGTATGTGCAGCCTCATGTACATATGGCTAATGTTTTGAAATGCATTTTGTCACTATTTCAAATCATGTCTGGTAAAGGCTGGCATATACACAAGGCAACTTCTGGGAGACTTGTCGCATGCAACATAAATGAAGATGGGTAAAAGTTCAGTAAACTAAAGAATTACGGAACTTTTACCCATATTGCGTGCGACAAGCCGCCTGGAAGTTGCCTCGTGTATGCCAGCTTTTAGGTACAAGTACACAGGTTTGAGGAAAAGCTGTTCGATTAATATGTAATGCAATTGAATGTACATGTACACTTACTTATTGTCAGCACTGGCACTATTTTTTATGTCTTGTTTCATACAGTTTTTTCTGTCTATAAATTCATTTTTCCTTAATGGAATACTACATGTACATATAAATGTGCTCCCATGTACACACACACATACACACTCACACACTGGTCAACTATTGTATGTACCGTAGTACTATCTGACATACACCCTCCTACCCAAGTACAAGTATAGACCATCTCTTAAAACATAGCTTAATCATGTAGCTATAATTATGTCATGTCAGTAAAACTGTAGTTATAAAAGTTGTAAATTGAGAGCTAGTGCAAGTCAGCGGTAGCATCCTGGTTACCACTCAGTGCACGTTATAGCTTCCGGCCACAGCATCATGCTCCACAATCTCAACCAGGAGATAAGTATCTCTGGATAGGGCCTTGCTTATTGAATTATGTGCATTAGAGATTGAAATTTGTATTCAACATAAGTCTAGTTCAAAAAGTCGTAATTTTAACCAAACCAATATGGTAGTAAGTAACTTGTCTGTTGTAGTGCCTTCACATAACTCTTCAATCGTGACAAAGGTATACATGTAATGCCTTATCCAGTTGAATCATATCAGATCCAAAGGAGAATAATCTTTTTGGGGTCTGAATGTGTGCATTGTTTGAGCTTTTTTTAAGCACCGGCAGTTCCATTACATTGTAGTTATTCAGTGGTTCTATCCAAATACGCTCACTAAAGATTAATTGTATATTGTCAATAATAAAATTATGTGTTTTGCTCATTTTTCATGACACTTCATGTGTACATAGGGAGTACTACAATACAGTGTATTCCCTGATAGCTTTAAAACTATTGATCAAAATGTAATGTAATGATAGTCCTAGTCCTTTGTATCATCTTCAGGGACACTATCAACAGTTTTAAAGGTTTTTAATTTTACTGTTTCTATAATTATCGTTGGGCATTGTTGAAGTCTTTTTGGACTGAAAGTTGGAAGGTCGCATCTGTTCTTAAGTACACAGCTTGTCAAGCAGCTAATCATGAATAATGAATATGTGTTTGTTAATTCCATTTTCACATTTAATTCAAGAAGATGGCAAGGAATCCACCTTTCTGCTTTCAGCCCAACTCAGATAGACTTAGACAATGTCCTTATATTGCTTATATTGTTATACAAGTAACTACGAATGGCATCTTAGACATGTACATGTAGATATCTAGATATCCGCACAGATTATGTACATTTTGCCCTCACTTGCATAGTACAAACACTGCAAAATGATATACATAAAATTGGGCATGCATGCATGTGTAGATGGACCTTATGCAAGAGGTGCAATGAGAGAGAATAGGCAATTGACCCATAACATTGTATTGCTTTGTGTCAGGTCCAGCAGGAGGTCTTGGCTGCGTCACTTCAAGGTACCTTCTTGGAGGTGCTGAACTCTGCCTGGTCCGATCATCAGACTGCCATGGTCATGATCAGGGACATCCTTATGTACATGGTACGTTTGTGGGTGTGGCACACACATACACAGGGTGTTGTTTGCTGTTATTCTTTTAGTTGATCATCTACATGTAATTAGCCATGAAAAATTGTTCATGATTACAGTGTGCCATTTTGCCAATCACATGCGCACAATGAGAGTTATGTTAGTAACTCTCATATAGGATTTGTGCTGTATCATGAAGTCATTAAAAATGCGACCCACGTACCAAGAAACGGGTAGTTTAGCTCTTTGTTGCTATCGAACCAGAATGGAAAGACGAGATCATTTTCATGTTTCGTTAAGTCACCAGACCTTTTGCTTTAAGATAACAAAAAAGCTCGTACTGTTCTCGTTCCCAGGCTTATTTTTCTCCATAGTCGTCGTCTTTCCTGGGTGAGTATAACTCGAGTTAGGAACAGTTAAAAAGCACCAATTATACCATTGACTTTAGTGGAAGAACATCTTCAGGTATCAGATATATAAATAGTGCATGTAACCGATATACGTAATCATTACGTAATATGGGAGTTAGCTACATTAGTTTTTTGTATCTTAAAAGGGTTCCCATGGCAATATTTCACATATAATTAGTATTGTGCATTGGGCTATTCCAATATTTAACTGTACACCCCTATGGATGACAATAAATGGTGTCTTGGGGGGGGGGTCATTAAAATGCCTGTCCCAGGGGACTAGAAGGTATAACAGAACGCTTGCCCAGGGGGGGGCATTTACAAGTCTGTCCTGGGGGGGAGGGGACACAATAAATGCGTGTCCAGGTTTTTTATATTGTCCGGGGGGGGGGGGGGGGGAGGGGGGGGGGGGGAATATGTTTGCAATTATTGTCATCCGTAGTGGTATATGATCAAATAATGGAATAGCCCATTTCCTTGCAAACCACCAGCTTTGTTTACCACTTTTGGCAAGGCTAGAGAATGTCAAAATGCCTTCATGGGAACGGCTGGATTTTATGATAGAAATGTAATTACTTGTATGTACGGGTTGTAAAATTCAATCTTTTCTACTAGTCACTAAAAATTTAATGAAACAAGGTATAGAAACATTCTCTTTGAGTAAGTTTGTGGTACATGTACATTGTATATAGGATTTGTGGTGTAAAAAGGAAGGAAACAAGGGATTAGTGATACAATAATTATTCCTATATATGTAAGTGCTCAGTTCTACTAAGTGCTAAATATAGGAATAATTATTGTAAAGTTCTCCAATACCTTGTTCCCTTCCTTTTTACACCACCATTGCCTTCAAATCCTATATACATGTACATGTACCACTAACTTTCTCAGAGAGAAAAATATAACAATTCAGAAACTTTAACTACATACATGTTCATGTACATGTTCACACATAGTCAAGGATCATGTGTTCAGCTGTTGTATTTTGCCTTCCCCAGGATCGTGTCTATGTCAATCAACATGAACCAATGAATGTGTATGACCTTGGCCTGACCCTGTTCAGGGATGAGGTGCTTCATCATGCTGGTATCAGGGACAGGCTGAAGAGAGACCTGTTGGAGGTGATTGCTTGTGAAAGAAGAGGAGAGATTAGGGAAAGGTTGGTTATTACATGTACACCTGTACATGTACATGTATATCTGGGTTGTGTGTGTGTGTACACGAATATGAATGATGTACATGTAGGTGTACATTAAAATGCAGGTGTACATGTCCATGTATATATGAAGTCGTAAACTTTTGCGGACGAGGTAAATCTTATTGTCAAACAAGTGTACCCACTGTGAAATTTAAGTAAATACTACAGCACTGGTCTTCATGCTGCTGTAGGCACTGAATCCACTCCTCCCCTTTCTCAGCAATAGCAAGCAGATGCATGTAAACTTTATTGGTAGGCATTGTCCAGTGACTTTCATCCTTCTTCACTGACACAGCATATCTATCTGGAGCATTTCCATGGCTCTCTTCTCACACTCAAGTTCTTCACCAATCAATCACGGCTTCCCAAATTGGCCTATAAGCATGATACTCACGGATACAGCATCCTATTTCATGCTCCATTTCCAATCAGGAAACAACGAGATGATCATGATGAAAAACAATTGTTAAATTTCCGCTTACATGTACAGGACTGTGTGGTAATAATCTTTACCACCTTAAAGTAATGCACTGTTGTTTGGTGCAAATATACCAACAGAGACTGAAATTTACGTTTTTGATTGTTAGTTGACACGGTTGTGTCTGTTCTAAACCTGGGAGTACATTGTACATGCATGTAATGTTTTACATCATGATGTGAATAATATTCATAATTGCGTACTCCTATCTTGGTATGGAAGTTTACTGATGTGTACATGTACCCATACTTGTGTACTGAAGGATTGCATTCTAATAGATGTAACTTGTATTTTAGCTGATGTTGAGGCTCTAAACAGTTGTACAGTTGTAGCAGCAGTATTTTCCCATCCTATTCTGTGTGTGTGTGTGTGTGTGTGTGTGTGTGTGTGTGTGTGTGTGTGTGTGTGTGTGTGTGTGTGTGTGTGTGTGTGTTTGTGTTTGTCATGCATTGTTCCCAAAATTAGGGGTTATGTGAAGAATGTATGTAAGATGCTGATGGCTCTTGGGATAGGAAAGAGAGAGGTGTATGAAGAGGATTTTGAAGAACCATTCCTTGAAGAATCCAGAGAATTCTACAAGGTTTGTACAATATGATTGCATTATCAGCATCATCTATACAAGTACAGCACTTATAAGGTTCTCCACATTGTACTCTGTTCTACGTGATGAGCATTTACAATGTACAATGTATGATATGCGTACATTTAACTGTAGTGCAGTGTCTGCTGCAGACAACTTTATGGCTTGGAGCTGATAGTCTAGGCCAATGGAAGGTTTGGTGTGTTACAGTGTACATGTACCTACATGTACTGTTGTACATGTACCTACATGTACTGTTGTACATGTACCTACATGTACTGTTGTACATGTACATGAGTATCACCATGAATATATGTTCATCTATCATTTTACTATCATGTAACCATGACTTGATAAAATATCCCGCAGTAAAATGTGAATACCAATTATCAGCATACAATAATATAATTTTTATAGACTAATGGCTGTCGTCTTTTTCCATCCAAATACACAATTGATGTATCTTGCCCATGCACAGTCACTCTTGTGAAGAATACCCTAATACATTTGGCTTTCCTGTCTAGTAAACTGCCATTAAGTCCATAAAATCAGTTGTGCTTATACTGATAAATACTGTAGCAAGTATAATCAAATACTATGGGGTATTTTTTATACAATCGTGATTATGTGAGTCCACTTAAGAGCTTTAAAATGTGCAAGTCATGAATGTATCAATGCGCCGACAGTTTACATTTGGTAGGCAAAGCATGAGGCTGTGAGCTCCAAACCATGAAGTTTTCTATGGATACTGTACCAACAGGAACTAAATGTACATGTACATGTACATGTAGTTATTACCCACTTCTCACTGCACCCACAACCAACCATCCAACCAGTAATTTGGGAGATGCACACATTCTGCATTGCCTTTACATCTGCAAGGTCTGTGGTCATGAGTCTGGTTTTGTCAATTTAATTTTTATGTACATACATGTAGTTTGACATCCTGAATTTATTCATGACTTGTTTGTTTATTGCAATTTTAATCTTGCTAACCCATGTGCAGGGTCCACGTTTTTACAATTGTGTAGCAATTAACCACAATCATTTAAAAGTATTGCTAATTTATAACTTGATTAGTACAAAAATCTCCAAAATCAAATACATTACGAAAATAAAAAATCAAGATGTCAACCTTTAATATTTCCAAAATGGAAAATAGTTAGTCAATAGCAGCTAAGTAACCTAAATTTATGTGTAACTTGGAATAAGTGGTCATTCAACCTTGATTAATATATTTCACACATTAGTACATTGTGTTGATTCCCAGGTGAAAAATAGGCGCCGAACCACATACTTAACGCATGGAAATCGACTGTTATTGGCCATAAAGCTTGATTTCGTGGGCTTCAAAGCCCGAGAAATCAAGCTCGTTCTTGATTGTGAATATCTTAGGAACAATGCATCGCAGATCGAACGATCATTGTACTGTTATAGACACATGACCACTTTGAATACCGCATATTTTGACTCGATTATGGCTGATTTTGACACGTTAAGTACATGTACGTAGTTTTACCTGGGAATTATCAATAGTAAAATTACTATTTTTCCCTGATTGTGAAACACCCAGAGAATTAAAAATGTATCAAATTTTGGGACTGATTATGCAGGATGGCATAATGTACACTGTTTCTAGCCCCACCCCCAATTTTCATTGTTGGTGTGCAGTCTGGCTTCATAACCACTTGTAAAAAAAAATGCATTTATATTTTCATTTGCAGTCAGAAAGTCAAAAGTTTCTAGCAAACAACAGTGCTTCTGTGTACATTCGAAAGGTAGTGAAATATCTCATCTTTTTTTTCAATGCTTAATTTATTGCTCTGCACGGTAGGTCCAAGGACGAATAGATGAAGAAGCTGAGCGAGCAAGGCACTATCTTGATCCTAGCACTGAGCCCAAGATAACCAGGGTATGTGCAGTCTGCAACGTCAGCAGACCTTGGTGGTCATATTAGATTTGCTTTTCCAGGTTGTAGAAGATGAGCTAATCAAGAACCACATGGCCACTGTTGTTGAGGTATGCTGTTATTTCCAGTATTAGAGAAATATGTTAACCTATTCACTGTATACTTTTCACAGATGGAAAATTCTGGAGTGGTTCATATGCTGAGGACATCCAAAGTTGAAGGTAAAAATGACCTGCACACTTGGACCAGGTTTGTTTGTTTTTTTTTTTTGGGGGGGGGGGGGGGGGGGGGGGGTTGCTTTGGTAATTTCTCTTTGCTTGTTGGGTGCATGATACCATTACAAAGGATGATATTTTGAAGACACAACTTTTTCTTGGTGGACACTGAGATTAATACCATAATATCTGTAACATCAAGCTTAATGTCTATCTGCGCAAGCATCACGTTCCCCAGGGGTAACGCGTATAACATTATAGATTACAATGAAGCAAGCAAAGCAAAATTACACTACTCATAAGACTCCATAGTGTTACATGTAAAAGTGCATAGTTTTATAGTTCAGGTATGCCGTGCTCCCTATGCCAATCCATGCAGCGAGAGCCTCTAGCTGATGACATTCCACATACAGTCACTATTAAACTTTGAGAAGGTCGACTGCATGTTGTGCAGAAGTAATGGCCATTGTTCTGCTCTTTGAACACACGTACACACACAAGGCACTTTCTCCTAGCCCCTCCAGCACTGCCCTGCTTTGACTCATACTGGTGTAGTGTGGTCAGAGGCATAAAGAGATGAGTTGTATGTGAAGATGCAGTTTCAGATTGTTGTGGGGACCTTAGGGACCTAGTGTGGGGCGACACTGGAACACCGTATGTGTTGGTAATAAGAGAGAGGGCCAATTTCTCTGTGAATGTGCGGTGTTCCATGCTTTTGCCATCTAAATGAAGGGCCGAATACAGTAGGAATGCATCCACCTCCACCATTCCCAAAATGGTTGCAAAGACATGATGGTGCCATTTCCTAGTCCCCCAAGCTTCCTCTAGTGCCAGAGAACCTTGGCGAAGGTGGTTATGTACATCTATTTTGCTAGCACTGTCAAAGTATTCTTCTACTAGCTTGGGTCTTTTCACAGTCTTGCAAAATATCTCTGATGACTCTCCACCTTCGGACACATGGTATCTTTTCTTCGTGTGTGGCTGGCCTTCCACTGTAGTCCCACAAGTTGACAAGAACCTCTTTAGTGTCTTATCTTTCCAGGCCAAAGCAATCATTGGAACACCTTCAATTGTTGCAGTTGCAGCTTGGTGGTCACCCCTCTGGTACTGACAATTGTCCAAGTACTTTGCAGGGAACTCTTTAGTTGCCCCCTTCACGATGCCCTGTAAAAATAAGCCTCTTTTCCCCAGCATAACAGCTGCTGTTGTACTAGTGAATGCCGAGTCTGCTCTAACGATGCGATGGCTTCCAAAGTAGGGCTCACACAGCCGAAGCAACCATGCTGTGCCAGCAGGGAGTGCTGACCAATCTTTATCTGCCATATCACTTTTCTTTTCTTGTATTTCTAACCTCAACATGACACCAGTCACACCATCCGCAAGGTTTTTAAATTCTGTGCCAACACCTTTTGGCTTGCGAATTATCTTTTGGGTGTGTGGGAGAGCATCTGGCATGTCATCTGGCTTTCTGCTAATCCAGGATGCAAATGACTCATCTACAACAAGACAGCTGGAAGGACGAATCTTATCAAGCCTGCGCTGATTGAAAGCATCGACAAGTGTGCGGACTGGGTGCCACCTGTCACTTTAATTGTAAATTGTGGGATCATGAAAAGTCAAATAGCGAAGGATAGTTTCAAACCTTCTTTGCCCCATACCAAATCGATTTCCCCATGCTGGAGCAGGAAAGAGGCTATCCTCACTTTTGTCGACACTCCAATACCTGTGACGGTCTCCATATGGATGCACAGTCATGCCATACAAAAAACCAAGCACCTACAGTACCTCCTGTGGTGATGTTTCTGCCTGCCCAGCATCTTTCAGCACTGTTGACGTCCAAAATGCAAAATCAGCCAGCATATGGGTTGGAAACATCAGCAGGAAAAAGTCATACACGGATCTACTGAAAATGTGTGCATCATCTCCCCACAGAATCCTCATGCTGTGATGATCTCCATCGAAGTGGTCAGCAGTGATGGCATCAACTGCTGTCCATTTTATTCCATCTACAACAAGCGGATTATCGGGAGGGGCGGGTCTCGCGAGAGTGGCTTCAATAACGGGGTTCTCTTCAGGAGCATCATCTGAAGACTCATTTTCATCCCCATCGATATCGTCGCAAGAACTGTTTATATCGTCATCTTCAGGCTCAAGGTCGCTAGTCTCACGAGTGAGACTGCGCGCGTTCAGCAGCATATCGATATCTGGTTTGTCCCACCTTACTCGCCACTTTGCCGACGGTCCTGCTCCTACCTTTTCCGTCACTTTTCCACGCAATTGGACCTTGGATGCCTGATTCCCAAACTCGGCTGTAGCTTTTCTGGAGCCAAGAACCTTTGTAGCATTTGCGCACACTCTATCACCAACACTCAAGCCCTTCGCCATTATCGCAACGTACAAACAATGTGAAACAGTGGAAAACAAAAGGAGCGTAGCGCAAAGCGCAGATATCACTATCAGTTTTTACGTGCAGGCGGATGTTGGGATCAGATAATAGTGCCACATAGTGAAGGATTTATGCGTTGCCATTATATCTAGTGAGATGTAGAGGCCAGCAAATGTGCGTTACCCTTGGGGAACGTTCGTTCCCCAAGGGTAACGCGTGATCATTTAAACATTAACAGTGACATCATCAATTCATTATGAAATGGTTCAGTGCATGAAATTTGGTTAAAAATGCGTCATTGTGAAGCAGTGCGTCCATAGCTTTAATTACACATCAGCATGATGAAATTATATACAAATGTACATGTATACATTGATAATGATTACTTGTCATGTGATAACCTACATGTATGTCCTTGTACTATTGTGATTCATTTGTATTCCATGAATGTTCATGTTAAATCTTCAGATTATTGTTATTAAGATGTTTAATCTGCATCAGTCGGGTAAAAGCATCATAGGCACATGTATCAAATTAGTGCATTACTTAACCATTACTTGCCTTTGGTGCATTTTCCTCCTTATTTATAGATGTGCACAAATCAAATCAAACAACTATTTGATTGTAGGAACACCAGTATTTTACTGTTCCTATTACAATGTACATGTACATGTATATTTATCTAAGATTTTATCATTGCAGATCTAGGCTGCATGTTCAAACTCTTTGCCAGAGTGACAAATGGTCTGGAGTGTATTCAGAAGGCTATGAGTGGGTTCCTGAGAGACACAGGGAAAAGCATGGTTACAGAAGATGCTTCAGGGGAGGGTTCAGGAAGGAATGCAGTGACCTATGTGCAAAGTTTGCTTGATCTTAGAGACCAATACAACATGTTTTTGGAGCTATCATTTGGAAGTCATCAGCTCTTTAAGAATGCCATTTCATCAGTATGTACATGTGTGTGTGTGTACATGTATGTTTTCATATGTGTTGTAGCACTGGGATGGAAACTTATGTATGCATTTACATGTATATACAATGTATGTACATGTAGATACTGTGTTTTTATCCTTGTGTAGGATTTTGAGTACTTCGTGAATCTGAATGAGAAATCTCCAGAGTATCTCTCATTGTTCATTGATGACATCTTGAAGAAGGGAGACAAAGAGGTACTGTGTGCATTTGTCATTTGAATTGTAAATGATTACATGATTACATGTATATATATAATCTAACTTTTAGCATTCAGAGCAGGAAGTGGAGACAACTCTTGACAAGTGCATCATGCTTTTCAGGTTCCTGCAAGACAAGGTGGGGCGTTTGTACTGTACCTGCATGTGTGCATGTATCCTAGGTTGTGCATTTGCATCCATGTAGCATAACTGTCATGCCACTAATTGGAAGAAGTCTTTAAACTGTCTATCCATTCCATTCCATTGAACATTTCTTGATGTTCTTCCAGGATGTCTTTGAACGTTACTACAAACAACATTTGGCAAAGCGACTGCTCTTAAATAAATCTGTATCAGATGACTTTGAGAAGAGTATGATATCTAAATTGAAGGTAATGTAGTGTACCGTGTTTTCCAGCATTAGTGGGATCAATATCTATGTCTAATGATTACCCTGTTGGTGTGTGACATAATGTTAATTACAGTCATGTTTTGTTCTGTGTCATTGTATTTTACATCAATATTCATATAGGTGCTCTGGGCAATGACTTTAGTTAAAACTGACTTACATGTACATGTACATGTAACAAGGGAAACATGATTACATCATCTCTTACATGTATTTGTTGGCCAAATTAGCTGCAGTGTAAACCGGTACCAGTTGCACGCATGTGTATGTTAATTGATAAACTGTTAAGCATTTTGGGCTAATTCTGATTCCCCATTCTGTGCTTGTTTTCTATATCCTCAGACTGAGTGTGGTTGCCAGTTCACTAGTAAGCTAGAGGGCATGTTCAAAGACATCAGCTTATCTAACTCCGCCATGGACAAGTTCAAGGAACATTTGCACGCAAATTCAGTAAGACCTACATGTACATGTATGGGGTGGGTGTGTGTGTGTGTGTGGTGTGTGTGTGTGTGTGTGTGTGTGTGTGTGTGTGTACATGCATGCGTGTGTGTGTGTGTGTGTGTGTGTGTGGTACATGTAAGGTTTAGGTTTGTTACTTGGGTCACACCCATTGAAAATATTGGTAACATTTTTTAGTTGCCCAGTGGTTAGCAAGATTTCAGACAAATTAGAAGGGTTAAAATTTCTATTTTATACTTAAGGGAGGTCCGTCTGGTTTATCATTTATCCATATAATTTTGGCAGCCTGGTCTCACCATTATCAAATCGTTAAATTAAGTCCTATTTAAGAATCTCTCTGTAATGTCATAGTAAAACTGGATTGTTTTTCTTTTGGGGGGGGGGGGGGGGGGGGGGGGGGGGGATCTTGTCAACTGATCTTGGTTGTTCTAAACCCCAAATGACGGCCACAATTTTTCATACAAGGAAACCCTACACATTTTGATTTTGGGGGGGGGGGCTTCAATTTAGCCTTTGATACATATGTTAGTTCTTTAATGATATCAAGCTGCCAAAAACATATACTTAAAATCATATGGATACCCCTGGGACCTCTCATTTATTAAACCCTTAAGTCAGTCAAACTGATTTGTCTGAAATCTTGCAATTGGATACATTGTACATGTACATTATTATGTATGTAAAGAATGTTAGCAACCAAACATACCATACACATAAGTTTACTAACATTATTCTTTACAGGAGTTACATGTACATAATAAAAAGTGGGGTTGTTTATCCATCACCATTCATGTACATGTACATGTAATATGCAATTCTTGTAACGAAGTTGTGACTAATAGTCAAAAGTTAACAATCAAATTTGGAAGCGCTATATACATGTACATGTAGGTGTCGAACACTGTCAATGTCATTACAAACGCTTCAGAAGACACAAATTATGTTGATTGGTCCATGTTATTTGGTTCCATTAGTAGTTTTTACACACAGACTTTTCTTTGAGAAAGCAAGTTCGATATTTGTATATGTACAATGTTATACACATAGATGTACATGTACACTGTAGTAGGAGATTTGTGCAGATTTGCAGATTAATAATGGTCTGAACCCCTCCTGTTCACTCAAACATTTGTCCTGTTCAGTGTCTCCTTGTGTTTAAGCAAGCTTACCATCTTTAATTAAGTATGATTACTATGTAGAAATGTAATTTTCCTGTTACGTGAATTCATTAACAGTTATAGGGTATCACTTGCATGGCAGACATTTCATATGGGTATCTTATCATTCGTTTAAAAAGTCAATCTTGAGCTTTTCAAGAGTTTGGAGCAATGTCCACAATGTTTGATCATTTGTGAATTTGGGTTAAAAATAGTTATTTTGCAATGGAGGGTTGTTAGTTGATTTGTGGATGCATGTTCTGGGTATGGATTTTACTACTGCAATGTTATTTACAATGCAGCTCAGCTTGGATGGAGTAGATCTAAGTGTACGGGTGTTGACCATGGGCTACTGGCCAACACAGACCAACAACAGTGCCTGTATCATACCCCTTGTTGCTCAGAAGGCATTTGAAGTGTTCAAGACCTTCTATCTCCGTCAGCACAGTGGCAGGCAGCTTACACTTCAGACACACATGGTTAGCTGAGAATGGGCTAGCTTTGGTGCACTTACAAAGGGTACAACATACAATGTATTTGTCTTCGGTGTTGTAATTATAAGTTCTTGTAGTTACATGTACATGTACACATGTACATATGATATATACATGTGTATGTCAGGGGCATTAGTTGCACTCGCTTTCACTTCTATAACCTGGCTGTATGTAGCTTAGCTACCTTACTCTAAAGTTGAACATTGCTAAAAGGGTGTGTGATATAATTAGATAAAATTGATTTATATGTACAAATGTATAGAAATTATGCAATGGTGAAATTATTAATATTAGAGACCGAAATTTTAGCAATACTATCTACATTGTTGCTTGAACTTGAGGTCTGTATATAATTTTTGTAATCCTACATTCAAACCAATTTTATTTAATTAAATTATTATCTTATACATGTACATGTACTGTGGACTTAACCTCGATCTTGAGTTAGTGTTGTGGTCGATTCACCCACCTTTTTGTACAATGAATTGGAAGCAGTTTGCCTAATTGTTGCTATCCAGTTGTTCACTTTTGATGTTGACTGCTAGTACAATGCTATTAACTTTTTCAATACATTACTACACCATTTCTGTATAGTATAATATATTTTTGTGGTGTTGTACTAGTTCTGTGTGTAAATGTAATCATGAGGTTAGCTGGGGGGGGGGGGGGGGACATAAAAATGCCATAACTTTTGCAGAACCATACACTCGTAATGAACCAAGCTTTGTGTCTAATGCACTAAATACCACAGAGAACATTCCTTGTCCACTTGCTCTATTTTGTGATGCTATGCACAGGAAAGATTATGTTTTGAACAGTTACTGCAAATTTTGCTGAATTCCATGGATGGAAGTGCGTTTCCACTATGGGGTGAATTCAGCAATTCCATCCTGGAGCATTGAAACAAACTTGCTTCATTTTCATTTGCAAGTACAAGTAATTCTGCATGAAATTGCTTATAACTTGACCAGTGTGACCATTTTGCTGGCCCAGAAAAATTACCAGCAACTTGAATCACTGGGGAAGTACTAGAACAAACATGTACATGTACATGTATATGCATAGCTTGTGGGTTTAGATGTGATTTGTCTCATGTTCTGTAGGGAACAGCAGATCTTAATGCAGTATTTTACCCCCAGAGCAAGGTATGTAAACGGGTAATGTAAAGAATTGTATTTTTATAATGTACATGTACATACATTTATAATTGGTAGGCAGGATCCAGGTATTTGTATTTCTTAATATACTCTGTGTGATTATATATACTGTATACATGTATATATTTTACCGAATTTGGGTCAAAGCTTCAATTAATTAACACATTGTACAGTAGTCCATGAAGATGCCAGCCTCCAATCAGATCAAGCTAAGCGTTAACACACATGTTCCGCTGGCAATGTTAGGGTGCCCAGTCCACCCCGAGCATGCCGTGCAGCCAGACTTTCATCACCAACCCACCAACCCTGGAACTCCATCACCTAGAACTCGTTCCCAACCCACACCTTGCAGTCCCCCACCTCTACCAATCGCTTTCCCAACCCACTCCAACCAACTCCCCTCTACCATCATCAACAGCTCCCAATGTTCCATGTGCAGTAAATCAGGATCAAGCAGCAACTGCTCCTCACAATGAAACACCACCTCATCCTGAGGAGAATATTAATGTCAGACCCCCAGTTGCAACGCAACCTATTGAAACCTTTTCCTGGTCCATGCAAGTCAGTTCAGCTGCACCACCAGCATCAGCACCATCTCACTCTGATGAGAATACCAGGACCACAGCTGTGATCCAATCCGCACCCCAAAAGCTACTGAAGTGCAGCCTTTAATACCTACAACTTCGCCAACAACTCCATTAATGACAGCCAAAATGGTACAGACAACCAGAGCAGCCCACTGATGCCCAATCCACACAGTCTACAGCAACTCCATCCATTGCAGTAGGAACTGTCCAGAATAACACCACACAACAGCATCAAAGATCCAACAAGCACTGAATGACAGAGGTTACAACACAGTGATGGACAAATACAGAAAAACGAGGCAATTGTATGAATTGGCCACGCACCACCAAGTCTTCAACCAATAATGTCAACATTTATCCCCTTGGCATCATAACATGTGCCACTCTAGTAGCAGATGATGACCTGAAAATGAGATATATTGAAATCCCCAATAAAGCCAGTATCGATTTAACAATTAATTACCAATGTGTAACATCTCACAGTTCTCTACACTGACGAGCTCAACACAACACATATATTAACTCACCTGGACTCAAGAGACAAAGTCATCTGAAGTCAATGGAAGACAATCCAAGCATCCACATCGAAAGAGATGACAGCCATGCATGACAACCTAAAAGAGAAGAGGGAGAAGATGTTGAAAACAGTCAAGACACATACCAACAAAATCTATGCAGAATAATGCCTTAAAACACGTACCCCACCAATTGAATCACCAACTGCATGTATCCACTCCCCACCGCAAACTACAACTCTTTAGATCTGCCCCAAACATCAACCCAACTAGCAAAGGTCACCAGATCTGATCTGATTGCACCACCTCCTGTCCCCTACCTAGCCCACACTTATCAGTACCAGCCAGCCACTGCTAAACACAAAAAGAAGCCACAGCAACAGGAGTCCCATCATTGCTACCACCCAGATGAAGGGCCCCACCCCCTACAAACCAACAGTCTCACCACTACCCACCAATAGAAGGAGGCAACCCAATTGCCACCCCTACCAGCTGCCTGTGCCACCACCACCCCTAATGTCACTGATATTTTACAGGATGGGGCCACCAAGCCCACCCTGGGTATAACAAAGAGGGCTCCCAACAATACTGTTTTGTAATGTTCAACAGGTACATTTATATGTACAAAAATGATGGGTTATGCAGTGATAGGAGATTGGATGTGCTGCAGTATACATGTGCTTTAATGGTTTACATGTACATGTACTTTATTGTCAAATACAAATGCATTTCGGCTATTCAGGTCTTCTTCAGTGCAGTTACAAAAAGATGACACGAAAAAGGAATACCATGTGCTCATGTAGTGCTTAAACACTAGCTAGTTAGATGCTAAATGTGAGGTATGGGTGAATTATCTAACAGTTAATGGTATACATGTACATCATTCAGTCCATGGGGGATCCCAGTTCTCAATCTGTCAATCTGTTTCCTCAATGGCAAATCTGTAGGCTACATGTACAATGTAGGTCCACTTGTACGAGTGAGATGACATTGACTGAAGTGTCTGTGGATGAACTGTCTAGGTAGATGGGCGGATCTGAATCTGCTATTGTGGTGGCTGATTCTCTCAGTGTGGATGTTATCTCCCCGACGTATTGGAGACAACAGAATTTGCATCTTAGTACATAGATGATGTTGCGGCTGTCACAGAACAATTGATGTCGATAAGGATTCTCAAGCCGGTGGACATGTGTTGTAGTAACGCTTGTTGCATTGTTTAGGTAGGAGCGGTACATGCGTATGTAATAGTTTTTACCCTTTGGTGAGATGTTGTTTTTGATGGTGTCGGTATCTAGTGGTGATCTTGTGATGGTTTTCTTGAGTTGGCTTTGCTTCTGTAAGCAATGATGGGTCTGTTGTATGCCATTGAAAATGTGGTGGGATCTCTCTCAGGGAGATCCAGGTTAAGCTTCAAGGCCTTGATTGGCAGGTCTCTCCTGGCATCGAAATGTGCACTACATATGTACATATGTACATGTAGATGGTTTTGGTGGTTGGTTGGGAGGTGGGTTTGTGACTGCTTCAGTGGTACTATTTATCACTTTGAAGGGGTATCCTCTGTCGATGAAATGGTTGCTTTTGGATCTGAACACTGGCACTGGTATCTTAGGAGTTCAACTTTTATGATGGCTACTTTTGTGTTGTGTGGATGGTGGCTGTTATAGTGGACATACTGAAATGGCTTTTCTTCTCCTGGTGATAGGTTGATGGTAACTCGGAATTTGTGCATGTTGCATTAAGCTCTTCTTCGGTATCTGCTAGGTACATTTATCTTTCCGGTGTCTTGTTGCTTGATGTTGCAGGTGTGTACTTTGATTTTTTTTCTTCTTAAATAGGTTCATTTCTCTCTCATGCACTTGGTACAGGTAGTCTAGTCTGAGGGTCCTATTATACCAGTCAATAGGTTCTTGAATGCTTTTTAAGTTGCCATGTGGGGTTGGGATAAAGTTGAGACCTTTCTCCAGAATGGCTGTTTTGTCATCTGTTAGTGCTGCTGTGTCAGTGAGGTTAAGTACTTGTGAGGGTTTAACTGTGGTTGCATTTCTTGGTGGTACCCTTTGTTAGGGCAGATATAATAAGTAGTGGGATTGGAAACGAGCCCAATGAACACTAATTAACGCAGACAATGCTACATGTGATGTACATGGGTTCAAATCCCCCCTCAGTACTTTTTTTTCATGCTGAGAATTTTTATTTATTTAATAATTGTATCATTACAACACATGATCTGAATCTCTCTGCACTACTGTAGTTCTCTTCTCATATAGCCTTTGACTTTTGGGTGGCTTTCTTATTGGCAACCTTGTATTATTCCAAGAAAATCCGCGCAGTGTTTACCCATAGCTTTATTATTCTCTCAAGTAGCTCAGAGCTGCAATCCGAATCCCAAGAACTACATGTACTTATGTTACTCCACAGGAATATAATATAATCATCATTTAAAAGGAGCTGTAACGCATTATCAGCTATCCCTCTTGGTTGGATACATCAGAGGCAGCATATAAACAGTTCAAAAGCCATGTTATTCACCATGACCAATCCTCCTTGATTCACTAAATCAACTGTAAGGTTCAGATCCATCATTAATAAGCTCTTTTTAAATGCAACGGTAGATCCTTCTGTGAGGATGTGAGATCTTCGACAGATTCTTTTGAAGAGCCCTTGGAACATATCCTGCTGTGTACCTCTTCACATGTCAGCTGCTCAGGATCGTTGGTTCCACGGTTGCTACACTCCAAGCTGAAGCCACAATCATCCCTTAAGTTGTCGAAAGATATGGTGCCCAACATACATGTACATGTACTGGTAAAGATAGGGCTTAAAAGGTGTGCAACTGTCACTTAAGAATGCCCTCCATCTGTTAACATAACCCCACATGTGAAGTTTGAATTGCATGGTAGCTGACAACGTTATAGCATCTCGGGGAACAGATACGAGCATCAATGTTGCTATGTTTCGATGCGTGCAATTTGAAAATTTCTTTCTCCCATCTCTTTAAAAATGTTTATAGGCATACATGTACTCATATGCAGACGTCACATAAAAGTAAATGTACGCCACACAGGAAACACTGTCCTACATGTATGTTTTGGAGCAGTGGAGCCATCAAATGGTTTGGAGCCATCATATATTGTATAATTTGAAGGGGAGGGGCAAATTTGCATTGGTCCCCCTTGATTGCCCTCTATGCCACTGCGGTCTTGTGTACAAGTACATGTACGTGTGTACACGTGTGGGGTAGAGGGTTCTAAAAAGGGTAGGGTTATTGGGGGTGTTGCAGGTACCAGGGGAGGTGAGGTGGGTATGTACAGAGGTACATGTATAGAGCTGTTGGGGGGGGGGGGGGGGGGATGACCAGCAGTCTCTGGGGAATTGGGGTCCAGGTCCAAATCATATACAAGTATGTGAGTCATATTATCTAATGATTTGGTAACACTTACAAAAATTATATGAAATCATGCATTTAGGGATATCCGTTGCATTCTGAAATGTAAGCATTTCACTCACAGTTTGAAATGTACATTTAAAATGTGGTCAGCTTTAATGTTTGTGTGTGTGTGTGTGTGTGAAGGATGAGACTTCTTCCTCTGGTCCACAAGTGAAGAGACACATTCTGATAGTCACTACCCAACAAATGGCTGTACTGATGCTCTTCAACAAAAAACCTGCCTTCACCTTTCAGGTACTGATACATTACATTACACTTGTAACAATAAATCAGCTGATTTGGCGTACAGGTAGATTTGCCTTGCCTGCTTTAAAAAAAAAAATCCAATTTGGCAGATACAACATGTACATGTATTTATATATCCTTTTCAGGTGGACATGTGTACTTGTATTATTTGGAACTCTAATCATTTGCATGACCCTATGTAGATTGATCTAGCAATTCCATGGATACAGATTGAATTTGTTGGTCCATTTAATCTACATGTAAAGAACAAGCTGAAGATACAATGTAGAACACATGTACAGCAACACTGTAATTACACATCTTATTCATAAGAAAACATAAAATCATTTGTGGCTAAGTGATTTGGATATATGTATACATGTATGTGTACGTGCACATTACCAGTTAGAAAAAAAGTTTTCCTACTTACTGTGCAGTTTAATTATCGTGGCATACATGTAGCATCGTAGCCTAACACCGTAACTACGGGTACTGAGTAGCAAAGTTCACGTAAACATTGAGCACGTAGTTCGGGTAGTATAGATTATAAATGTTTGGTTAAAGATGCATTCCACACTTAGTCACGGGGTTTTGGACACGACCTTTTCTTGTCGCAATGCAACATGTTTATAGTCAGTCATGTATGGAAAAATCCTGTGGTACAGCTGTATGCCTCTCAAGTTATACTTTTGTGAGTCTTTGAACTTTTTATACATGTAGCTCATTTAACAACTGTCATCCACAGCTCTAGCTACATGTACACATACACTGTGTAACTTTTGTAGTGTACAAATATCTGGTATACATTTTAAAAACCCTTTGGCTCTAAGTTATTATCCTATCAAAAACTAATTATTATTAAAGGTGGCTTTCAATGTTCAGAAGAAGTCTTAGGAGTTCAGCACATGAATGTAGTTAAGATCTGAGTCTTTAGTGGGATTTAATACATGTATATCTTACATTGGGGAATTTAGAATATTTTGTTGGCCCATTAGCAGCGAAAATTAATATACATGTATGTGGATCCAATTTCCCAATATATGGTGAAAGCCATTTATTCTCAGCTACATGTGTAAAGGTCAAAGTGAAAATCTTTAATTTTATTAATTAAAAATGGACTACTGTATTATAACTTCTAAAATGTACGTGTATGCGTACAGTAGCTTTAGGAGTAGAGATGGACGATAATTGCTAAATGAGATGTGACAGTTATAACTCGAGAACCATGTAACAAGTAAATTTGATAATAATAATTTGCATTTGCCCATAATCAATACTTGTACCTATAAGATAGGGCATGCTGCATCTCAATCGGAAAAGTTGTTTCCAAAACCTCATAACCAGCATTGAATGACCCAAAACTGTTCAGTTGTGTGAGGTTAAATGTTTTGCGTGTACAGTATACATGTAGGTGCTGCACTTGTGTGTATACTTGTTTGATGTTCAGTGTTCCACTGGTTCACTTTTATTTTGTTCTTCAAACGTAGGAATTTTTAGATGAAACAGGCATTGCTCAGAAGGACCTTGCAAGAGCTTTGCAGTCACTGACACTGAGTAAAGCCCAGCAAAAAGTGCTGGTTTGGAAGCACAAGAGTTCAAAAGAGGCTGGAAACATAGAATTTGGTAAGTTATAGTAGCCACCATTACACCATTATTTACTTATCGGGAGGTCCTAGAGTCATTAAGCAGCACCACAGGATGATGATTAGGGGTCAGAATTTAGCTGATAGGGTCAAGTGTATCATGTGGCTAAATAGTGATTGATTTGCACATTCCTACTTTTCCTGCTGTAAAGTTGTAAGTATGTCTTGTAGTGGCTACATTAACATGTACATGTACATGGTCAAGACCAATAATATTGTTACATGTTCATTCAGCTCCAGCTGACCAATTTACTGTGAATGACCAGTTCACATCCAAGCTGCATCGTGTAAAGATCCAGGCAGTAAGTACAAAGGGGGAGACAGACCCAGAGCGAAAGGAGACCAAGCAAAAGGTGGATGATGACCGAAAGCATGAGTATCCTCCTTACCTTATTAATTGCAGATGTTTTTAAGTGTGTATACATGTACTTGCTGCATTGTTCTATAGCCTTTGATAGTTGCAAGCTGATGGTTTCGTCCTAAGTTCAAAGGATCGCAGCTCCATCATTTTGATGGTATAGAGTGTGTACAATAGGTATGGTCCATTGAGCTGTTCCTTATGCTCCACACAGTTTTTATTTATACCTTGCGGAGCATAATGGAAAGATCCACTGATATGGCTCATTTTAAGAATATTGACGCACTCAATCCTAAAAGGATTTGTACTGCATTTCTGTAAATGTACAGTAACTATGTCCCTTAAATGGCCAAACTGCAATATTTAAAAAATTACTGTGCATGCAGTGTGTACAGTTGTATGTCCAGGGTGACATTCAAGATGTAAAACATTAAACAAGCAAACCTACACTACATGAAATGAAACTGTTATATCATAGATACATGTACATGTAGTTGATTGCAGTGAAACAATTCCTCATGCACAGATTTTGCCACTAGTGTCGCACTTACAAGTTTTGGTAGTCTTCGTTGCAGGTTTGAACCCATGTGACATTGAGCCAGTAATAATAGCATAGCAACATCCCAAAATGATTTTACCGTACGCAAATTGGACGTTGGTAGCTTTTACTGTTCAGAACTTATAGCAATTATAACATAAAGCGTTTTCATTTACACATGTACACAAGCAAAAGGGTCCTTGAAGTGTCCTATATTACTACGTACACATGGTATGCACTGATGCAGCACGTTGTTCCTTAATGTCACTTAAAGAATTGAGGCTGCACTGGTACGGATAATGAAAGCCAGAAAAAAACTATCCCATAATGTTCTTGTAGCCGAGGTGAGTTATTTGCATTCAACCTACTTTTGTGATGTTGAAAATATTTGTCTTTTGCATTAGTGTGTGGATCAGCTGAAAAGCAGGTTTACTCCTAACCCTATTGTCATAAAGAAACGTGTTGAAAGCTTGATTGAAAGGGACTACTTGGCCAGAGCACCAGAGGACAGGTGAGGCTTTGCCTAATTATAAATGTAGTACTTGAGTGTGTGCACTGTAGATAGCTCAATTGAGAATAAGTTTGCTAAATAAATATATTTGGTGCAAAATCAAGTGGGAAAATGTGCAACCAGAGGCAGCCCCAGCACGTTTGGGGGGGAGGGGGGGGGAGGGGGGGGGAGGGGGGAGGGGGGGGGAGGGGGGGGGGGGGGGGGCAAGTACATGTATACCCCTGGGTGCCAAAGGGGTGGGGCATTAAAGATGGCTCTCATGTTGCAAGTAAGAACACATTTGCATTTACTCTAAAATAAGATTTGACAGCTCTACTTTTCTTGGTTGCATTCTCAAAAATATTTCAACTGCTGTCGTAATTAACTGCGTGACCATAATGTATATTCATGAATGTTAGTGTAGCCCATACATGTACAGTGTAGATCGTCAATGAAGCCAGTTGGGTCATTCATGATACATTCATGACTAAATACAAAAGGTCACCACCTAGAGGTCTTCTGTGTGGAGATATTATTGTGACCCTTTCTTTGGACACTGATGCACTGTATCCGTTGTACCCTTCAACTCTCCTCAATAAATTTATCATTTTAAGAATAAAAGCTCCTTCATGAAGGTATTATGGGGGATGTGTAAACTTTTTGAAGTGTCTGTGGTGAAATAATTTCTGTCTTTCGTCTTCTGTATAATTGCATCCTAATTGATCTGCCATACAAAATTTTCCTGTAAAAGTTGAGAAGCTATATATGTACATGCAAAATTAGCAAGTGGGCTGGCACTGGTTTTAGGATGTAGAAAATAGGAATATACTGATTAGCTGTTTTGGTGCAATTCCACGCTGCCTCCAACCTAACGACATTGCTGTATGTTTTGATAGGCTATCAGAACATCTCTGACCTAACATAACTATCATAACTGTGTTTGTGAAACACTTTTTTGTTTCCCCCAGCAACCCCTTAGTGCTTACTACATGTATGTATGACAGTAATTAACAGTCAAGATATGTTTTCATACATGTAGCTTCCCATTTTCTACATCCTAAACCCAGTGCCAGCCCACCTGCTAATTTGGCTAGGCCATTCACAGACAGCACAGTGTGGAGAAACTCCTTTCGCAGGTGCAGCTTGTAATAGGGGACCCCCAACTTTAAGGAGGCAAAGTATATTTGGAAAACAGCTCTTAATCACACTGTTGAAGAGCTGCACCAAGGGAATCAGTCGGGACGCTCTTCAAGAGAACATAGTCGCTTCCAGAGCATTATTTCTTGATTTGTCCATCAGGTCCTTCTCATACATCGATGCAACATCATTGAAATCGTGTTCACCATCAACTGCTATTGTAGGTACCAGGTATAAAATGTTGGATGTACATGTAGTTCTGGACAGAGATGAGAATTGTCAATCCAGAGTCCTGCTGTAATATTCTGCTGGATTGTCTGCTGGATGATTTTCCCTATAATAATTATAAACAACATATACAGTGCTAACTTCGATATACATATGCATGCAAACACCTGTGACTTTGTCTTTGTGCAACTCTAGGCATCATTGGTTCCACTCCAATCAATGTACATTTCAGCCTGGTCATATATTTTACTAAACACTTCAACAACCAGATCTAATAGAATGAAAGTCAGCCTTGACAGCTTCAATATTCTTGAATGCTTGGACTACATGTATGTCAATTGCTTTTTCTTGAAGGCATTTAGTTATTATAGCAAGTGGATGAAGGAACCGTTAAAGCACAAGTACACCATTGATGGTTCCAAAATTGCGTAGGGCTTCAAGTAAGAAGTTGCATCATTTTTTGCCAAAGGTTCCCATCCAGTTCTAAACCTATCTAGATATACATGTACATGTAACTTGGCATGTCCCATTAATTATTTCTAGGGCTTTCACAAAATGAAAACCCAAATAGGAATGTTCATAAGCCTTGTCACGTGGGTCTTACACAGACCTATTATTACTTTTCGCTGGCTGATGCTGTGTGATCTTGAGTCCCTATTTCCACAACGTGCTCCAACAATTTCTCTCTCATTGGAGAATATTGCCTAGCTTGTCATTTGTGTTAGGACCATTTTCATGGTATTTTCTTTACAGGCTGCTACAACTGAGAGGTTCAAAACATGTCATGTACAGTGTGTACGTGATTCTTTCCACGTCGATAAACTCAATGAATTCTTCTCTGATTTGTTTTTTGGCATTCACAAACCGAACAATGATGAGACAGGATTTCATCATTGGATGAATTAACCTCATCACATAGTAATAATCTTTGCTTCCTTGGTCTCATTCAAACAGATCTTGCTGAATGATGCTTTTAACAATGACTTCAATCATTTCATTTTGACTGCTATGATGAATGTAAGTTGCATTTCTAAGCAAGGGTCTTGAGATATGATCATGGATAATAGTACCTTCTGCAGCAAAAATTTTGATCATGGCAAGGAAATTCCCAGAATTATTACCCTGTTTTCCACAAAAGTGTATCACTTGTGCTATTCTCTTCAATATATGTGTTATCGATATTTTTAAGTCGCCATCAATCTGTGTTTTAATGGTTGACTCAGGCTTTTCAAATCACCTTTTGGTGCACTCAGCAACAAAGCATGCCTCTTAGTGGTAATCAACAGCATTGTGGCACTGTTGCTTCCGTACATCTTTTTGTAGTTTTGGCAACCGACATTAACAAACTGTGATAACTGGCATCTTTTATTGAGGCCTTTTTGCTAGTATCAGTTGGTACAAAGAGGGAGCATGGTAAACGGCTGTATAGATAGTCATTACTCAGCATACTGTATAAATAAAGTTAATAACTTTAAATATTTAATAACATATGAATACAAATGCATAAGTAGTTCGTACGTATTTTTTAATGGTTGACGATAAATAAGTATAATTTTTCATTTAGCAAGTTTCAATAGTACAATTGCCGATTGCTGGGGACAGGTGTATACATTGTCAGAGTTACTATTTTTTTAAATTTCAACGATAGCGCCGTAGTACGACCATAGCGCATCGTTTGTATCATCACGTTAAAGCAGCAAGTGGCCGTCTGGAAGCTGAGATTCCTCCCCATCAAATTTATCTTCGTCTCGCGCTTCTGCTCCCTCATCCAGCTCATCCATCTCGGTCCATTTTTCACTGTTAATGTCGATGTCCTCATCAGTACCACTATCGGTAACATCCATCATCTTCATCTCTTGTTCTTTCCTTTTCGAGCTCTCTGTGATGTTTTGCTTAAGTAATCCTGCAACTGCAGCATCTTTGGATTGTCAACCTTTAGCCATGAATAGTTCCCTTTTCCAATATAATGCTAGTCTAGCCTCCTCGTAAAGTGTGTTGCGTTCTTCTATTTCATCGTCATTTGAAGCCCAAGAAATCGATATGCCACTTGATTTCCATCCAACCATCATGGCAGTCTGCTTGTTCTCTGAGATGTTTTTGAAGGTTTTATACACCCATTTTACGAACGGGATCTTTACATTCTGTAGGGTAAGGTCAAACTTAAGCTTCTCAGGAGGCACACCTTTCAGCAGTTGCTCCTGAGCCACCAGGAAGCAAACAGTGTGGCCACTCCAGATTTAAACACAAAGTTAAATGACAGATCCAGTGGCTGAAGTTCAGCAGTACATGACGTAGGCACAAAGAGGATCACTAAATTTGTGTATTTGGTCTTAAGAGCTTCTAGTACCGGATCAGAGCGATGAACAGAGTAGCAATCCCAAAGTAATACCCATTTCTGAATTTTTGGATCTAGTCCTTGTTCTTTCATTTTGGGGATGAGATATGTGGTGGGCCCCCGAAAGTTTGTAGATCACTTTGTTCTGTGCTGTGTAGGATTCGACATACTTTGAACACAGCTTTTCGTCAGAGAGTACGTGATTAAGAACACTTGAGCGTATCGCTTGGTGTGAAGGTTCCGCCTTGACTGTTCCTTGGTAGAACGCGACGATACGCGGCTTGCGCTATAACCCTGGCCGTATAGGGTATATAACTTTTATAGGTAGGCGCACGATAATCCACATACACACAACTGCATGCTTAAATAGTCCTTTAACATTCATACATTTTCTAAACCGTCCAATAGCTTTCATCAACATCCTTTATGAAGGGGTCCAAGGAAAAGGATCGTTCTTTCCCTCCTGCTGTAGCGTCCCACCAAGAGCAGCTTCTTGGTATATACGATACAATGTTCAGCGTTACGTAATTATATCTTTACATAAGGGTCCCCAGACCCTTACACTTGGTCTGCCGTAGTGTCTCTATGGGCCATTACCTGGTAGCCAACAGCATTGTTGGAAAAATCGTCGTGAACATTTTGGAGGCATAGGCCGCTAGTTGCTGTGCCTAAGAGGAGCTCCTCCAAGATGCATCAGGTGTCCAATGCCCGTCTATACACAATTCCGATGTGGTCAGCTTGTAGCCTCATGCCCTGAATTACTACATCTAGGACGTTGGTGGTAGCAGGGGCTATTTGAGCCAGGACGTTGGTGGTAGCAGGGGCTATTTGAGCCGGGCGGTTTGCAGACATTGCTGCATTACTGGCAAGGGCTTTAAGATTGCACAGTTCTGAAAAGATGTTAAAATTGTCCACCTGTGTACTGGGAAGTAGACGTTTGATGTTATCCACCCTGCAGTCTTTGCTTGTCTCCACCGCACCAACTAGATTCAAGATGCACAACTTTGCCAGATAAATCAGCTTTGCGCATAGGCGAGAGACGTCATCCACTGACCGCAAAGACCCGTCTTCCATGCCACAAGAGAACCTAATAAGTAGGACCAGTACAGCATTGGTGGGGTCACCTTCCAGTAGTTCGTGTACAGGTTTTGGTAAGTGTAATGTTCTCTGACAGTGAACTTCCTAACAGCTGACCGACAACGTGGGAAACATCTTCAGACAAGAGCACTTTTGCTACTTTTTCTCTTCTCAGATTGAATGCAAAGAAAATCAGTCTTCTGAACACTAGAGCATACTCCTTGACTGCTGCCTCTGTTTGCAAGGAACAAAAGGCATGTGCCTTTTTGGCCGCAGCAGTTCCATTCACCAAACACCTCAAGGAGTATGGGTGGGAATTGACCATTTTGATGCTGTTCTCAAACACATCTTTCATCACTGCTCTTATTTCGTAAAATTCCTCATTTTGCATGTGCGGAATTCTTAGGAGTTCTTTGAAATTTACTCCATCGTAGTCATCCACAGCTGCTGGTTCAGGGAACCATCCTGTCCTTATGTAAAACAGGTCCCTCTCGTTGATGTGATCAGATCTGGTGCGGAGGCAACATGGAAAACATCCATCGTGGTCTCCTTGACAATTTGGGAAATTGGAATTGAAGTAGCAGCAAGTATGGAAAGTTGAGTTGGGGTGTCTGCTACTCCAAAGTATGTGATGAAACAAGTCTTTGTGGACAGTGTTTGAACCTTACACGGAATCACATGCTCGATTCCATGTTTCTTCACACTGTGGGCTGCTATGTATTTCCTATCTTTCCCATAAAAATTACAGGTGACGCACCTGAACCCATCGTATACGGGGAGAAAATCCAAAGGCTTAAGCAAAGGTTGTCGAAGTGTGACGTACTGACTTTGGGAGGTAAAGCAGAGAGCCTTAATTCTCTCTGAGTCTTGAGTAGAGATGGTAATGTGATGATGGTTTTTTACGTGGCGTGCATAACTTACCCCAAGTACGCATTTGCACTCGCTACAAACAAGCAAATTTTCGTTACTGAGGTACAACAAACGGTACTTAGTCAGAAATGAGGGCTCGCAATCTTGGGATGCCGCTGATGCGACCAGGCCGGATGTTGCTGAGGCCACGATGCGATCTGTGCCATTTATAGTCTGTTCTCCTGCAGGTGTTCATTTTCGTAGCACCTGGCATGCCGTGCAAACCATCTGCTACTTGTCGTGAATTTGCCACATACACAATATGTAAATACCCCATTCGTCCTCACCACCTTGACTTGTTTTTAAAATGCACTCGTTAGTGTGTGTCGTTGCCGTGTGATGCCGTAGTGCATCGCAGGTGGTAGCTACAAATTCACAACTGTCACAGTGGAGCGCCATTCGAGTACTGATTGTTGCAATTTTTCAAATAAATGAATATGCGGCCAAGTGCATTCAGATCGGCGCTGCGCAAACGGGTTTATATACACTGCCAGTGTTTAGGCATCTTATATCATCGTACAGCTAGCTGTCACTGTGGAGCATAAAGTAGCACATGCATCCCATTTATGTTTCTAAATTTCAAGCCATCCAAAGCTGCACAAGTTGTGCTACCGTGCAGAACTGCCACATATTCTAAAACAGTTCCTCAGTTGTCCAATGGGATGTGCTATGAGAATGAAAGAGAAGGTCTGCCATTATATAAATCAATCTGCTCCCTTAGGGTGGCATCTGTCAGTTTGACCTGCCCATATCACCTGTGCCTTTCCTACCAACTTACCATCTGCACTAATTGCAGGAATGACTGTAAATTGGCATTTGTCTCCCCAACCTAGCACTGATATTTGTTTCGCCCCAGATGGGCCCCAAGTACGTTTTTGCGAAGGCAAAAGATACACTGGTTTCATCCAAGTTGATGAAAAGTGCAGGAGGGATGTTGAATTTTCTTACACTGAACTCTTCTGAGAAACTCTCAATGAAGCCATTGGGCAAACTTCTGGCTGCTTTAGTGATGGTCCTGTACTTAAGTCCTATCTTCAACAGGAACTTCCTGTACCAAGACTTCTAGGGCACCCATGAGATTTTGTACTTCAAAAAATCCAAGTACCATAGGCATTAGTGAAAGTGGGACCAGCATTGCCTGCCAGAAGACACAGTAGGCTGTATGGTACTTTCGTGTTGTTGTTTTTGGACTGCTGCAGCTCACCACATGGATGACTGGGCTTTGGACAACACTTCTTCTTCCCAGGGGTCACCTGTTTGGTGGGTCTCTTTTTTTCCAGCTGTTTCTTCCATGTGCAGACAGTGGAAGAGGTCAGGGGTTTTGCCATTAGGATTTGCAAAATACACTGGGCATATTCTCCATTACCCAGCCACACGTATCTTTGATCGATAACTTTTGGGAAGGTTGCAGTGAAAAGAATAATCCCTTCACCCATGTAGGTCTGTGAAGCTTTGAAAGCCACTTACATCACCATTCTTGTCCTCATTCACCTTGTGACCCTCTCCTTGCGTGCAGCCTTTTGCACCCAGTGCAGAGCCTACTGGTAAGTGAGGAGGAGTTGCTGGCTCTCGCTCATTTCCCTTAACAATACGCTGTATTTTAGCATACAGCTCCCGCTTCATTCTGAACTCTCGGCTCATTCTTCCCCATTGCCCCTTTCTGCTAGGTTCTGGCCATGGCAAACCCCATTTCTTGGCAATGCCCTCTGCCCTTTCCTTCTGCCTGAGAGCAGCAGTTGTTTTGGCTTCCCTCTCTTCAATTATTTGTTCTATCCTTTCATCTGACATGAGAGATACCTGAATACCAAGAAAGTAATTGTTTTTTAAGCCAGATTCACAAGTGACTAATTATAGTGGCCATGAGATACAATGTACATATACTTACTTGCTGCGTGAATGCCAATAGGCTTGATTGTTTCAACGGTTTTGCACAAATTTTAGTGTCCTCCTTTGTAAAATTCCACTTCTCAGCTATTCGCAATTCAATGAATACGAGCTGTACTTGTATTAATTAACGATTATTGATATATGAATTCGTAATTATAATTCGTAAAAATAATTGCCAGGCTTATTTTAATAATTCGAATCTGTATTTAACTTTATTTATACAGTAGATGTACAGCACTTTCTGGGACGTCCAACCTTTTGTACCAAAGGAAATTTGTAGTCCTCTTTAGGCCTTATGTGGTGTGTCAAAATATAGTATTTGCCGTAATCATTGAGAGGTCTTTTAAGGTATCTTCACACTGCTGCCACAAACCTGCAACACTACCTACACTTGCATTCTAGTGGCATTGGCACTGGTATTGTTTTGAAGACAGGCTGAGAGGGCATGCTGACAATTGGTGTTGCAGTTGAAGCAAAGCTTGATGATTCAAAAGGCCAAAGTGTAAAAGGCAGGGATGCAAACGAAATTGTAGAAGACATATATACTGAATGTGTGGTGGGTATAAATGGCACGGATGTAGAAAGCATGGGTGAAGAACAGGAGATATGGGTGTGCACAGAAAGCATGAGTAGTTCTAGAAAGCATGGGTATAGAAGACATGGGTGTAGAAGACATGACTGTAGGAGAGGATGGGTATGGTTGCTGCCAAGTAAGGAGGAGTGGATAATGCATCATGCAGCTGAAATGGAAAGTAGTTTTGCTTCCCTGACTGCATAGAATTGTTTGCAATGGAAGGCTGTGGTCGTTCAGAATCGCTTCATTTCGTTTTTGCTTTTGGCTCAACAGTGCTTGAGGTACAATAAGACCAGGTGATTAAATACACAGTAGCAGCTGGCACTATTGCAGCTCTACTGTCGCCTACATGTACATGTATATGGTATAGCACACGCGCTGCAGTGAAACATGGTATTACAATGTATTGCATCGTTTTCGGGGGCCCATGGCTCATCTGCACATTGTTTAACTACATGTATTGCCATAATAGGTAAGACAGGTATCATTGAACAGAACATTAGAACTCTTCTTTTACATATCAAATTTGATGCATTTTTCAACACTCGTACAGGTGTACTTGGAGAAACTTAGTACTCATGGCAGCAAAAATAAGTAGAGTGCTTGAATAGATATGTTATGTGGGAACAAGTGTAAGAAATTTGAAAAGAAATGGTTTTAGATACATGTATGTTGCTTTGTGTAAACTACAATTTTTATAGTGATAAAATTATAACCCACATGCTAGACACTGTTCCATCCCATATCGTTGCTTATAGTTAGTTAATTATGCCTGTTATGATGCTGTCATCGCAGTAAACCTTCAATTTAAAACATAATTTCATAGGCATCCAAAAGTACCAACATATCTTTGAATTTGAATTTCAAGTTACCTAATGTAATCAAGATACCATGACCACTCATTTCAAGTTAATAGTATCTTCGCAATGTACTTGGGAGGATTTGGGGGGTGTAAAGTTAATTAGCTATTTACATGTACATGTACACACGAGGATTAAATAATTCTATTTGGATAGTGTTTAGTCCAGAAGAGGCCAATCAAATCAGAAATTCAGTTTCAGTTTGTAACAGTAACATTTGTAAGATGGTACAGTACATGTACATGTGTATGGTGTTTGAAACCAACTGGTCTATAAAGGAAAGGAAATTGGTACTTACAGCATGTCTCCAATTTCAATTTTTTGCTCAATAATAAATTCATATCTAACTTAGTTGGATTTATTTAATCTATGTATGTTTACAAGTATTGTTTTGTAATCTCCCTTTAGAAAAGTATACACATATGTGGCATGACCTCAAAACAGCTAATCACTGGAATATTTCAAGACACTCTTGTTTTTTTTTGTTGTTGTTATGTCAACCTTGAATTGTCATACTTCATATCATTCTATGTTGTATTTTGGATGTGTGTAGTTTATTGAAATATGGATGTGACTAGGGCCATTACAGCGTTTGGCAGTGGAAAATTTTAGAGGAAGGCTTTGCAAAGCCTATACATATATATAATAACCAACACACACACACACACACAAAACAACAGCTTCTATATTTGATTTCTGCATAAGTTAAGGCACAGATTGGCCACAATCAACATGGAACACACCTGTAATTTAATTTGCCCCATTCCAAGCTTTATACTTTATATCCTCTCTCTCTCTCTCTCTCTCTCTATCTCTCTCTCTCTCTCTCTCTCTCTCTATCCACATTCTGTTTAATAACAATAACTGTATTACCTATTTGTTAGCTTCTTTATTTTATGCAATAAGGAGCAAAAACAGCACCCATTAAAGTTTTCTACCAGAAAGATTTAAAACAGAATTTAACGCCACAAAATATATATATGGACTACTCCACAATGACATGCATACAAAGTACACTGCAATAGCCACCATTTACCGATATGATCACATTAATGAATCGAACAGCATGTTCATTTCCTCTGTGTTGTAGTATACAAGCTCAACCCCACCATCTTGAGAGCTTCTTCTAATTTGTTCATAGTGGCATTACAGCCATCACGTTGCCTCCATTTAAGAAGCATCTGAAAGCACTGTTCATACATGGTTTCCATTTTATTATTAGATTGAAGAATGGTTATTTCATCATCAGTAAAATTCAAATACTTCGCTAGTTGCTTCCATTGAGCCTGAATGCCAGGACACTTAGTAGCAATTTTATGCAGCATTTCATTTTCAAGAACCATACCCAAACTTTTAAAACTATCTTGAAGAATTGCTGAAATAAATAAATATTCATTATTGCATAACCCACATATCCATATTTGGTAGGTAATTAAATTAAAAGTGAGTCTTATCAATACTAAAAAATACTGACCTGAGGGCCTAACAATACCACATTCATTAACAATAACAAAGACACTTGCACAAACAAAATATACTTACTTTTTGGTGAAGATAACCTTGCAGCTGGCACTTTGTGAGCATGGAGGTCACAATGACGATAAAATTGAGCACCTTCCAATGGAACAAAAGGAAACATATGAGGATGGTGTTCCTTGGATTCCACACACAGTGGACAGGCAACAAGCATCTCGGGACATATACCGTGCCAGTCCTTAATCAGCTCTGAAAAACCCTCAGTTAGATGCATAATCGTAGACCATATTGGACCATAATCAGTGCTAGAGGTATCAGACGATTTTTCATCAGTGACAACAAAGGTGATGCACCCTGTGTATGGACGACCATCTTCAGGCATCAAAAGTACAGAGATCAACTGATTACAATAATGTGCTAACATTTTGTATCTTGTAATTTCAAAGACATCAGTCCTTTCTGAGCAACAAGTTAGTAGCCTCTCAAAGAAGGTGGGAGGGATGAAATCAAATGCATATACCAACAGAATGTAACGACCACAGAGAGGGAGATTCTGAAAAATATTACCAAATGTAATTTTGTCTTTATCAATTTCAGCAAGCAACCAAGGAAACATACATGTATAACCCTTAGTGGATCTAATTCTAAACGCTAACTTAAAAGAAAAAAGCAATTGAACCGTTTCGTCCAAGCCACAATTTCTGGATACACCCAAAGGTTTCCACAGTTCAAGAAGATGATCTACATCAATGGTTCCAGTGGATGTCAAGCCATGCAAGGCAACATTAACTACATATTGATTTTTGGAAGATTTTCGCATTATTTGTGTAAGACGTTCACAAACATCATGTCGAAATATTTCACGTAAAAGGCTTATTAACCAAACAGTATCTAAATAAATAGTCTGTCCAAAAACATAAACTTCACCTCTAACATGTAAATTACCTATGAAACTTTCGAATTCAGGTTCATCTTCAACAAGCCTCATCAAACGCATCATTTTTATTGATGATTGGTGGGTAGAGGTTGCTCATCTTTTTCAAGAGATACTCTTCTGAGGACGACCAATGGGGTTTAAGTTCTTCAAAAAAAGCAGATAAGTTATGCTGTGTTGGAAGCTCCTTAATTTTCTTGTGAAGATCACAGTGACCGTCCAAATCATGAGCATTAGAAATGATGAAAATCTGCATTGAGCATTTAATGAATTCTATATTTGGTAAGGTATTGCATCTGTATTCACACTCAGTAATTACCCATGAATTGCTATCACTATGCTCACCATATTGCCTATTAAAACTATTGAGCACCTCCAGTGTGAGCTTTTCCACATTGGCCTTAATGGCTTGGGCATCATTGGGACGTCTGTCTGCATGTGTACCAATGATCCATACAACTGGTGTGCCAATTTTGGCTATCACTGCCCTAAGCCAAGTGCCAATATTGTCTTCAAAATATTTCTTATCGTCAATGACATATTCACTCATGTCAAAAACCAACCAAATTAAATTCCCAGGGGACAAAAACATTTGATTCATCATGGCATAACACTTCTCTCCAGCAAAATCCCATAAGTTAATTGCATACACCTTGTCCATTTTTCTAAAGGCATAAGAATACTGATTAATCCCAACTGTGTGGTCTACCACTTCCTTATCAACTGGTGTGATGTACTTATCTCTGTCAACCAGGGTTTTCACCAAAGAAGACTTCCCTGAACCACACTTCCCCAAGATCAGTACCCTAAGAATGCCCTTGTGTTTACTTGCGTTCGACTGTGTTTTGATCAACTCAACTAACTTATAATGCGAACTGCACAGAGCCTCATCTATTTGTATTGGGTTATCATGAATGGTGAAGTGAGTGAGATAATTGATCAGGCACTTGGCCTCATCTGGAATCACCTGGATCCTGTTGTTATTGAGTGTGAGAGTGCGTAGGTGAGGCTCAGGTGAACATAGCTCGGGAGAGTACAGCACAAAAGGGAAGAACTTAAAATAGTTATGGTGAAGTTCTAATCGATGTAGAGAATGTAGTTTTGAAAAGGAGGGAGGAAGGGATGTCAACAAGTTAAAACTGAGACCAAGTACTCTCAGATTAACAAGCTCTCCTATTGCATCAGGCAACATCCTGATGCTGTTATTGTCAAGAAACAAGTCTTTGAGGTTTGAAAAGAGACAAATGTCACGAGGAACAATAGCCAGCTGGTTATGTATCAAATTTAAATTCTCAAGCTTACGACACTCAAATAGTGTTGCAGGGAAGTAATCAAAATTATTAAATGAAAGGGCAATAATCTGAAGTGATTCCTTGTGGTTCAGCAACTGATCTGGAATGCTTGTTAGCCTGTTATGCAAAAGATTTACTACTTGCAGTTCATGACAAGAATCCCAAAATGTTTCCCGATGATTAATCTCTGTCAGTGATGTGTTAGAAATTGTAAGCAATGACGGGTTCTTTGATATGTAGCAATAACTGCCACACTGGAGCTGCTTGCACTCTACGTTGTGATGAAACTTTGTAATTTCCTTGAGAAACATGAAATTGTCTAAGGCTAGAGTAGAAATATAATATTTGTAACATTCAAAAGGAGTAACAAAACAGCCAACATACCGATAGTTGGGAAATGGTCTGAATAAACTGGACCTCCATCACCTGGTTCTAGTGCAAAGATACATGCATCTACCTGCAAGCAATTACTGAAGGTAAATCATCTCTGTTAAATGCTCACAAAGCCTTTCCTGTTCATATGCTGATGCGAATACAACAAGAGAATATGTTGTAGCTGTATTTATGGCCATCACTATCCGTAAATAGGTAAATATAGGTGATCAGAATTAAATAACAACAACTCTGCAGATTTTGGGGGGCATGCAAAATAATATGTGTAGGTAGAGAGGTACACAGCAAGTTAGTTTACAGTTGACTTTACTAAAGTTGATTTAAGCCTTTCCTATGCAAATGGATAAATGCAATGTTGATATTTCTGTTATTACTGTCTCACGTTTATTGGCTGCAATTAAAGTCACGACTGGTGAAATGTTATGATTTCAAACCAGCACCTTTCTGACTTAGATAAGGCACTAAGTGGTAACATACAGAACCACATCTGGTGGGATACTTAACTTTCGACCTTACAAAAACAAAATAATATACCTCATTCACAATAAAAACTATGTTTTTAAGTCAAAACATTCCACTTCCAACAAAATCAAACATCCATGTTTTCACTGAAATGCATCGTTAGATAACATGCAGCAATGAGACAAACCTTGTTTCTAGTGACTATATCTTCATAGCAGAGTTCCTTGTTTCCTTCATATTCTATTTCAGCTGTACAATTCTGAAAAAAAGTTTTAAAGTGTTAAAATGAAGCTACATATGTATGAGTGATTACAGTACAATATTGTGACCAGGGATGATGAGATGTTCATTTAGAACTGAAGTATCATAAACACTAATGTTTGGTACAACTGACTTCAAGACAAGTGTGTTCTATATAACAGTATCTCAATGAATGTCAATAGTTTGACAATTGCACCCTTTATTGCTAATTGACCTCTAGACAACAAAAACTCAAAAAACACATACATTGTATGGTTGTACCCAATCCTTTTTTTTAAATGCATAACTCAGTCTTAAAATAGAAACCAGGTATATATCCGCTTTATGCATGCAATATAACGAGAGAAGTGGTACTGAGCAAGGTATGCTAGCATATATCAAGACCACAACACACATGTACATATGTGTTAAATGCCTGTATATCATACCAATTGAGTCTTACCCACATGTCTGCCATACCAAACTCATGTTCACCACCTTTATGAACAACTCTACAAATTCTCCCTGTAGTAAAAAAAAATCAAACTGTTTAACATGTTCTGCTCCTAATGAGTAACCCATTTCCAATTATTCCATCATTGCAATCACTTACACATACAATGTACATGAATTTGATCAACCATTAGTCTAGAAATAAACAATAAAGATTTTTGCAATCCTATATAGTGTCCAAGCACCACCAAATTTCTTGCAGAGAAGGTTTAGTTCTTTTTGTCCCTATAATGGTACATGTAGGTAGTTTTTGATGCACATCAGCTATCACCTGGGTCAAAAGTGGAAGGAGGACTGTCATGCAGGTACCTAGATTGTATACCAAAATCTAAAAATCATTTACATGTACGTTGACTATTGTATTGTCATTAGTACACTCTCTAGAACAATGTGTATAAAAAGTATGTAGAGATAGCGGTATCCCAAAACTAGATGTAGACAAGTAAATGTGTATGGCATATTTAGCTTCAGTTCATTTACCTGTTTATGGTACAATATAGCAAATGCACAAGACAATTATTGCAAAAGGAACAAACCTCCCATCATCAATCTACATGTGTAATACACATTGCAACTACACATCAATAAATCAACCGATCTCCAAATTAATTGGACCACTTTATATTTATGGGACATACCAAACTACTTCTATAGTGGCAGTCAAAATTAATCACAATACATCTATGTGCATGCACCTGTGGATGTTTGGTTTGAGAATTTCTCAGCACAAATGAATCTTTGGCCTTTAAGCATTTGCACATAGCACATCACACCACAACTGCACAGCACACACTGCACAGCACACACTGCACAGCACACACCTACACAGCACACACTGCACAGCACATATCTGCACAGCTGCAGCCAGCACTCAATTACAGCTACATGATTTGCAATATGTGGAATAAATTGTTGAAAACTACACGATGATCAGTTTTACATTTCTGCATGTTGAGAAATATGAAGCAGCCTGATTAGAATAGAATAGTGGCAAAACCAATTACTCAAGTCACAATAGTTATGTAGTCATAAATGATGATAACATTAACCCCTCAACTTACCTTTAGCAGATGCATTAGGATTTCCTGTCACAAGAGCACCAGCAAACAAGCCGACTAGGGTGTATTTTGTGCTTCCAAGTCTAAGAGGAATTACATTCCTAAGAAGAGAATAATACATAAATTCAATCAACCCAATTTCAGTGTATCATTACCAACATTCCTGTATAGGTACAGTTTGAAAATGAAATTACTCTGCCCCCAAGGCCAAGCTCTCTCCTCTAAACTTCCTTTCTTTTGCATGCAGGAAATGCAAGAGGCAGTGTTATCACTGAAAACTTTTATGTACCCAAAGAACTGCATGTACTGCAATGTCAGCGGTGTTTCTGTGCATAAAACTATTACAATGTATATAAGTTACTAGCGACAAATCCTGAAATCCAAGTAACTTAGACACTGGGAGACTAATGCATTTGCAACTTGTAATCTGATTGGATCAGTTTCTGTCCAGTGTAATACATGTGAATTCAACAGCACATGACATGCCACTTACATTACAATATGATCATGCAAAATTCTATGCCATCACATCATTATACATATGCATTTGGAATGTCTTTTGGACAGTTACTACCAAACATAGCATGCCTTTGGTTTCCTATCCCAAATACTAATTTATGCATGTCATGTTTTTCTACAATCACGACTGTTAGAACAAAAATTAACGAAAATCAAATCATTCACCTTTCTCGCTCAAATGTGAAGGAAGTTTGCATAACACACTGAAACTGGTGTGTCTGGAATCCTCCATCAAGGTGACAGTCAGAATTATAGTGCCTATAGCAAAGATCGTAGACCTCCTCCAGCCCGTTAGAGCACGCATCATGAATGCAACGGAATAAAAACCCTGTCACAGGTGTCAGGCATATGTCGCACAATATGATTGGTGCTCTGTAGCCTGCATGAGGGTTTTGACAGTGCACATGTACATACATATCTGTGAGCACAAGCATGTCAAATGTAAGATTATGCTAGCAAGTAAGCTTACATGTAGGTACATGTACATGCACACATCAGGGTATGTATGCATGCAGGATCCCAAAGATTTAAAAACAAAAATACTAACTATTCCCAGGGCCAACATGCTCTGTATGATCCTACACACCGTGATCCAACATATACCTACTAGCACTGGTCCATGTACTAGCGTAATTTGTCTCATACCTGTAGGCCCCATGTCAAGTATACGGATCTTCTCTAACTCTCCTCCAGCATGGGAATACACCTTTTTGGTTCCACAGTCCCACCTAACCTCAAAAAGTACATCAATCTCTGACGGATGGTTTCCACCTACTTTCCAGCAATTAACCACTACTCCAGCCTCAACACAAATCTGATTGTGCTTTTGAGCAATCTTGGCTACCTGACTGTTCCATAGGTCTGTGTGGTCATAGCTATGGTCACTTGCAAAATGGAATGTGACAGCGCTGTTTGATAAGGATGAGTGCTGAAGTGCAGCTTTGTCAAAGTAAAACACACGAATGCCTCTACAGTCATGACAGAAGTCATCTGCAAGAATGGACAGTTGTGAAGAATTTAAAGTACCATAGCTGGAAGGTCTGTGCACCTACATTATTTTATACTTATGGTTTTTAAATGGCATGAACTCACCACCATCCATAACGTTCACATGGCGCGCTTCACTCTGCACTACTACCATCCGCCGTATCAGCGGTATCACAAATATTGCAGCGATAGTGATCAGAGCCACCAGCACCCACAATGGTCCGTCAGTCTGTAAGTCACACTGTTTTATAGAGGTTGATTTCATATAATCCATGTGCTAAATCATGGCTAAATGCAGGTCTCCCATACATGTAATAATGATAATAAATTATGCATACGGATCAAGAGAATCGCGCAACTTTGTAACGAACAAAATCAGCCATGCTGTTTAAATCTAGGCCTATTAATTATTATACTTCAAGGAGTCGCAAGTCCCAACTGCCTGAACTGTACACAAGCCAGCTGGCCGCGTAATCGAATTGACTGAGAGCTTGCGTCTATCGTCAAAATCGATCGTCGTGAGCCCACTAGAATAAATGTCAACGGCTTTTTTTTTTTTAAAGCAAACTAGGCCTAGTTACTACTAAGTAGCCTAGTTAGCAGATGTGTACAATGAGACAGACATTTAAAAATTAAACGTACCATTGGTGATTTGCGATCAGAAAGCAATTACACAACAAGACCTTTCGCCCACCACAGCCTACTACCTATGGTTCACCAGCTTGGTAAAACACATGAATACTGTTATCACTGATACAGGCTAATAAAAACATACCGAATATAGAGATAACATCTCTGTCAAGCCGGCCATGCGACAGTATTGTTAATTAGTTAATTACATCATTACCGATATACGATAGGAGGGATTACATCATATCACCGCTACGCACGCACATTACAACGTAGTAGTTCGTCTGCACACTATGTGTAGCGGTAATTAGCCCATACCAACTGCAATGTGATACATGATTCAACAAGCATAATACTACATTGGATTCTGTTACACTGTTCAGAGATATGATATCAAAGGCTAGCCCCCAAATTGATGCGCCTCCACATACACTCCGTAGGTCCGATATCATGTAATCTGGAGTGCATGGCTCTCCTACCAGAGAATTCTTTTGCAGCAACTCCACATTGACATTGAATGCAATACTTCCAGCCAGACATGTTGCACAATTACTAGCAATGCAACATTGTAGCCGTATCTCTGTGCTCTCTCTGTTTTTTGAAGGCTGTTTTAGTATTATCAAAAAACAAAAATTAACTTGGGGTTAGGGTTAGGGTTAGGGTAGCCACCTCTCCACAGAAACCGTCCTCAAGACACATTTGGAGAAGATGATGGATGAACTGGAGGTTTGTAATTGTTATAATATTCTTCATTTGTATTACATGTGTAATATTCTCATTTTCTAACTAGTAGTAATAGTGAAATGTTAGTCAGATGCAAAAAAAGCAACGAAATAATACATAGAATACATACATAGAATACATACATAGAATAATTAGTGTCACTGACCTCAAAAACAAGACAATCCTCACTACCCCTGACAGAGTCCGCATTACCTCGCTGTACAGTTACAGTGAGGCATTGAAGTAGATACAAAAAGGACTGCACTTCCCCTGACACCTTACAAACACGACAAGCAAGATCCTTTAGGAATGAAAGAGTCTGTTTTCCTGATGTTTCTATGACAACTGGAGCAAACAGATACCACTCATTCCACCACCCCCACCCCCACCATCCCCACCCTATCAGTGCCAATTTCATGGTAATACTTTATACATATACATCCATTTAGTAACCATACACATAAACTCATGCTTGTGAAGCATAGCAACCCCCAAATTAAATTAATTTGATGCCAGTAACCGTATTGTTATGTTGAGCTGATTATATGCTAATGTCTCCTGCAATACAATTTGTAGATGTATCTTAGGCCTAACCTCCCTCCATCCTCTCCCTCCTTCCCTCCCTCCTTCCCTCCCTCCTTCCCTCCCTCCTTCCCTCCCTCCTTCCCTCCCTCCTTCCCTCCCTCCTTCCCTCCCTCCTTCCTTCCTCTTTCTCTACCCTCTTTTCCCTACCCTCCTTTCGCTTCCTCCTTACCCTCCATCTCCCTCCCTCCTTTCCAGGGCTCCCTCCTTCCTTTCTCTCCCTCTCCTTCCCTCCCTTTCCCTCCCTCCATTCCCTCCCTCTCCCTCCTCCTTCCCTTCCCTCTCCCTCCTTCCTTTCCCCTCCCTCCCTCCCTCCCTCTTTCCCCCTTTCACAAAATATGTGCTTATGATTTATTTGGATTACAAGGGTGGTGGTGGGGAGGGTGTAACTATTTGCAACAATGTAAGCACAGCAGCCTTGTATGCTCAATATTGGTGTGTGCAGCATTCAACAAGAGGCATTAGTCTCAGTTCCAGACCCTGATATGTCACAGCTGCAAATGAATAGCAAAGTTAAGCAACACAATACACATTCCAATGAAGCCTAGCCTGTGGTGTGCATGTCATTCAAAGAATAACTCTGTTAGGGGTTTTGTAGGCAAGAGTTACATATGGAGCCCTGTACATGATTTGGTAGTTGACTTGTGAGCACCTGCCACCTGAGTCAGCACATGTAAGTATATGTGTGTATGTGTGATGGGGTGTAGAAAGGAGGGTTTCATGGGTGCAGTGGCTAGCTAGCTGCCTATATAGCTAAATCTCTGTCCAGTGCCCAGACCTGCTCCTCTAGGTATATATATGGATGCTTCCTTCTTCTGCAAGCAATCAAGTAGGAACCTTGCAACATGTACAGAGAACTCTTCATACATGTTCATATGGAGTATATTACTAAATGTATGTGAATATGGATATTTAAATGGTATGCTTACATGGATTCTGGCCAGAAGGTCATTGGCATCTCAACAGGATCCCCAGCCAGGTGGTGTTCAAGAGACAACAAGACATTTTATTTAACATCATTAAGTCAACTGCATACTAATATACTGACATTATAATCATTGAAGTTGTTTCACATACACATGTAGATTATAATTATGTATTATATTGATTGGCAACCTTTGGCCAAGATCTTACTGTCTTGCCTATCTTGGCCACGAACTTTTGGCTGGGACCAGGTGAACAAGACAAAAGGGACATGTGATCTTTCATATACATGTACACATATACAGGCTAGTTTGTTACTATACTGAAAGAGTAACAATAACATTGATACAGTTACTTAACGCCTCTCAAAATAAATGTCTCTAACTGCACGCTCTCGTGCTGATGAATGTCCTTGGGCAGAATGAACAAGTGGCTTGACTTTCTGTGAATGCATCATTGACACAGCAGTGGGCTGAGGAGCTCGTGTGCTGTAGGATAAAAGAACAAAATTGGGTTACTGCATTAGTGGATTTAGAACTAGCATGCATCTGCAGACTTTTAAGGCCTCCATAGACTAGGCAACATGTTGCCTGCAACTCAAATGAATACAAGTAAAAGCTCAGTAAGCTAAAGTTTCACTCATATTAATTAGTGTTGTATCACCCCACCAGGTGGATGGAACCATCATTTTCACAGGGCAACAATAATTTACATCACCCTGCAACAATAATTAACATTACATCACCAATTCTGTTGAAAACACATGCAAAGAGAACAGGCAACAGCCACAAGGGCAATGTATGAGGAATGTCAAGAATGTATGAATACTTCAATGTACATGTATCATAGCATATACATCAGCTTACAATGCTTGTGAACAGTGTATCTTCAGTGAGATACCAGGAACTTTTTCTACTCCTCCTGAATAATCCTTGTAGTAATTTCGGTGTTTCTGAGCATGCTGTGGAATATTATTAACAGAATGAAAATGAAGTACATGCATGTATCTGCGTATTAACACATTGTACAAGCACCAAGCCAAGGCAAGATGCCCATGACATTTACCCATTACAGTCCTCGCTCGATCATAGACAAAAACTAATATATCACATACACATGTACACTGTATACAGCTGTCTATCCTCTTCCTCCTTCCCCATCACTCCACTATCCACATATTCTGCTAACCCCTTGCCTGCCTTAAGCTCATTTATTACAAACTGCAGAACTCTATTGGATATTTCTTGATTTATATTGGTAACCAATATGAAAATCAATACATGTAAATGGATATTTTTGCTAGGAATATGATCAATGCTTTGGGGTCCCTACACGTATGCCTACATGTATTGCAAAAGCTAGTTTTTTCATTGGATATATGAAAAGAAACTAATGGTGAGGCAAGAGGTCAAATAAGATGAGCTGTGTGTGGGACTTATGTCATATTTTTGCCCATAAAATATTTTATTAAGGGTGGAGCTGGATAACGAGAATATCTTAACTGCACTCATTGGCAGTACAAATGAGCTAGTTACTTTTTTGGCTTCATTTTCAAAACATCTCTTACAATGTATACTTACTACCATTGTACCACTGGTGACCCAATCCTTGCAGAAGCTACCAGCATTTGTATTCATATGAGAGAAATAACGTGTTACATGTATAAATATAATTATACATTGTACAAGATATACGACAAAGTAAAATACTCTATCTCCTCTAACATAGTAAAGCTGATTTATATACCTGATTCAGAAGAAATATTTCTCCTCGACGTTGTCCACTCTGAAGACTGTAAGAAAGTGGCTGAGACCAATGGTTCCTTAAGTTAGCAGCAGGCCTTTGAAAGAAAAATAATGACATGAGCACTAGCATTTGTACATTGCATTATAAACGTTGCAGTGACTGATAGATTATGCACCAGTGATACATTTGCATTGCATCCATGCTATAAAACTAATCTTGCTTTGTTTATCACCTCTATACATATATACATGTACTTAAACACAAAGCATATGCATCACGTAGAATCATACAGTTAGATACATGCAGTGTGTGCTCAAAACAGTGCACTGAAATACATCATTATGCAATATGAAACATCACATAGTCCATCTCGACTGTGCAAAACACTCTGATCATAAATATTGATTGCATCCCATTACATTCCTGTACAACCTAACAATTCAGAAGAGCAGGAACAGGAGCACATGTAAAAGGTAGGGAATAAACAAGCTGAGACAGAAATGCAAACATCAGTCGTACAGGTAATGTCCCTTTGCAGATGTAAAGTGGCAACCAAAACTCTTTGAGAGATGACCATATGGCTGGAGTGTATATTCAGTATATTTGGCATTTACATGTTTGTTCAAAAGTAACTTCACAAGTTGGGGGCATTGGATAGCTTGCTTTTGTCGTAAGAACTGATATATCACTGAAACATCCAATGCTCGTTTGTTAGCAACATATTTGAATACATGGTGGTGAGATTACTATATGTAGTACATGCACATGTGCATGTAAGCTATCATACCGGTATAGTGAACTACATATATGGCAACAATGACAGACACCTTTACAAACCATGTAATTCAGATTTAATTATAAGTTTTTATTTATTCATTGCCTATTGTAGACCTGTTTAGTTTTAACAGCTTTATAAATCATGAAATTTGCTACTAAATGCAATTACATTTACATACTTGTATTCATGTCATGTACCTTGTGAAAATAACTGTAGTTTGCCCTAACCAGTTTGCATCTCTATAGGATGGCTGTCTGCTGGTGTTCAAGCTTTGATCTCGGCTATAAAAATTAAAATGCAAGTGATAACAGGTACCCCACCCATCTGCTTCAGTAGTAAAACATCATCCCTCCAAATTAAGTATGTTCTGTAGACTTTAGTGAGCGCAAATTTTATACCACAGCTCTACCAACATACATGCAAACTACATGAAATGACAAAAAGTTTGAATTACTTACCTGCTTTGAATTTTATACCATACACTTATTAATGCATTAAATGATTAAAACCGGTCAAACAGGTCATTGTAGATTGTGGCTAAACATTACAGAATTAAACAACCCATTCTGCTGATTTTTGTACTAAATTTTTATGTTTGTAGTGTGTGAAATAAGTGTGCTGGTGCTTAAAAAATAAAGGCATTGAAGACATAACGGAAATTGCCAAACAGAAATTTGGTACAGATCACCAAGCAGACACAAGCTATCAGGAGGGCGATGAAAGGCAAAAAGCCCAGCTGGTTTATGAGAGAGGCCTTGCTCTTAGCTAACACCCACCTGCAAAACACTCATACATGCCCTAAATTGAAAGAAAGGATGACTTAATATATGTATACAGGTGGAGACATTATTGATGCATAGGCACAAGCACCCCATCACATTACTACTGCATGTATAACATTTTCTAAACCACAGCCTTTCAGCTACATTAGAACATGGCTTCCTTTTGCCAAGGTTTGTGCACCAAATGGAGAAGTGGGCTGGGTTTTAATAGTGGTGCTGAACTGGTGTCCGATTGCTTAGTAGTCATTGAAACTAATTCTTAACTGGATATTATAAATGTTCAGCTAGCTTGAAGATTGCATTTTATCCACCTTTAAATTTGAGGGAAGGATTTATACTTCCCCTCTTTGTGGAGCAAAGGATACGTTTATTGACGCTGGCGTACCTTTGCATGTGATAAAGTCTAGTAGCATTCCCATATGTTACGCCACATCTTTGGGTCATCGTTGGGCAAAATCCTCCGTACCTAGTACAAGGACGTACTGCGTGTGAATCACAACAGTAATTCAACTCGCCTTACCCCGGCAAATGTCCTGAATGTATAAATGGCGTATTCATAGTTCCGCGATCGTCCCAAACTGCACACGACATTTTTCACAGCTATCAGAAGCGTTTCTAGGCAACTAATTATTTCCGACGCTGACGCGACGACTATGACTTTCCAAATACACGGTAAAGGTTGAGAAACTTTTTTTTATTTTGGTTGTGATTTTATTTACGCCTACGTAGTAATGTCTGTTGATAGCTATACGAAAGGTGCGTTATAATTAGTGCGAGTGTACGTGCGATGAGCAGTAGCAGTCCGGGGTCGATGTGGATTTAATATTCAGATGATAAGGTCTATAGCGTTTTGACTAGCAGCATTGTAGAGTCTTTATACGTATATACTATACTACTACTGGCAGAATTGACCGATCAGGATATAGATGATATTGCTAAGGAACTGTGCAAATCGGAAAACTCCTTCTTTCGTGCTGGAATTCTACTAGGCTTACAGCCATCGGAGATTGATAGGATTCAGGTATGATTTGGTCTTTTTGAAGAAGTTCTTCACTTGTGGGTCATGCAACACAACTTGACTCTTGCTTACTATATCATAGCCTACATGATGTCATGAGCTTACCTGCATTTTAGATGTACACGTATGTGGGCTGGGATTGCTGAACTATGAATGGTTCAGAAGAGTAGGAACGTAAAAAGGATTATTATTATTATTATTTTTTTGGGGGGGGGGGGGGGGGGGGGGGGGGAAGGGTGCGTCCAATATATTTTTATATACGTAATGCCCAAGATTATTATTATTATTATGATTATTATTTTTGGGGGGGGGGGGGGGGGGGTGCCTATATGGCTTTTCAGATTCAAAATTTATCAATACCTTCTGATTGCCAATGTTTATAAAAGTATATAAAAGCAGCATTTGTGGCTGTAGTCAACCCAAAATGGTGAGTTTGGAGTTTGTACTCTATATTATTTCATACTGAGAGTAGTATTTTATTGAAGCGAATACCTCTTGCTATTTAGCACAATCGTAGAGATGATCTTTGGAGCATATACCTTGACATACTTAAAGCATGGCATAGAAATGTTGATAACATAGGCACTGAGAGGCTCCAGTTGGCAAGAGTACTGAAAAGAATTGGAATGGGTCGTTTGGCAGCAAATATTGAACCAAAAGGTAAATATGAGTTTTACCTTTTTTTGAGCATTTAACACAGTTCTATTTAATATTAGTGCAGGACAATCCTGGACCATCTACCTTCCTTGATCCCAGTAGGTACTTTTAATTGGTAATGCAATTTACATATAAATTATGTCTGTAACATGTATTTTTTTTTTTAAAGTTAGGAAAATGTTTTAAATTTCTGGATACATATAAGTGTTAAATAGGGCCCAAAGAAAAATAACTTTTATCCTGGGCTATTTATAGTTGACAGACTAATACATGTGTATGCACGTGTAATGTTTGTTTTCAAACCTGAAAATTCAAGGCAACAAATCCTGCATGAACTGGGTTATTTTGTGTATTCATTGGAGTGAGACAAGATGGCTTATTTGGTGCCTCATTTGATTATGCATCTTGTGCAGGTCAGGCCAAATTCTCTATGGAAGAGCTTGATGAGATATCACGAGAAGTGGCTGAGGATTGGCAGAGACTAGCCATTTACCTTCATGTTACACAGGATCGTATTGCCCAAATTAAATATGCCAGTGATGACATCATGACCAAATCATTTCGTTCCATTTGGTGGTGGTATGAACAGGGAAATGCATCTAGAAAGGATCTGGCAGATGCCTTGACTAAGATTAATAAAGGAAGACTAGCAAACAAAATATCTGTACATGCACATGTATAGAGGTTTTTATTTAGCTATCTATTTGCATGATTACATGTGTTAATGTATAAATATCAGTATGTGGAAAGTGTCTTTTAAAAGATGAAATAATACATAAACATGTATGTATATGTGGGCAGGACCCTGATACATGTTTGGTGCCTCTAAATTAAGCATTATGCTTTGATGATACGAGCAGCTGAAATTGGCATCGGACCTTGTTAAAAGCACCAAGTGATCAATCAAGCAACAACAAGGATGAAGATGTGGTTAGTCTTTGTCCACCATAATTATTAAAATTGGTCATTGAACCCTATCCCTTAATCTTTGACCTGCCAAATTTGATTCACCTTGGCAAAATGTCAGCTCTGCTCAAGCTATCGAGACGGTGTATTCAGCTTGAACGCCCTGGAAAGCAGCTCTTCAGGGGCTATGCTTCGAAAAGCGAGAAGGTGAGGTGCATACTTAAAAAACTTAAGGAGGACCTACATTTTGATTTTCACATGTACTAGTATCTTGTTTACCGAGAAGCAGTGCTCAAAGTATTTCATTGAATTGATATAGCTTTTGATTCCGCTATCGTTCTTGCATGCTTACTTTTAATAAGTCTGAATGTGTACAACCACTGTAGCTGTATGAAATGCTAGAATAACCGCAACGTGATTGTTCTATACAGACTTTCGACAAAATCCTCATCGCTAACAGAGGAGAGATTGCTTGCAGGGTTAGTTGTTGTGACACTGTAACTTAGCTGCTGTGTACTGTAATAACACAGCGTATAACATTGATGTTTAGCAGCTATTTCCACTAGGTTATGAGAACTTGCAAAGAGATGGGTATTAAGACGGTGGCTATCTACAGTGATGCTGATGCACAATCAGTAAGTATGACCACCTGAATGGATTCCTTCCTACAAGTTGGCTTCCTTTGTTGTTGCGAGTATAAGGTGCCCTAATTCCTCATTGAATCATACGGTTTGTAACCCAGTTAAAAAAAAAAAGAGGGGTTTTAAAACTTACAGTGCAGTGTTGTGGTGGGGGTGTTGTCCTGAGGTATAAAACTGAATTAACAATACATGAAGATGGTCATTTTAGTTTTCTACCTTTCCCTTCTCCAATTAATTTCTTGTTCTTAGTAACTAAAAGTAGCTGAGAAATAACTGATTTGCGATGTAACTTTGATGCACTAATTTTCTGAATGGCACATACCACACTTTCTAAAAAAATCTGACCAGTGAAGAATGTCATTTGCTCTGTTGTGGCCGTGCAAGGTCTGTTATACCTTGGGATTCAAAACCCACATCATTCTGGAAGAATGTCCAAATTCAGCATTGTGGTACATACTTTTAATCCTGGGATGGTGGATTTGTTTATCTGTTAACTGAGAGATACAGTTGAGCAAATATCAATTTTAAAAACAGCAGGGGTGACAGGTTACAACATCACTACTGCAAGAGGCTTTGCTTAATGATACATGTACACTTTGTATCTCTATATTCAATCAATGTTCTGCACATACCAAATTTAAAGCAAGTTGGACATTCTTCTATGTGTGTGCAAGCTTGGTAAGCATATGGACCAAATGCAAAACACCAGGTTTTGGTTTACCATATAGAAATTGTGCTGGTATATGCATGTATAACTAATTGCTCGAATAGAATTTAGAAGGGATATATCTTGTTTGCTACATGTACATGTATATTAGAAGTCGTAGTTACGATGTATGTTGGAGCAGTGTACCAATAGGCTGTAACAAATGACCTGATAGATTCGAGGTTGAGTTGCTGGAGACAGAGTGAGGATATTCGGGGGAAGTCGCCAGTGGGGTAAGAGGATCAGGATGGGGTGAACTGAGCATAGGATGAGGCCGTAGTGGGTGTTCCTGGGGAGAGGAGAGAATCTTGGATAGTAAAGGAAGTTGAATTTATTAAATCATTGGTGTGCATGTGCATTGCTATGCATGTGCATTGTATTCATTGTATACGTGTAGGTGCATGTAAGGATGGCTGATGAAGCAGTCAGGATTGGACCACCTGTAGCTACTGAGAGTTACCTCAATATGGATGCTGTTGTGGATGCAATTGAAAAGTCTGGAGCCCAGGCAGTGAGTCCATAGTGCAATTATTCCTTAATTCAAGTTGTTATTTTTAAAATTTGATTGCATTTCTTGAGAAGCATTGCAATTTGTAATTCAATGGATAGGAGAATTGGTCACTGACTTGCCCTATGTGCAAGGTTCATATATGAGCTACATGTACAGCTATTGTTTATGCATAGAGAACAATGTGAAATTGATTGTTATGAGACAATCCATAGTAGAGCACCACAACTTTTGCCACGACCCTCTCAAACCCTTTTCATTTTTCAGCAATCTGATAGGGCTCATTGAGATTAGTTATTATGCACAGTTTCACTTTCGGATACACTTCGGTTAATTGACAATATTTTGTCAACTTCGTAAGCGCCACGAAATTTTGTGATCACTATGACTGTTTTGCAAAGCTACAGTAATGTGTCCATAAGGTTTTGATTGAAACTGTTACTAACACTAGAATGCACTCACCTCATGGGTGTACACATATGTATGTGTTGTGTGAAAACCTTAATAAACTTAATATTTTGACTAGTTGTTTTACACTTCTCAAATTATCTCAAAACACCCCTATTCATTTCTCTATTTCAATTTAACCCCATGACAAGATAGGTTATAAAGTAGTTAATGCATTAAAATTAATTTTGGGTTTCCGTTCCGCTAGTAAGTTATAAATTGATTTGTGTCAAAAACATTATGTTTCTTTGAGCTGCCGCTTGACCACAAAGTTTACACAGATGTAACGATGCTATTAAAACAGACGTAACTACGATAGAAGGGCGTAGCCCAAGTTGCAAAAGAACGGGAAGGTCACGTTGCACGCTGCGCTACGCTTGCTAATATGCACTTTTAGCACGCATGACACTGCGTTACAAGCGGTTCAACCGTGACTACGGAACAGACCAATTTACGATCTAAAAACCATTCTATCGGGATCTACAAGACTAGCAAGATCAGCCTATCGCCGGTAGATACCAAGCGATACATACTCGAGAACGGAGTAGATACGCTGGCTTTCGGGCATTACAAGGCGCGAGAAATGGACGATAAGATTACTGCCGATTTTATAGAGTACGCGCAGGAAAACTGGGCCTAACTCAGTCACCGCGCGGAGGGGCGTAATAGACCCTCCGACGACCCTAGCCCTATCTTGGCAAGCGATTCGAGGCCTTATCAGCCTGGGTGAGCCTACCGAGCTGAGACGTCATAAATTATTTTTTTTGATTATTTGCAATTATAAGAATATGTACAGCTCCCATATAGCTATGGATCCAACGATATACGTTATACCCAGATCGCCGCTAGGACCCGGAATGCATGTCGTCTCTAAGTACCTGCTGAGCAAACAGCATGTTCCAGGTGTTATAAGAGGCCACAGACACGTCAATTTTCCCGATTTATTTGTAAGTGACCATGATGAGGTTAAGCCAGGATTTGCGAAGTGTGTCGACTGCAATCACTGCTATCCGAAAGCTATAGTTAACTGTGTAGATGGGGTCTGCGTGACGTGTAGATGCGTTAAGAATAACATGGAGGTAACTGACAAAACGCTTGCAGATATTAAGATTATTATAGATCAGGCCGAGTGGGTGGGTACCGACGACATATACGGAAAATTTTTGGATCGAACTCACTACGCCTTCATGGGCGAATATCACGAAGACGACGCTCAAAACCGAGGCATGTTTTGGGCGATAGACGGCTTTAAAGATAGCTGCGAGCTGTATTTCATAACGCCGCAACAGAGTGAGAAAATCGCCTTAGAAGGTGCAGAAAACGCTGTAAACTGGATGTTTCAAGGATGCGAAGATCCAGGCGTTTACGTGCGTAGTTGCCGCAATGGTTGGATCGACGATGTGGCTTATATAACGATGGCGAATTCGCTCGGGAACTACGTGTGGAGCGTTGACGCCAAAATATTGGTAGATATAGATGAGACTGAGATCGAGTGCAGTTACTGCCACGATAGAGTTCTGGTAGATAACCTGGTAGAGCATTACACAGATCACATTTTCAATGCTATGCCTGCCATACGAAATAGCCCCTATAGGAGCCTGCTTAATATATCCGTACTGCCAGTTAGGAAGAGCGTCAAGCACAGATACGTGATAGATTTTTATCGCAAGATTCCGCGTCCATAATAGGCTGCCGCGGCCTCCCGCGAGCTCGGCCTCCCGCGAGCTCGGCCTCCCGCCAGGGAAGGCATTTGATATATATTTATTTATTATTTATTATTATATATTTTTTTACTTCCCAAGATCCCGATATCCTCAGAAATACGATGCGATATCCACCGTACCTACATCACGTTTCAGAAAAAATTCGAATTACGTACGATGCATCGTATGCATTTTAAAATATGGAGGCATAGTTAAGGGCTGATTTACATCGAGTTGTCAGAGGTCATAGAAGATGTAGGTAGGAACCGATTTCCTGATGGAATGGCATACTACTATAATTGCTGTGCCGTCTGCTAAGATTGAGATAGGCGGCGAGTTGATATCAGATTTAGATAAGCACTACCATGCTATAAACGCTGATTTAAGCTGTGTCGCCGAGAGTAGGTAATACTGCAAGAATATGTTTGGCTAGACCGGCCTCCCGTTAGGATGGCTGCCGCGATCAGTTTTATATTAAGGATTACGTCGCGAAACGGACTCTACCTAGCGCGGATATTTATGCTTACATTTGAAGAGATTCTGGTCCTATCTATAGCTCCTGGAAGTGGTGGCTAGCCTAGTATATCGAGCTAATATAGGTTTCTCTCCGCCGTTCTGAGCAAGGCATTTCACCCTTGCCGGGGTGCACGGGAGGGCCTACCCCTGCCGAGATGGTATGGATAGAAGGCAAATCTTACTGCGTCTATAAAGGCGTCCGGGAACGTGTGGCTACAGTTGAGTATACGGGCTGTAATATTTCATCGAGTATACATGCAGAGTTGAGTACCGATTTCGAGGTATGGTAGTAGATAAAAAAATTCAAATTTGCGTGCCCTGCGGACGGCCATGCTCACAATCACAGCAATACAATGAAATTTAGGCTTTAGCACATCGATAATTTCGCATAGGTATAGAGCTATTTGCGATGCGTCTGCATGCCCTGCGGACTTGCGTTTTATGCCCTGGCGGACGACCCTAGTCCTGGCGAACGACCTCGACCTGCTATGCCCATGCCCATGCCCATGCACCCATACCCCTGCATGCACCCCATACCCTGCATGCACCCCTACCCCTGCATGCACCCATGCCCCTGCTATGCCCATGCCCCTGCTATGCCCATGCCCCTGCTATGCCCATGCCCCTGCATACACCCATGCCCCTGCATACACCCATGCCCCTGCATGCACCCATGCCCATGCATGCACCCATACCCATGCATGCACTCCTACCCCTGCATGCACCCATGCCCCTGCATGCACCCCATACCCTGCATGCACCCCTACCCCTGCATGCACCCCTGCGATGCCCTGAGGCTGCGATACTATCACGCACGTAGGCGAGCTAACTCGCCGCGTTCTGATACGAGTTTGGACTTGTAATATTATTTTTATATATATTTTATGCAGAAAACTTCGTATCGCACCGTGTTACGGCTATGAGGCTGCGATACTATCACGCACGTAGGCGAGCTAACTCGCCGCGTTCTGATACGAGTTTGGACTTGTAATATTATTTTTATATATATTTTATGCAGAAAACTTCGTATCGCACCGTGTTACGGCTATGAGGCTGCGATACTATCACGCACGTAGGCAGGCTAACTCGCCGCGTTCTGATACGAGTTTGGACTTGTAATATTATTTTTATATATTTTTATTATTTATTTTCGTATTTTGGATCGATTTCGTCCTCACCATAGCCTCATGATAGCTATGTTGATAGCCCTTTTGGTGCTATCCTTTGATGCTACCGTAGCCTCGATGATAGCCCTATGGTAGCCCTTTTGGTGCTATCCTTGATGCTACCAATAGGGCTATTGGTAGCCCTTTTGGTGCTATCCTTTGATGCTATCATAGCCTCGGATGATACTATCAGATGGGGTTATAGCCCATAAAAATATATGCCGAAACCGCTATCCGATCGTCAGAAGTATCCGAAAAACGCTAAATTTCGAGGGGCTAACCCCTAAAAGCACGCATCGCGGAATCGAAAAGAAGCCTCCGAACGTCGAAAAAATATCTACCGGGCGGCCAACGAAGTCAGAAAAGTTAACGCTCGTTGATCTACATTCAAAGCAGAGAAGTTTCAGCTCCTTCCTCTGCAAAAAACAGAAGCATTTTTGACACGTTTTCGACTGATTTTGATTTCAGATGATTTCGCGTGATTCTGACTTCACGAAAAATATTATTGTAGAACCATTATATTAATATTTTATTAATAAAATATTGGTATAATGCAGTTACAATAATATTTTTCGTGAAGTCAGAATCACGCGAAATCATCTGAAATCAAAATCAGTCGAAAACGTGTCAAAAATGCTTCTGTTTTTTTGCAGAGGAAGGAGCTGAAACTTCTCTGCTTTGAATGTAGATCAACGAGCGTTAACTTTTCTGACTTCGTTGGCCGCCCGGTAGATATTTTTTCGACGTTCGGAGGCTTCTTTTCGATTCCGCGATGCGTGCTTTTAGGGGTTAGCCCCTCGAAATTTAGCGTTTTTCGGATACTTCTGACGATCGGATAGCGGTTTCGGCATATATTTTTATGGGCTATAACCCCATCTGATAGTATCATCCGAGGCTATGATAGCATCAAAGGATAGCACCAAAAGGGCTACCAATAGCCCTATTGGTAGCATCAAGGATAGCACCAAAAGGGCTACCATAGGGCTATCATCGAGGCTACGGTAGCATCAAAGGATAGCACCAAAAGGGCTATCAACATAGCTATCATGAGGCTATGGTGAGGACGAAATCGATCCAAAATACGAAAATAAATAATAAAAATATATAAAAATAATATTACAAGTCCAAACTCGTATCAGAACGCGGCGAGTTAGCCTGCCTACGTGCGTGATAGTATCGCAGCCTCATAGCCGTAACACGGTGCGATACGAAGTTTTCTGCATAAAATATATATAAAAATAATATTACAAGTCCAAACTCGTATCAGAACGCGGCGAGTTAGCTCGCCTACGTGCGTGATAGTATCGCAGCCTCATAGCCGTAACACGGTGCGATACGAAGTTTTCTGCATAAAATATATATAAAAATAATATTACAAGTCCAAACTCGTATCAGAACGCGGCGAGTTAGCTCGCCTACGTGCGTGATAGTATCGCAGCCTCAGGGCATCGCAGGGGTGCATGCAGGGGTAGGGGTGCATGCAGGGTATGGGGTGCATGCAGGGGCATGGGTGCATGCAGGGGTAGGAGTGCATGCATGGGTATGGGTGCATGCATGGGCATGGGTGCATGCAGGGGCATGGGTGTATGCAGGGGCATGGGTGTATGCAGGGGCATGGGCATAGCAGGGGCATGGGCATAGCAGGGGCATGGGCATAGCAGGGGCATGGGTGCATGCAGGGGTAGGGGTGCATGCAGGGTATGGGGTGCATGCAGGGGTATGGGTGCATGGGCATGGGCATGGGCATAGCAGGTCGAGGTCGTTCGCCAGGACTAGGGTCGTCCGCCAGGGCATAAAACGCAAGTCCGCAGGGCATGCAGACGCATCGCAAATAGCTCTATACCTATGCGAAATTATCGATGTGCTAAAGCCTAAATTTCATTGTATTGCTGTGATTGTGAGCATGGCCGTCCGCAGGGCACGCAAATTTGAATTTTTTTATCTACTACCATACCTCGAAATCGGTACTCAACTCTGCATGTATACTCGATGAAATATTACAGCCCGTATACTCAACTGTAGCCACACGTTCCCGGACGCCTTTATAGACGCAGTAAGATTTGCCTTCTATCCATACCATCTCGGCAGGGGTAGGCCCTCCCGTGCACCCCGGCAAGGGTGAAATGCCTTGCTCAGAACGGCGGAGAGAAACCTATATTAGCTCGATATACTAGGCTAGCCACCACTTCCAGGAGCTATAGATAGGACCAGAATCTCTTCAAATGTAAGCATAAATATCCGCGCTAGGTAGAGTCCGTTTCGCGACGTAATCCTTAATATAAAACTGATCGCGGCAGCCATCCTAACGGGAGGCCGGTCTAGCCAAACATATTCTTGCAGTATTACCTACTCTCGGCGACACAGCTTAAATCAGCGTTTATAGCATGGTAGTGCTTATCTAAATCTGATATCAACTCGCCGCCTATCTCAATCTTAGCAGACGGCACAGCAATTATAGTAGTATGCCATTCCATCAGGAAATCGGTTCCTACCTACATCTTCTATGACCTCTGACAACTCGATGTAAATCAGCCCTTAACTATGCCTCCATATTTTAAAATGCATACGATGCATCGTACGTAATTCGAATTTTTTCTGAAACGTGATGTAGGTACGGTGGATATCGCATCGTATTTCTGAGGATATCGGGATCTTGGGAAGTAAAAAAATATATAATAATAAATAATAAATAAATATATATCAAATGCCTTCCCTGGCGGGAGGCCGAGCTCGCGGGAGGCCGAGCTCGCGGGAGGCCGCGGCAGCCTATTATGGACGCGGAATCTTGCGATAAAAATCTATCACGTATCTGTGCTTGACGCTCTTCCTAACTGGCAGTACGGATATATTAAGCAGGCTCCTATAGGGGCTATTTCGTATGGCAGGCATAGCATTGAAAATGTGATCTGTGTAATGCTCTACCAGGTTATCTACCAGAACTCTATCGTGGCAGTAACTGCACTCGATCTCAGTCTCATCTATATCTACCAATATTTTGGCGTCAACGCTCCACACGTAGTTCCCGAGCGAATTCGCCATCGTTATATAAGCCACATCGTCGATCCAACCATTGCGGCAACTACGCACGTAAACGCCTGGATCTTCGCATCCTTGAAACATCCAGTTTACAGCGTTTTCTGCACCTTCTAAGGCGATTTTCTCACTCTGTTGCGGCGTTATGAAATACAGCTCGCAGCTATCTTTAAAGCCGTCTATCGCCCAAAACATGCCTCGGTTTTGAGCGTCGTCTTCGTGATATTCGCCCATGAAGGCGTAGTGAGTTCGATCCAAAAATTTTCCGTATATGTCGTCGGTACCCACCCACTCGGCCTGATCTATAATAATCTTAATATCTGCAAGCGTTTTGTCAGTTACCTCCATGTTATTCTTAACGCATCTACACGTCACGCAGACCCCATCTACACAGTTAACTATAGCTTTCGGATAGCAGTGATTGCAGTCGACACACTTCGCAAATCCTGGCTTAACCTCATCATGGTCACTTACAAATAAATCGGGAAAATTGACGTGTCTGTGGCCTCTTATAACACCTGGAACATGCTGTTTGCTCAGCAGGTACTTAGAGACGACATGCATTCCGGGTCCTAGCGGCGATCTGGGTATAACGTATATCGTTGGATCCATAGCTATATGGGAGCTGTACATATTCTTATAATTGCAAATAATCAAAAAAAATAATTTATGACGTCTCAGCTCGGTAGGCTCACCCAGGCTGATAAGGCCTCGAATCGCTTGCCAAGATAGGGCTAGGGTCGTCGGAGGGTCTATTACGCCCCTCCGCGCGGTGACTGAGTTAGGCCCAGTTTTCCTGCGCGTACTCTATAAAATCGGCAGTAATCTTATCGTCCATTTCTCGCGCCTTGTAATGCCCGAAAGCCAGCGTATCTACTCCGTTCTCGAGTATGTATCGCTTGGTATCTACCGGCGATAGGCTGATCTTGCTAGTCTTGTAGATCCCGATAGAATGGTTTTTAGATCGTAAATTGGTCTGTTCCGTAGTCACGGTTGAACCGCTTGTAACGCACTGATAGTACTGTTCGTGCCTTAATTCGCTCGCCGTTATCGATCGCTTCACGCCCTTGGCTTTCCTGATGCTCAACTTCTTTATGTGTGCCTCGGAAAAGCACGAATCGTCGTTAACGTATAACCCATCTTCGAGAACTGGATTAAGCTCCATTCCGTACTCAAAAGGGCTTTTAACGTAACTATACATCTTACTGCTCAGGGCCACAACTTCCTCGATCTGCTTGCCGTTGCACTCGTCCTTCATGTACCCTAGAGCCTTCTTGTGGCTCGTGTCGTACAGAGGGTGATCCGGAGGGTAATCGGAGAAATCGAAATGCTGCTTCATCTCGCCAAAATCTTGCACGATATCAGGAGTCTCGATTTCGATGATAAAACTGTCCGTATCCATATACACTAATTTTGCCTTGGGGCCATACCTGGGCTGAACTACATCATACCAGAATTCGTACATCGATATTTTGGATAGATCCAAAATCGCTTGCCCGGTGTATATCGGTTTGTTTAGCACCACTTTCTCCTTGAGCATATGAACGGCGATTATAGATCCGTCTGTGCCTCCAAGTACGCGTCGCGAGATGAAGTTGGGGGACGCAAATAGCTTGATTAGCTTTGCCGTGTTGTCAACGTTCACTAGACGCAAATCCATTCGATTCCTCACGTTTTCCATGGTCTTCCCAAATACGGCGTTATTCATCAGCTTGTAGAAGGCTTTTTCGAACTCGTTCTTGGAATTCTTGCGGTGCATAGTATTCAGCTCTATATACGGCCTCAGCCACGCTTTCTCGGTGAACTCCAAAACCTTGTGTACCTTAGTCAAAATCAAGCCGTGATCTAGATAGAATTTGAGGGCTCTGTGGTGCACTACGTAGTTCTTCTTGCTGCTTAGATTTGGGGTTAGTTTAGTTGATTTAGCCCTCAGGTCCTTGCCTATCTCTGTGGCTGTATCATACTGATAGGTGCCGTAGTCAGCTAAACTGGTTTCCAATATTTCCGGAGCTAGGGGCAAGTCGTTGTGCGTGTCGTGCAGCTCGTCCGGGTAATCTAAATCAACCTCCAGCATGCATCCGAGGCTTACCACCCCTGCCACGGCGGGGTACTCTTTTTTCAGGAAATCAAGCACTTCCTGGACCTCCATGTCCACCCACCTGAAGTTACCGTGGGGCAAGAGTTGAATCATGGCGTGGCCGTAAAGATTGTTCTTATCCAGATATATAATCCAAGTATTAGGGCTATCGGGGTCGTATATCCTACAATATTTGTTATTGGCCGTTGCGAGGCGTTTGCTGCAGACAGTGCTTATTCCGCCCCTGATCCCTCGCTCGATAAACTCGGTCATATCGAGGTCAATAGCTACCAAAATTTCGCCAGTTAATCTAAGCATAGCATCGAAGGCGAAACTGGGCGTAGATATGTAGTGTATCATGTCCAGCCCGTATATCCTAAGGCTAAGCTGGCGGGCGTTGCTAAGTGCATCCACCAGTATATTGATATCTTTCATCAGGTATATATCGTGGTAATCGCGCAGCGTCTTGCAGTTAAAGCTGTTCCAAATAAGTATAGCATTATCGTATTTTTCGTCCGAGATATGGCTCTGATCTAGATCGTTATAGAAGTGCTCCTTGGCAGGGAGACACGTCTCGTCAAAGCGTTCTATGCTATCCATGTAACTGTAGGGCAATACGCCCTTCTTCCTAAGCAGCTTGAAGGCTAGATCTACGTCAATCCCGAACCTCTCCGAGCACTGTATTGCAAACAGCCTAGTCGCATGCATCTCCTCGTCTACCAGGTTCCCGCCAAGCGCATCCAGCGACTCGGGCAGCAGCTGATACGAGTCTAAAAATTGCATCTGCAATCCGACCGAAAACGACTTAAACTTTTCCGTGTTCTCGGCAATACACGAAATCTCGCCGAAACTGTACCCTGAAGTAGACAATGTTTCGATAATCAGATGGGAGTCGTAATTCTTCGCGTTATGAGCCACAATGGGAACTTTAACTTTGCCCGAGACGAGCCTCAAATAATTGATATTGCAGTTGTTACAGACGGCAGCAACGTACTCGTTCGTTATATGACAGTGGTGTCTAACTTTCCGATCTGAGACCGTAAACTCAACATTGCAACACCAACAGTTATTGGCATCTTCGTGACGTTTCTCCTGCTCCTTCGATATCTTCATGGTACGGTGCGAATCACGACCTAATTCGATGAGCTTGTTCATCTCTGATATCTGCTCAAGGCACCAGAATAGAAATCGGATTATACAATCGTCACCGAAGAATATCTCGCTTGTTTTGTACCGCTGCTTCCCGCTCGCGTTAGAACTCCATGCGGCCACCGCCGCTATCGAAATCGGCTTCTGTGTACTTAACAATGTTGTAGAGTTACCGACCTTTTTAAGCGTTTTTACGTTGATGGACTCTATATCGTACGTTATTAGCAACGGGGCCATCATAAGGTTCTTAAAATTTTTAAAATAAATTATGGTTCCAGGCTTTGGAGCTGTGCAAATTTGGCCTGGTACACTGATGCCGTTACAGGCGTCCGAATGCGATTTCAAGGTCTCGTCGCTAGCGAAATTTTTTATGCAATATCGGCAGATGTGTTTGGCACCCTCGTACTTGGTGAATTTAGCAAATAATCTGCTCAAGTTAACCACAGTGATGTAGTGGTAAATTGGCAATTCCCGCTCTTCATCTACGGCGGTTAACAAGATCAGATTAACCTCTATTCCGTAGTTCCTGCAGGATACGTAAACGACTCCGATCTGCCCATTTCGCTCATCTAGCATGTACACCATGATCGAATATTGTGGGTTCATCTTCTCGAATTTTGGAATGTCGTCCAACGATAGCGGAAACTCCAGTCCGGTGATGTTAAACTCGTTCAAAAACTTTACATACTTAGAAGGGCGTTCCGCATCACGTTCGGCTGGATGTGTTACTACCAGTATCGCGTACAAGAAGCACAAATCATCTTTGTTCTGGACGTTTACGCATGACTTGTTATATGCCAGTACGGGGGGAGTTTTAGTGTAACTAGCCCCTCTTGTAGGCTTGTATAGAGTGCTCTTCACGTATATCTTCTGTACCTGCTTCAGACTCCAGCCAGAGCCCCTGCCTTGGTGCAACTCGTGTTTGCTCATGATCTCCGCGAGGCACTGATTAACCACGCTCTTTATCTGTCCGGGTCTCAATATGATATACTTGAAATTCTTCTTGTTCTGGTTGTTCTCTGCGTTTCCGCTGCTTGTATGCCAGACCGTTTTCTCTACTGGCTTAGCCTGGTCTTGCAGACGACCTAGCCCTACTACGGCCTTATCGTATACTGTCTCGTATACTACTTCCAAGGATATCGCATTAAACCGTTCTAAATCAGTTTTCACTATTTCCATGATACGACCCTTTGCAATAGCATTCGCGTCCCCTATCGTTACAGTATCTTTTAGCTCGAAACTGCTGTCGTTAAAGGTCTTATGAGCATGATCTATATGCGTTTCTAGCACCTTGGGAATTGGCACATTAAAGTTAACTCTGGGTCTAGCACGCATCTGTCTGACACGCTTGGGAAGCTCTTCCCGGTCCTGCGGACGGCCTCCAGCCGAGAGGGCGGGCTTGGCGGCGGGCTCTGGGGTGGGCTTGGTGGCGGGCTTGGCAGCAGGCTTATCCCTCGCCGGGAGGGCTGCCTTAGAGGCGGGTTTGGTATTGGGCTTGGTGTTGGGCTTGGTGTCGGGCTTGGTGTTGGGCTTGGTGTCGGGTTTGGAGGCGGGCTTGGTGCTGGGCTTAGAGGCGGGCTTAGAGGTGGGCTTAGAGGCGGGCTTGGCAGCAGGCTTATTCCTCGCCGGGAGGGCTGCCTTAGCGGCAGGGTCGGGCTTGGGGTCGGGCTTGGGGTCGGGCTTGGGGTCGGGCTTGGGGTCGGGCTTGGGGTCGGGCTTGGGGTCGGGCTTGGGGTCGGGCTTGGGGTCGGGCTTGGCGGCGGCTCTGGGTTAAACGTAGGTGCATATGTACCAGCAGGCGATTCGGAGGGCTTATTCACAATCTTCCTAAGATCAGCATATTTAGGCGTAACTCCCGCTTTATCTATAGTCTCTGCAAGGTTATCATAACTGGAGTTATCTGGTGTAACTTCGGCTTTATCTACAGTCTTTGTGAGACTAGCATACTTAGGTTTATCTGACGTAACTTCGACTTTATCTACAGTCTTTGCAAGGTTGTCGTAACTGGGGTTACCAGACGTAATATTGGACTCTAGCTCTGATAAGAACTGATCCTGTAGAGACCTCAAATCCTTGGCGTTCTTTAGGGCTTCGATCATCTCCCTATACTTTGACTGTAGGTCGTCAACCATAGCCTGGCTTTGTTGTGACATCGTGGTAATGGCAGCAGCACTATATTAATGCATTATTTTCAAATCTATAAATGGAAATGCAGTTACTATTTTCTTAGAACTCCATAAAAAAAACTTTCTATCTATATCACATTTCGCATATCGTAGAATGGGTATCGTGCGTTGTCTTCCTGTTCATCACCTTCATGCATCTGCGGCAAACGAACTTTTTTCTACGTGTATTATTATGTCTGAAGAATAGCGAATCTAGCCGCTTTATCCATACGTAGTGATTTTCGCCGTTTTCGTCTACCAAAAGCAGATCGATCTCCACCTTATTTTCACCTGCATCACCCCTGTAGATCCTCGTAAATTTCTTTGTATCTCTATCATATCTATATATGCTTAACCTCAATGCTGGGTTTAAATTTTCGAATTCTGGCACCTTCTCGATCGGCAGCGGAAAGTCCAGATCTCCCTTGTTTAGCTCCTCAAAATATTTCTTATACTTGAACGGGCTTCCAGAGCCTACCGTCGTTGGGTGCAGTGCTGACGCAACCGCCCAGACTATGTCGTAATAGTCTACATTTCTCACGTTTATCACGGCGTTAGTTGGAACATACCTTGGAGTCTTGATATACATTATGGGTATTATATTTACACACGCATAACTTTCTAATACGAAATACAGGTGTCATTTTCAATTTTTACCTAATAAATAACCTGCTATCCCGTCTTGGCAGACAGCCTTGGCAGACAGCTCTGTTTTGGCAGATATCGATGTCTCAGGCCTAGGTCATGGTAAGAGGCAAGACAAGGGTAGTCCTATAGCTACTGTACTAGTAGTAGGGTATTTAGCGGAACTGGCGAATATGGGGATACACACATGTTTACACACCTCAATTCGCCCCATAGTGATATCGCCAATTATTCACCCTATATATTATAAAATTCCTAATAGCCCCAAGGTTTAAAATGATGGTATACTTCACCATATGTTCTGAATTGAGTGGCTTAATAGTATTCACTAAGTCCATTTTTATGCTAATCGTAGACCTATATCGGAGGCTATCAACGCTACACATTTTACTTGCAATCACGCATGACGTTCGCCCTGAACTATAGCCCCACAAAAATATGAGCGTAATAGCAAATTACTGGCGCACGCGAAGGAATTATCTAATATACATGCGAAAATGTTGATGTGATAGGAGGGGAATTTGATGTTGTTCGGGCTTCTATCGATACGTGCGCCAGTAATCGGAAAAATATGGTAAAAACTAGGTAGAGACCTTTTCCAGTTATAATACGGCTCCTATCGATACGTGCGCCAGGAATTTACCCATATCGAACAAAGGCATATCATTAGCAAATAATGGCTCTATCTATGTAAAGACGAAAAGTGTCGGAATGCATTAAAATGCCTTTTATCCACATCTCAAAAATCTTTAGTAGATAGCTTGAGTATTTGATGCAGATTCGCCGTTTATCTCGCTGGCGCACTTGGATATATATATAATATATAAAGCATATCTAGTCGTGTTAGTGCTCCTATATGTGATTTGTGTTGTGCTGATCATCGCCTAAACAAGTACTAAAAATCCTCTAGTCGCTATCAAAAAATAATGTACATAGAGCCCTTGTTATGATCATACTAGGCCTCCAACATGATAACAGCAAGAATAAAATTAAAGCTCTATCACATCGTTCTAAGCCTTCTACGCATACTAAAATTTTGATACGATCAAGACTGAGTTAGGTAATAAAACGCCTTACATCTATATCTCCCAAGCCCAATAAATATAAGTGCTAAAAAGCCTTCTATGTACATCTCATAAAGCTATGATAGAGTGTGTTTCACACTGTGCAAAGGCTTCTATCTAGTACTTAAATTTTGTCTGTCAACTCTTCTGCTTTTAATGCAGAGACTTTTCTACCCTTTTGACTGCAAAAAATCAGTATCAAATTCGGCTTCTATCTATGCAACATTTTTATCATGATAGAGGCCTTAAAATGATCAATCTCGGGCTCTATGTACATCATTTTCTCATGATAGTGTTTTAAGCCTTATCTTGATGTGTCTCAGCCTGTATCTATACGAAAATGTTGTATAGATAGCGGGCTAAACCAAGCTGAATTCGGTCTCTATCTGTGTGTATGAAAAACGTGATATAGATAGAAGGCGAATTGAGGTGTAAAAAGACCTGTATCCCCATGTGCGCCAGTTCCGCTAAATACCCTACTACTGCTATGCTTTATAGAGCGCTACTATTGTTGTATCGGGATTGAAGTGTCATGCGTGCTAAAAGTGCATATTAGCAAGCGTAGCGCAGCGTGCAACGTGACCTTCCCGTTCTTTTGCAACTTGGGCTACGCCCTTCTATCGTAGTTACGTCTGTTTTAATAGCATCGTTACATCTGTGTAAACTTTGTGGTCAAGCGGCAGCTCAAAGAAACATAATGTTTTTGACACAAATCAATTTATAACTTACTAGCGGAACGGAAACCCAAAATTAATTTTAATGCATTAACTACTTTATAACCTATCTTGTCATGGGGTTAAATTGAAATAGAGAAATGAATAGGGGTGTTTTGAGATAATTTGAGAAGTGTAAAACAACTAGTCAAAATATTAAGTTTATTAAGGTTTTCACACAACACATACATATGTGTACACCCATGAGGTGAGTGCATTCTAGTGTTAGTAACAGTTTCAATCAAAACCTTATGGACACATTACTGTAGCTTTGCAAAACAGTCATAGTGATCACAAAATTTCGTGGCGCTTACGAAGTTGACAAAATATTGTCAATTAACCGAAGTGTATCCGAAAGTGAAACTGTGCATAATAACTAATCTCAATGAGCCCTATCAGATTGCTGAAGAATGAAAAGGATTTGAGAGGGTCGTGGCAAAAGTTGTGGTGTTCTACTATGGATTGTCTCTTATGGAAGAAGTATTACATGTACATGCTGTAATGGAATAAGTCCGCTGTACATGTGCATCCTGTACTGGTATACTGGCTGGCGTAATGCACTAAGTTGTATTACATTTGCCTTTAGGTGCATCCTGGTTATGGGTTTCTCTCAGAGAAGTCTGTTTTTGCAGCAGCCTTGGAGAAGAGAAATGTTGCTTTCATTGGTCCAAGCAGCAAGGCTCTCAGTGTAATGGGAGACAAGATAGAGAGCAAGCGAGCTGCTCACAAGGCCAAGGTCAATACTATCCCTGGACATGATGGTGTCGTTAAGGTGAGTGACAAGTTCCCTGTATGATAATGTACTTGGAAGTCCAAATTAAATCAAAATATTCATTTTACCGTGTGTATTGTTTTGCCATTTGCATTTGTGTATGCATTGTAGCTAAAAGTGGTGCAAGATAGTAATATTTGAATGTAGCATCCAATCACTTGGTTCAATACATGTACATCATCCATTGCTACAAAAAAGAAAGAGGAAAAGTGCATGCAGATCACTGCTGAAGCTTGAGATCTTTGTGCTATTCATTTTTAGGTTGCACTGAGATGGTATGACCAATAACCATATTTGTATTACATGCTCAACTTTCTTTGTGCAGAATGTGGAAGAAGCCATAAAACTTGCAAAGGAGATTGGTAAGTGACAGCATATGTGTATACATATGTTTGTGCCAGTACTTGTACTGTGGTTTACATGTACATGTATGTATCATTGTGCTTGCACATATGTGTTATGTGCTTATGAGTGCAGCGCCTGCAGTGGTACAGTATTAATGTGTTGACTTTCACAATGAGTCTGATACATATGTACATGTACATGTAGGTTATCCTGTGATGCTGAAGGCCAGTGCAGGTGGAGGGGGCAAGGGTATGAGGATCTCCTATGATGACCAGCAGACCCGAGAGGGCTTCTACCTTGCAACAGAGGAGGCTAAGACTGCTGTCAAGGATGACAGGTTGCTCATTGAGAAGTATATAGAAAAGCCACGTCACATTGAGATACAGGTGTGATATAGGCAGCTTGCTTTCATTTTGTAAAATGTTAGCTTTTTGCAAATTGAATATACACACATGTACATACCATGTAGCAAGTAATGTAAATTACTGTAGTACACGTACATGTATGTATGGTGGTTAAAACAACATTTTACCCCTGTTGGCATTGGGACTTTGTGATCCATTGACAAGAATGCATTCTGAGTGTGCTGCCATTACGGGCCAACTACATGTACATGTAGGATTGTGCTTGGTACATGTTATGTTGCACACCAATTGTACAGGCTGGTTTAGTGGTTTGATGTGCAAGTTTATTATAATTACTATTGCACCTAAGTTGTATGTGAACATTAGAGCATAGTATAAATCCATACTTAACACACTGATTTATAACAATGGTATGAATTAATGTTATTACATGGATGCCATTTATAATTTCTATTGTCTGAGTTGATATCTTCCCTTCAGCTAAATATATGTGTACAATGTGTGGAAACCTACATTTGCTGTATGGTTTGTTCATGGGATTTCTGGTTATTTTCTCTGTAGTTGCTTGGTGACAAGCTTGGAAATGTGGTAAGTAAGTAACTGGATGATTTTGCATATTTACACTAACACATATGGTTTTGGTGTGTTGTAACTAAATCACATGATTTCGAATCTGTAATGGAGTGAATGTGTATGGATTTAATGTGTGTACTTAAGTGATCAGTGAGACCTATGACAAAATTTTCCAATACTAGATATATTTGAATGAAAGGGAATGTTCCGTTCAAAGGAGAAATCAGAAGGTGGTAGAGGAGGCACCGAGGTAAGCATGCACCTGTCGACTGCAGGAACCCTAAGACTGGTCAAATGCAATACCTGGGGAATATACATATGTACACGTTAATGTACATGTACACGTTAATGTACATGTACATGGACCTATTCTTGTGCAAATTATGTACTGTGGTGTTAGAGGAATGTTGCTTTATTGTTATATAATCCAAGGTGAAGAAGATTTAATCACTTACAGTTGCCCGAGATGTGATTCACTAGTGGGAGAGATGTGTGGCAATTATTAGTAATGCTCCTGGAAATATTCAGAGGTCATACTATAGTGGAAGGCACCAAAGTGGGTCGATTGAGTTTTGAATAGCCCAAATTAATTTCACTTTCAAATTAAAATGTCAGCTTTGTTTTTTATAAGTACAAATGTAGTTCATGTTCACATCATTGTGGGCAGCCTGTTTGCCTAGTTATGTACATGTACATGTAGGTCTAATTGATTTAGGTTGACATAGACAACTGTGAATTGCTTAGTTGATTTTATTTGTGTTCATAGTATGTGTACAAGTAGGACTTAAGAAGAATCGTTCTGTATGAATTTGTTCCACCCTAATAATGTCATGTTTGAGAGTTCAACACATTGAAATAAGGTACAGTATATTCTCCTATGCAAAATACACCATATCACTGAATAATTTGTATATCCCAAGTTATGCAGTTTATGAAAGTTTTAAATGGAAATGATTTATTGGGATTGAGTTTATAATGAGTTTTGTTGTATCATAACAAAACATCCAAACTTTTTTGGTACATATATGTACATATGGATATTGGTTTAGCTATTCAGATAGATATCTGAGACTCAACTGGGACATGCTGGTAGTATTTTTTGTCCTCCCTCAAAAAGTTTGGCTACCTTTTAATAGGCACTTGAGGAGGGGTAGAATCAATGGTGACTGGGCCAGCTTTCAAAAATATGTCCCTTTGAGTCTCAGAGATCGGACAGCATCTAAATGTACATATGTGTACATGTACTGTGCCTATCATAAACGTTTGGTGACAAGTGGATGACGTTATTTTTGGTACAACAATTTAACTCATAATTTTAACCCATTCATTGGCTTTGTAGGGTCAGTAAGATTTGTGGGTACATGTAGGTGAGGACTGGGAGTGGCTCATTAGGTCAGGAGAAGGTAGGCTTAAACTGTCCTTAGTTAAAAAGCTGGGTCCACCAGAATGAATAGTATGAACCTACATCGTACATGTATATAGTTGATCAACTGATTGTTGGAACATATTGTGTAATCCCATGCTCACACTGAATTTCAAAGCACCTTTTATCAGAATGTTCTACTGGTTTACTTGTGAGCTGATGAACACTACTTTGTCATATTGGCCATTGTTTATATTGTATTGTTTGATTTCATTTAGTACATTCTTGGATCCGGCAACTAGGCGTGCAATGGGAGAACAGGCTGTGTCATTGGCTAAACTGGTGAACTACACCTCTGCAGGTACTGGTGGGGGCTGACAGATTTGCTAAATTGCATAATAATAGCATTGAGTCCCTGTGAACTGTCATGTGTTCTTTGCTTGCTATATTACATGTATCTTAATGACGATAATAGAAAAAATTTGGCTTTCTCAATGCTTAAATATGTTAGTTACATCATGTACACATACATGTGTACATTGTAGCTGTCTGCTCATTAATTGTATTTTGCTTGCCTTGCCCAGTTATAGTTTTCTGTGAAGCCAAATGTACTTGAACTTGTGTTGGAGGGAATCTTACTTACATTTCGGTATTGCACAACACAAAGATCAACGTGTACAATGAATATGATTTGCAAACTATTGAAGTGAATAAATAACGGCAAATACAACAATGTACATGTAGTCGTATCAGTTAGGTGTTGAATTGCACGTCGAATGACCCAAAAGAAGATGACCACATGAAAAACATTTCTTTGTTACATCATAGTATAGTCCATGATAGTACCATTTTTGGTAGGCAATGAACATTACATTTCAATGCCAGCTCCACTTGCCCTATCTTTGTGGTTGCATGTACTCATAGAGTTTATGCTGTTTTGTTTTTACACCAAATGGTATGAAAATAAGGATCTGTAATGTGTTATCCAGCAAGTTGCAATTGCCACAAATTGTGAAAGGGTCCATCATTACACATATGTTTGAGAGAAATTAAGCCATATATTCTTACTTAAATACACTTCTACAGTACATTAAATTTATTTGCGGGAACAAAACTCGTTGTCTGCACGTGCATACATGTATGTGCACAGTTGTAACTCAAGGGATTATATCAAAACGCTCCTATATGTCCAGCTAATGTTTTGGGATACCAGAACAAAGAATTCCAAATTGGAGTTGCTTGATTAAAGCAAACAGTTGTGTGTGAAACTTTGTGAGTACTGGTGGCTGGAATAGCTGTTACCATGGCAAAGAAACTATTGAATGATGTGCCAGCTTAAAAAAAAATTTAAAAACAAAATGTAGATCAAGAAATGTTATTTTTGCTGTGTGTTTGGAATTTCCAAATCTTGATGGATATAAATAAATAAGCTCAGCTGTACATTAAGTGTGTAAATACATCCGATACTCAGGACGTACATGTAGTCCCTACATATACATGTAAATGTGCAGGATAACTGTATGTGGAAAAATATAATTGCACAGGGTACAGGTATATAGTACTGTTGTTGTGCATGTACACATACATGTACCTGTATGAACTATTATAATTCTTAACTGGTTCTATGAATGCAGGAACCTGTGAGTTTCTAGTGGACCCACACAGGAACTTCTATTTTTTGGAAATGAACACACGACTTCAGGTGGAGCACCCTGTTACTGAGTGCACCACTGGAGTGGACATCGTGAGAGAGATGATAAGAGTGGCTGCAGGTATGTCATCTAAATTGGTAGATTTGATAGAGTTCTGCAGCTCTGCTGGTGTGGGAATAGTAAGTACAGCCAACCTTTCAATAAAATGAACCACTAAATTCCATCACACGTGACAACTTAAGACTTTCAGCTCTTAACGCATGCAGGAAAAGGAGCCAATTCTACTTTTGTAAATATGTACAATGATAAGACACCAGAAAATTATTTATGACAACTGGTCACTACTGACCCATTACTTTAAAAAGCTGTTTCCAAATCAATGGCAATCGTGGCTTTGACTTTTACCAAACAGTAGTTACTAAAAAAAGTTAATTACAAAGGGGGATGTTGGACAAATCCAACGTTCGCCTGAAAGCACTTGCCACATCAGTTAATGTGACAAGTGAAAATGTATATTGTGCCCTATATGAGATCTCCTCTGACTGCTCAGTTAAGACGGAAGTTATTAACGAAACACCGAATATACGATGAATTCAGTTGTTTCCCCCCCCATGTCAGTACAATGTGTATCTCACTAGAATGTACCAGGTGTGGTAAACAATACATAGGACAAGTCAAACAGCCGTTCTTGTGAGAGTGGCTAAACACTTGGATGGTCATATGGTGAACGATATACATAAAAGTGTAATCTTACCACCTGATCACATCATTTGGTATGCACATACATGTACATGTACGTACCTACATGTACATGTACATGTATTACGGATGCAGAGATGCAGTATCTTTACCTTAAAACAATGTGGATCAAGCGTCTTGCCACTTTGCAAATCCAGAGTTGCATGATCGGAATAAACAAAGTAATTTATTTACATGTATGTGTACTCTGATTTAAGACTAACATTGGAAACCTGTGAGCTTGAGGTTGTGTCTCATTAATAAAAACCGAGTAACTCTGAAGTGTTGCTATGGTTAGCATAACTTTTTAAATTTTTAATTAAACTATCATTCACATTATATACATTTATCTATAAAGCAGCTTAACTTATTGTCACTTAACTATCACTAGGACTGCCTTTGAGCTACAAACAGCAGGACATTGGAATCAAAGGATGGGCTGTGGAATCCAGGGTGTATGCAGAGGTATGTGGTGAGAAAATTGAACACTTAAATGTATCGGCATACACTATATTACTAATTGTAAACTCGATTATATTGGCCATTTCCTGTGTCATGTTTCGGATTTCCTGTTTTTAACACTGGGTCCATGAAATTTTGATACCAGAAAGTGCGCACCATGCTCTCATAAAAGTTGTCGCTCACTAGTTGTTTTGCTTGTTACAAACATACATGTATTATTGATCGCTGGTTCTAGATCTGTAATTAACTACATGTATTCTAGCTGACGAGCTGGATCATCTCCCAGAATTTTAGCGGTATTGACCTGAACAGTCCTTTTTTGTTATGCTTTAAAGTCACTATATTTTGTTAACAATCAGGAGCAGTTTTTACTATAAAAGATAGTTTAAGGTCCGTTGAGCACATACATGTACATGTAAAGCAGCTTAAATGTTTTCTAGCTAAAATTTGCAATTGCAACATGTCTATGGTCTTTTCAAACAAGCGAGTTTTGTGAGAACATAAGAAGTGTTCAAAAGTCAAAAAGGTATACATGTACAATGTACATTGGTTAGTAACCATAGTACTACTTGATTACATTAGCGTGGCTCAAGTGCCAACAAAAAAAAGTGCACACTTTTGTGTAACCGGATCAACTAGTTAACTTTAACAAGATGAAGTACCTTAAAGGCCTATGAGCACAGAAAAGTGTGAATTGCTGTCTAGATGGTTGTTCTACATAATATCCCCGGCTAAATTGTGCTCACGACAACTTTTTGTTCTGCCGTGATGCGCACTTTTCGTTTGTTTTGGTATTAAAATTGTATGGATCACATGTTAAATAAAAACTTGTTTGTCATGTTGTAATTAATTATCCCGGTGAATTTGCTCTGCTGTCATCACCAGGATCCAGTTCGATTTTTGCCATCCACTGGGTACCTATCCACTTACATAGAGCCCAAGGGAAAGAAAGGGCTTGAGAATGTAAGTGTTCTGTTGACATCATTTGGTTGCAGTTGTTTGAATTTGTATCGCTCTTTATTGCAGGTGAGGATAGATACTGGCATCGTGGAGGGCAGTACAATCAGTATGTACTATGATCCCATGATATCCAAGGTACAGTATATGCATCTGTGTCGCCGGTGTTACAGGGGTACATGTAGGTAGAGGCACAAATGCAACAGGAGTCCTATTTTTAGGGGTTTTACTACACTGCCATTATTTATCCAACATGTGCACGTACATGGAAACACTGCTACCAAGTATTTCAGATCCAAATCATTAATAATGATGTCATAGGAGAACCCCAGTGCAATAAAATATTAAGTGAGCATTGTACATGTATACCAACACCACAATTTTCAAATTGTGTAAAAAGTCTGGAATTTTAAGGAACATGATTATAGTACTGTGGCTATGAATTCCCCCCCCCCCTCCCCCCCTCCCTCCTCTTAATAAGAACTACATACATGTACATGTGATGCATGTATTTATTTGAGTGGATTTTGTGATCAATCCATTAATGAGGTCTTACGTTTGTAAATTTTGCGACCAGCTTATTACATATGGTGAGACCAGAAATGAGGCCCTAGCTACCATGAAGAAGGCACTGGACAACTACTGTATCAGAGGTAAGGTGTACTCTTGTGCATGTTGTGTGTATACAGGCGGGTGAATTTTTTTCCCAGTGTTAGACACATGTACTAATGACAGGGTCAGACATGTGCCACAAGAAACCTTGCAATTGTGGATAATACTTTGTACATGTATTTTAGAAAGTACATGTAGGACTCTAACAGGTGGACTAGGAATTGTGTTACAAATATTCGACAAGTTCTTCAATGCTATTTGTTTCAAGTTAAAATACAATTCTGAATACTCTTTAAACTCATTTCAATTTTCTTTGGAAATGTACTTGATGGTTTCTTTCGGCACTGCACATGTAGCTAAAGTATCGATAGTATCTAAAGTAATCTATTTCCTACTAGACACAACATTGCATACCTATGAAATGAAATTTGGTGCTAAACATGTAAAATGTCTTCGAAGACATACATTTTATATCAATACGGAGAGGTGCTGTCTATTGGCTTATACATGTAGAAGGAATATCGATTGACCCGAACTTGATATTACATGTACGTAATTTATCACATGAATTTATTGCAGGAGTTAACCACAACATACCCATTCTGAGGGAGATTATCACAAACCCCAGATTCATAGCTGGTGACATATCTACCTACTTCCTGAAAGAGGAGTACCCTGATGGATTCAAAGGTTAGATTATCTTCTGAACATTCTGTACTTGTTGACAGATTCTCTTTCTCGGGGTGCTGAGAAGTACACCTGTTGATTTTTAAAAACTTCAGCGTCTGTTTTATCACAGTTTTGCTTTATTTTGGGATAGTGGTAATTAGAATTTAAGTTCTTATGACTACTACACTATAATTAATTGGTAATTGTTGTGGCTTCATTGTGCATCTTATGAAGTACAGTAGCAGCTCACAAATAAGACCACCCAGAAATAGGACCACTTAACCACCTGATCATCCTACCACTTTGCCACTGTCTTATAAGACCACAAAATTTGGGGGGCGTTTTTGTCTACCTTTCTTTCTCTGAACAGGCGATCAATGAAGTGGATTCCTAATACAGTTGGTACATGTAGCTCTAACAACCATCATGCATTCGATTGCGGGGATAATTGACGATCCCATACTACTGGAGTTAGCAATGCCTATGCACACACGAGCCAGCTCTAAGCTTGCTTTACAATCCTTGGCATCATTGTTCATCCTTCCAGCCGTTATTTTGTTACGATTCATTTGTTTATTCACTGCTAATTGGTTCTAATCAAAGCACATTTCAAATTTGAAAGGTGGGAAACTCACTAGTAAGACCGAAACGGTCGTATTAGTGAGCCGCTACTGTAGCATTATATCTACCCGACCCCACTCAGGTTGTTCCAACATTTACATACATCATTCCTTGTTATTTTTATAATGAGCTACATGTACATGTACATGTAATATATAGGCATAGCATATACATGTACATGTACATGTAGCCAAGCCCACCAATGTATGTGCTTCAGCTTGCGCAACTGGGGCAGGGCATCCTGCTACAGCATTGGCTCTTGGAGAGTGGTTGTTGGCCATTGGAGCAGCAGCTTCAGCAGAAACTGGTTGCTGACAGCAGATGATTTTAGTAGTGAAGTTTCATATAACCTTGGTGCAGTTTAGCTGTTAAATTATTATTGGATGTTCTCCCCATAGGAGTATGCAAAATTGCTGTACATATGTATACCCTATAGTGTACAGCTTTTAATATACAACAAATTTAAAAAAATTCTTTTTTTTTCATAAGCTCGGTAAACTCGATTGAGCATATCCTGAGTCCTGAAACATTCGGATTGATCCAAAACATTGCTAAGATAGAGGTCTACATAAAATTAATAACTTCTTGGCGTGTTACATGAATAAGGTCATGAATTTGTAATGAATTGTGACCTATCCAAAAATATGGAAACACGAATCACACCAAACTTGTACCCTAGTTAGCTAACCATACCCCACACATACTGTATTTAACTGAAAAGCGTGCTGGGACACGTATTCTCAGGGCTGGGACAGCACAAAAAGTGGCTGGCAGCCATGTTATTCCTCCTTGCAACTGTTTGTTTATATAGGGCAGTTTACACATCTCAGATACTGTCAAAACATAACATGGCTACCAGCTACTTTTTGTGCTGCTCCCAGCCCTGAGAATGTGTCCCAGTAAGCTTTTTAGTTAAATATGTTTGGGGTATGATTTGCTAACTATGGTACAAGTTTGATGTGATTCGTGTTTTCGTACTTTTGGATAGGTCACAATTCATTACAAATTCATGCATGACCTTATTCATGTAACATGCCAAGAAGTTATTAAAATCAATTAATTTTACGTAGACCTCTATCTTAGCAATGTTTTGGATATATTCGAATCAATCAGAATGTTTCAGATATGCTGAACCGAGTTAACTGAGGTAATGAAATTTTTTAATTTATTGTATATTGAAAGCTGTACACTATAGGGTATACATATGTACAGCACTTTTGCATACTCCTATGGGGAGTTCACATGGGGAAAATAGCATGTCCAAACTAGACAATGATGCTAAAAGGGTGACAAATATAAATATGGAATTACTCTGTGATGTCTTTTCAATCGATTTCTTTCTTATTATACAATATTGATACATGTACATGTACTTGCAGGTCATGTGTTAACGCCAACGGAGAAGGACGAACTTGTGACAGCCGCTGCCTTCATGCACATTCAAAGAGAAGAACTGAACACTAGTTTTCTTAACCAGGAAAGGTTAGGCCTAAGCAAGTAACTTCACTAGCATGTACGTACATCTATTTCCCACTAAAGACTATCAAGCGATCTAGATCCCATGCCTACCACATCCAAGCTGGTAATATGTATTGGCAAGGATAAGTTCGATGTCGGAACATCATGGGATGAAGATGGTTTTACAGTTACAATGGAGGATGGGCGCAAGATGAAGCTTAAAACTGATTGGTGTGTTGGAGAACCTTTGATGGTTGCAGAATTAAATGGACAAGAGATTTCAGTCCAGGTAACATGTACATAAAGGTTATACAATGTAGGTACCTGCCAAAATTATATTCTCAGATGTGTTCATAACTTTTTTTCTACAATTGTGCATGCATGTTAACTCTACATGCATAGATTTTTCGATTGTACTTTAGATTACTCCCAACCTTTCCCAATTATAGCAACTTATTAACATATACACATGTACAACCGTACATACTGCTGAACCTAAGCTAAACTAAGCCCAGCTAGACGGGGGAACAGTAGCGAATCCGATAACAAATCCAGCTAGACCCATCGCCCATCCGAATTACATCCGGGTCTAGCTGGATTTATTAGCGGATCAGCGACTGTTCCCCCATCTAGCTGGGCTTAGTTTAGCTTAGGTTCAGCAGTATGTACGGTTGTATATTACATCCGGGTCTAGCTGGATTTATTAGCGGATCAGCGACTGTTCCCCCATCTAGCTGGGCTTAGTTTAGGGTACGCCCATCTAGCTGGGCTTAGTTTAGCTTAGGTTCAGCAGTATGTACGGTTGTATATTACATCCGGGTCTAGCTGGATTTATTAGCGGATCAGCGACTGTTCCCCCATCTAGCTGGGCTTAGTTTAGCTTAGGTTCAGCAGTATGTACGGTTGTATATTTTAATAAGTTGCTATAATTGGGAAAGGTTGGAAAAAGTTGGGAGTAATCTAAAGTACAACCGAAGTGCTTTTATTTTTGCAGTATGATTCTCGGCGTGGAAGGCGACTGTTTTTGAGATATTGTGGCAATAAAGTAAGCATTGTAATGTTATTGTAGCATTTGTAGTTATATATTGCTGGTATTTGTAATGTTTCAGTATGATGTTTTAGTCCAAGACGTTCGCTCTGCTGAACTTATGAAGTATATTCCAGAAAAGACGGCAGTAAGTGACACATAAATGATGCACACAATTGTGGTAGATCAATTTCTGTTTTGATACACAGTCCCCCACTGCACCCCCCACACCACGCAATCTTTTCTTTTTGAGAACTGGCTGTGCTTTTGGTTCCGATATTGTGTGGGAAATGGGGCTTCAGAAGTGAAGCCATTTCAGTATTGAGACAATCCATAGTAGAGCACCACAACTTTTGCCACGACCCTCTCAAATCCTTTTCATTTTTCAGCAATCTGATAGGGCTCATTGAGATTAGTTATTTGCACGGTTTCACTTTCGGATACACTTCGGTTAATCGACAATATTTTGTCAACTTCATAAGCGCCACGAAATTTTGTGATCACTATGACTGTTTTGCAAAGCTACAGTAATGTGTCCATAAGGTTTTGATTGAAACTGTTACTAATACTAGAATGCACTCACCTCATGGGTGTACACATATGTATGTGTTGTGTGAAAACCTTAATAAACTTAATATTTTGACTAGTTGTTTTACACTTCTCAAATTATCTCAAAACACCCCTACTCATTTCTCTATTTCAATTTAACCCCATGACAAGATAGGTTATGAAGTAGTTAATGCATTAAAATTAATTTAGGTATCCGTTCCGCTAGTAAGTTATAAATTGATTTGTGTCAAAAACAGTATGTTTCTTTGAGCTGCCGCTTGACCACAAAGTTTACACAGACGTAACGATGCTATTAAAACAGACGCAACTACGATAGAAGGGCGTAGCCCAAGTTGCAAAAGAACGGGAAGGTCACGATGCACGCTGCGCTACGCTTGCTAATATGCACTTTTAGCACGCATGACACTTCGATCCCGATACAACAATAGTAGCACTCTATAAAGCATAGCAAAACTGTACGTGCTTTATTTATCTACTCATATACATGTGCACAAAGGATCACACCATATGTGTAGTGCTGTAGCAACAAAAAAAAAAAAACTAACTGCTCAGTCCAACTTGAAGGGCTCTTCGAGCGATACAGTATCACTAAGCCTGTAGCCTGTAGCAGTGGGGATCAATGACCCCCACTGCTACAGGCTTAGTGATACTGTATCGCTCGAAGAGCCCTTCAAGTTGGACTGAGCAGTTAGTTTTTTTTTTGTTGCTACAGCACTACACATATGGTGTGATCCTTTGTGCACATGTATGAGTAGATAAATAAAGCACGTACAGTTTTGCTATGCTTTATAGAGTGCTACTATTGTTGTATCGGGATCGAAGTGTCATGCGTGCTAAAAGTGCATATTAGCAAGCGTAGCGCAGCGTGCAACGTGACCTTCCCGTTCTTTTGCAACTTGGGCTACGCCCTTCTATCGTAGTTACGTCTGTTTTAATAGCATCGTTACGTCTGTGTAAACTTTGTGGTCAAGCGGCAGCTCAAAGAAACATACTGTTTTTGACACAAATCAATTTATAACTTACTAGCGGAACGGATACCCTAAATTAATTTTAATGCATTGACTACTTCATAACCTATCTTGTCATGGGGTTAAATTGAAATAGAGAAATGAGTAGGGGTGTTTTGAGATAATTTGAGAAGTGTAAAACAACTAGTCAAAATATTAAGTTTATTAAGGTTTTCACACAACACATACATATGTGTACACCCATGAGGTGAGTGCATTCTAGTATTAGTAACAGTTCAATCAAAACCTTATGGACACATTACTGTAGCTTTGCAAAACAGTCATAGTGATCACAAAATTTCGTGGCGCTTACGAAGTTGACAAAATATTGTCGATTAACTGAAGTGTATCCGAAAGTGAAACCGTGCATAATAACTAATCTCAATGAGCCCTATCAGATTGCTGAAAAATGAAAAGGATTTGAGAGGGTCGTGGCAAAAGTTGTGGTGCTCTACTATGGATTGTCTCTATTGTGCATATTTTTTATGTATTATATTACAATAAAGCCTGTGTTTTACATGTAATAGAGCATTTTCCACTTACATGTACGTGATTCCTATCCACCCAGCAAACCCTTGCAGTGTATCTTTTTTGTTTCCTTTACAGATTACATGTAATTGTATCTTTAAAAATGGGTTTTTATTTTTATATTACAATAAAGCCTGTGTTTTACATGTACACATGTAATAGAGCATTTTCCACTTACATGTACGTGATTCCTATCCACCCAGCAAACCCTTGCAGTTTATCTTTTTTGTTTCCTTTACAGATTACATGTAATTGTATCTTTAAAAATGGGTTTTTATTTTTTTAATTACTTTTCAGCTAGCGGAAGGTAATGTGATCAAGGCTCCAATGCCTGGTTTAGTGAAGATGATTGCTTGCAAGGAAGGTGATTCTGTAGAGGCAGGAACAACTGTTGTAATTCTTGAGGCCATGAAAATGCAGAACCCTTTGTTTGCACCTGTTACTGGAGTGGTAAGACATAGTGTTATTGTGCACATGTATGCCTGCTTGTCAGAACAAATGGTGGGTCAAATTTGCCAGGGGTGGTTAACCTACAGTTGGATGCTATGCTTTAGATTTTGTTTCAACTTTCATACATTTACTTTGGTGGGGAAAAAGCTTTAATGGTTTACGAAATACACTCTCATGAATAGTTAATGTCTCCACATTTTTGCTCCTTTGTTGAGCCCTTACTTTGCTCTCACTGATCTTGCAGGGTTATATTTGGTATCACATCGATGCTCTTCTATGTACAACCAAATTATAAGATGTGCTCTGTTTATGATAGGGGTTAAAAGGTTAAAAATTAAATGTGTTTATACACGTAACACAGATTACAGAATTTAGACCACTTGCAAATTGAAAATTTACCTATATTCATTCTGAGCACAAAACTGTTGAAGGGTTGCACAGTTGGTGATTGAATTCTAAGATGTTGTCAAAACTTGATGCCAAGAGGTCATAGATACATGTATAAATATGTATTTGTACAGGTTTCCAAGAATAATTCTTTTGGTTGCCTTTTCTGGGGTGCTAGCAGCATGTAGTTTATATGGACGGACTATTAAAGTCTACATAAAAGTATTGCCGTTTTATGACTGCATCAAGTAGAAACTAATTACATGTGTACACGTGTTGTACATGTACATGTGTAAGTTCTCAATTACTGTTCCATGCAGTATCGTTTTTTGGTTGTACACTAGAGAGAACTTACATGTAGGTTTTCTCAAATGATGCTACTTTAGGAATGCATGTACATTGTCATACCTGAGTTTCCCCAATCCTATTAATGATTGATTGATCGCACGCCTACATGTAAATGTAAGCGAAAAACGTGGTTTTAACCTACATGTACATGTAGGTGTTATATTGCGACCTCTGGTCCTCGCATTGAATGGCGCATAAATAATAATGTACCACTAAACCATTGGGCTTCATTTTTAATTTGCTTCGGAGACTCTTAAACCATCGGCTCTGTAGATATTCAATCGAGATGGTCGAGCATATAAAAATTGCCTACGATCTTGATGGTGGATGGCATAAAAGTTGGAAATCGTGTGTGTTCGGCGACAGGAGGTCAAAAAATAGCTGTCTAAACAACGAAAAAGCTCGTAGCAAGGTTTTGAGAAAATTGGAACAACTTGAGTAAAAGAGGGACGTGTCCGAACCAGAGCGTACGTAGTAGGTGGTGTTGTTTTCTGACCCCACCTTGCAAGTAGCCCTCTTTGCTGTACTTATTATGCTTATTTCAAGCGTTGTCTATTTGTTCATTGTTTGAAATAAAGCGATTTGCAACGCCTACATGTAGGTTAACGCTCCTACATGTAGTGGTTGACCTATCGTTAAACTTGTTTACTTGGAGCTTTAATCCAGAATTTATTTGTTTGCAATCTTATCTTTTACGAAAAGTACACATGTAAGGTTGTTGGACCCTGTAATCAGGGAGAGAAATGTTACACCCAGCCGGGTTTACCCTTGCATGGCTTTTGAGTAATCCAACTACATGTAGAGATCAAAACCCTAGCTCTACGGAACATGCTATAACATGTAATTGCAGTACATGTAACTGCATTATTTATGCATGTATGTATTTTGGGGGGCTAACCAACAAATGTACACTTGAATTATATTTTATTGTAAGGTGAAAGCTATCCATTACCAGAAGAATGACAGTGTTTCCGAAGATGATGTCATTATGGAGTTTGTTCCAGAAGCAAATAACAATAAGTAATGTTGCAGCTCATCATCCTAGGACAGAACTTTTGTTTGGTGCGTGTTGCTTAGCTTGCAGATGCATAGTATTGTTACTAGAATATTAAAAAGCCAAAATGTAATAAAAACAACTATGCCAATAATCTTGTGTTGTATTTCATGCTCCCCCCCCCCCCCCCCCCCCCCCCCTACATGTATCAACCAGAATTAAATATTCTTTGCTTGCATTGTTAATGAGTGAGATCTCCATTGCTAGCTGCTACAATGTGCGCGGTAACACTATTCCTCTATGTAGCACACATGTAATAAAACAGAAGGTTGACCAGTGGAGCCATGGAGAGCCATAGCTTATGGAGTGGTGCATATGGAAGGTATTATCTTTGAATTGTTTGTCAACAAAACTCACACCAATTCAACAGATAGAAATACCATTTGCAGCTTATATGTTATTCAGTATTATATCCAGTTCTTGTTCAGATATGAATGCCCCAATGTATCTTCCAGATTGTTGTGAGTGTATTCAGAGATCAATACAATTTGAAAAGATACATTAGGGCATCCATATCTATTAGGAACCTATAAATGACATGTTTCAAGCAAGCTGTATCATGGTTAATAAAGACTGTATAATTAAAGCTGAAGTGTTAAACCTGTTGTGATAGGGCTTGGGGTACATTAAATTTAGCGCTCAAATTCTGAAGGACAGATGTATGCTGAATGGTTGACAATACACGTCCAAATATAATATATAGCATATACACACCTTCAGATGAAGCCACACTTCCCCTTTGAAAAAAATTCAATCACAAAAGCAGATCAATGGAGCATCACTGAGAAACACTGCAGTGTGCGCTCAAATGAAAAAGAGTGTCGAATTGTTGCAATCCTGATCATACAACCCACCATGCAGGTTGGTTTATATGTGTGTGTGTACATGAACACAGTGGTTTAAAGTATGAATTGTGTTGAACTGAACAATATTTGTATATATCCATAGCGGGCATGTACCAGGGTGTTTCAGCAAAGGCAGCTGAGCACAGAAAACATAAAGAAATGATCCCAAGTGTGTTGAGTTGGGTTGGCAGTGGAGAACTATGGGGCCTGGGGACCAGAAGCATTAAAGGCCTTCTCGCAGGTGGCATCATGGTTAGCCATTCGTGGCAACACCCCAAGTCTAAGGTGGTATATGGCCGCCTCAGCCTGTTATTGATTAATGCTCGATCAATCTTGGTCCGCTCCTACTATTATAGACCCCCAATCTACCCAACAGGACAGTTATCTGTGCATGTAGTTGTTTGTGTGTGTACATGTTGTGTGTGTTATTTATGTGTGATGCATTTGTTTGTTCATGTTATATCCATATTTTTCATCACTACAAAGTTGTCAGAATTTCCGATTAGATTCAACTGCCTGGTTGACATAATTTTCTACGGTATATACACTTGTATTCATGCACATGTAGAGGAAAGTTGTACGTAGAAGCAAATAACTAAGTGACCAGAATGATATTTCCAAGGACATACATTGTATACAGCTGCATCTAAATACATGTATAATTGTAATCTGAGGTTCTCGAGAGATCCTTCACCGCCAAGAAAGAATATGAACAGGCTATAGGACAAAAGAACAGCAATACATGTAGGAGTACTCTCTTCATCGCGTGATTTAATGACTTCATTGAAATTATATTTCAATCTTGTCCGCCATCTTATTGCTGAAGTGGGGGCAACACAGTGCCTGTGGAGATTACTTGCATAGATAATTTGCCATACCGTTCGTTAACGAATACCAAGATGGCGGACAACATTGAATATGACTTGAATTACAATAGTGCTGTCAGTGAATGGTTGCTACACAGAGACTTCCTACAGAGAATAGTAGCCAACCTGGCTCACAAATGATTCCCAAACGTGTGGATATACTAGTATATGTTAGGGCCAGACTGGCCTTTGCTATCATAAGACCAGCGCGGATCCAGGATTTTATTAAGTTAGGGGTCGATTAATAGGACTGCAAATACGAGGGGGCCTGAGGGGGGGGGGGGGGGGGGTAGATTGTGACAGTAAAGGAGGCTCGGTATTAATAGCTTGGTCCCCAGGCCCTGTTTTTTTTTTAAGTTACAGTGGTGAAAACCTGGGCCAGGCGCATCCGGGTAATCGTATAATATAACCATTCCCGAATCCGTATACTCGCCTGGTTTCGTGATGGTGTATTTTATCGACGTGGTCCTTTGTTTATACCCTCACAATAATCATAGATGAAATAAACAAATATTAATATTCTATGCCTGTTTATTTCATCTATGATTATTGTGAGGGTATAAACAAAGGACCACGTCGATACAGTCATACAGTGCACCAAGTTTATGTTATAGTAGCCACATCAAGCATATTTTTTTACAATGGCTTAATAATATAGTCTCGTACTCAAGTCGTCAAGACTAATCAGTTACGCTTACAAAAAGCCTGCATGCATGGTTCACATTTTGACGTGCAATGCGACGTGATGAAAAAATATATATATCTGCCGTAGCCCTAGGCCCTAGGCCCTCGACTCAGCCATCTTTTTAAATGCATCGCTGATTCTTGCATCAGAAACCTGATTCATAATACGGAAGAGCCAGCGATGCTGCGCGATGGGTTGTCGCAGGAATATTCCTGCCACGTCGCAGCAATTCAGGGCAGAGTTTTTTCTTTCTTTCATTGCGCATCGCATCGTAGTCTGACGTAGCAAAGCGCGAGGGCCGGTGTTAATACGTCAGACTATAGTCGCTCTTGCGTCAAATTGTGAACCAGCGATAGTCAAGACTCAAGATGAAGTGCTTACGTGGGTACGAAACTGAAGAATGTGAGCTGAGACTGGCCAATATAATTCAGTCTGTGAGTCTGTGCTTTTAAACCACATGCAAGCTGTCACATTTGCCACATCAAGCATATTTTTTTTTACAATGGCTTAATAATGTAGTCTCGTACTCAAGTCATCAAGACTAATCAGGGCTACTTCTGTACTGTCACCGCTTCCAAATTAACCCTAATAAGCTATAATCCTTATAAGGCATGGCAATAAGCTTCCACGTACGTACATTTGTAATTGGCCACGCCTACTGCACGACTGCTTGGCCCCACCCCTTCTTTATTATGATGACGACGAAGGACTGCTGATATACAAAAGTGAGTAATGATTACATACCCATAATTTTGCCTTACGTCACGAAAGGTCACCTTTTATAAAATGTCGACCCCACCCCCTTCCCGAAGCCCATGTGATGAGTTGCCAGCAGTCACTGTTTGCTAGTTACTGAGAATACAATGAAAAGCAGTCATCACAAAAGAGTAGTTCTCACCGAGAAGCTACCGATAGGAATATGGGTACTAGAAAAGGCTAATCTTTGCAGTTTCCATCCTATCTTCAGGTAAGTACCGGTATATACTCGTAAGCTTCGTACATTGTCCCGGCGCACTCGGCCCAAAGTTGGTGCGGCCAGCATGCAACCTACCTGGGGAGGGTGCAGGAGGCCGGGGGGCAGCTCATCGGGGTCTGGGCTCTGCCCCAGGAGCAAACGCATAGGAAAAAAGCTAAGCAAAAAAGCGGCGGCCAAGAAAATATTTTACACGCGTACAATGCATTTCACAAGCGATCGTGTGACAGACGAACGTACAGTTACATGCTCGCTGTACATGTAGTTAGATACGATCGATCAGACACTCCCACATAGCTAAACACGCCCATTTTGGGGTCGAATATTCGTGCGTCGAGCCTGATTGTATTACTGTTGTAAGAAGAGAAAATAATCAAGCCTTTTAGAAATCTGCCACTCGCATGCCGTAGACCTGCAGCAGCACAAGCGATGGAGCTAGTAGACATGATGTGGCATATAAATGGTGTTTTAAAGGCTCATGGATTAATATTGCATTTTAAGTGTGCCAAAGTAACTAAAACAGAAAGAATATAAGTCAAACAAAGCTATAGCGAGATGAAAGCATGCAAGATACTTGCCACTGATTTTTTTTGATATTGTGTGAATTGTCAAAAGCTCTCTTAAAGGCCTACAACGGAAGTACCCAAGTTGGAATTGTGTAGAGCAAAGTAATAGACTGTGTTACTAAAAGTTACCATATATGACTGTAAAATTTATGCGCAATGATTTACAACAACACAAAATGTTTGCAAATGCTATACATCTAATTATTTGAAGGGCTAGCATTCTAATCTGTACATTCAAGCCCTGTTGACCATTGGTTCCAAATGTGAAGCTGAATTTTATTGTTTCTTGGAAGCCATATTATTGAGTGGTCTAATCTTGTCACCAATCTCAAGTACTGATATTTTGCTCTTGTGATTGTTTCAGCTACAAGTTCTCCATTTATCTTCTGACATTTATCACCTATACAACGTACCATTTGGCAAGAAAGCCTTTTAGTGTTGTCAAGGTGAGAACACCGTTCTATGACACACCCATAGAGTGGTACTACCCTTCCCTCCATAGGCAGTTCTGTGTCCTGAATGTGCTCATGCTAACTTAACTAACTACTCAGGTCCACCACCTGGATGGGCACCCTTCAGTATGTGTGACTAGCTGTGTACAGTAACTATTCGTTTTATTTCTTTTAGATGAGGGTAAAAATGCCCTCCTTGGCTACGTGGACTATGCATGGCTATTTTCCTATGCTATTGCCCTCTATTTCAGGTACGTTCACATGGCCATACCTTGCTGGGTCTATAGATGGTTCTGCTGCTTTTTAGTGGTATTATAGCCGATCGAGTCAACTTGAGATATTACCTTGTCATAGGAATGCTTGGTAAGTTATCCATTTATTATTCGTTGATGGTTGATGCAATTTTAACTGCTAAAGTCTGTCCATTACCTTTCTCTCATTAAGTGCCGGAAAAGACAGTGATATAATGTAAACTAAGTAGCTGTTCTTATATTCAAGCACATAAATAATGCACATAGTTGTAGCTTAAGGGAGTTGGTTCCATGTCAATTATAAACAATTAACCTTTATGTTATTTTCCACACCAGCTCAATAAAATGAATGGTATACATTTTGTGTGCAATATAGGGTTAAAACTGAGTATTTCTATTGGCAGGAAGTGTTACTAATCTCTGTCTGCTGGGAGTTGCCTACTTTGGAAATATACATGAAATTGCATATTTCATAGTGATCCAGATTTTCGGAGGAATGATGCAGGTATGTGGTGTGTAGATGAGAGGGAGGTAGGGAGAGGGGGAGGGCGAGAAGAGGAGGGAAGAGTGACTACATTTACCAATTGCTCACATTTTCTTGTTCCTTAATACACTGTAGGCTACTGGCTTACCTGCTATCATAGCTATCATTGGAAACTGGTTTGGAAAGCAACGGTATGTACAATATTGTTTGCTGTGTCATAAATAAAACTGCATCTAATAGCTGATGGTACATCTATATTAGTAAAATACTGCCTTATCTTTTTTATATCAAACATACTGCAGTCGAGGCTTGCTCCTTGGTCTCTGGTATGCACACACTCCAATTGGAAACATCCTTGGAACAATCATCCCATCATTTTGGGCTAGGACAGACACCCCTGACACCCCTTGGGGGTGGGCCTTTGTTGTGCCTGCATTTATCACCTTTGCAGTGACAGCCATTATCTTTCTGTTTTTAGTAATTGGTAAGTCACCCATGCCAACAATGCCTTTTACTATGGTAGTATTTGTGGTTGGTTCTACATGTATAATGAACTCTGTAATTAATCCTTTTGAAGTGCAGTTGCATCACTGTTTGTGTCATTGTGTGAAGACACTAGGCATGTAAAGCCTGATCCCTCATTTTATTATGGTAACTCTCCCTTTCTTCTAGATCCAGAGCATGTGGGAATTAAACCTCCAGAACATCATTGGGTATGCTGACAGTTCCATTAGGTTTTATTTCTTTTGAGATGGCAGCAACATTTAAATGTATTGCTGTGCGTCCTAGGAGGAGGAGAAGGAACCAGCTGCTGGAGAAAATATTCCAGTAAAAGATGGCCAAAGTGCAAAGGAAGCCCACAACGAAAAGGTTTCCTTATCAGAGAGTGATTTTGGTGGTAAGAAGTCATCAGAGAAAAAGTATGGTGGAACCAGCAGTAGTAGTAGTAGTAGTGTAGTCAGCCATCTTCCTAAAGAGGTAATGAATGACCTGCAATAGAATTTCTCCCAGCATGTGAAAAGCTGTCACTTCTTCTCTTAGAAAAAGAAGGCAATTAGTTTCTTTAAAGCCCTTTTGATACCTGTAAGCCATTGTTCAAATGTGCACAAATGTTAACACCCTTGTATTTGTAGGGAGTGATAGAGTACTCTTTCTCACTGTTCTTTGACAAGCTTGTTAGCTACACGTTCCTCTTCTGGCTGCCATTGTATGTGAAAAGATCATGTGAGTTTTATTGAATACAATTGTCCCTCCCACATTTATTTCCCAGTATACATTCTGTAGCACAGGGGATTGATAGATTTAACTAAACTGATGCATAGTATTATTTCAACAGCAAACATGCCACTTACATGTACTGTTTATGCTCTATAATTTGCATTGCTTTTAAATTACTAGTGTGGGATTACACTTTGAAAAGTTAAACATTTTTGCACACAAATTCCACAATTTACTAAGTGATGTACATGTACACATACCTTATGATGAGATGTATTTTTATTAATAATCAATTGCTGGTATCAATGTTTGTTGCACTGATATTTGATCTAAATGTGCATGATATGTACCATGTCTATTGAATCAATCTTGTGTTATTCTGGCCCATGACATGTCATATCGAATATTGCTTGCAGCAAGGTGCTTTTGTGTTTGGAATTTTGGATAGCAAAAATTGTAATATAATGTATGTCAGGTGACTGCTCCCTTTTCATAATACAGTTTACAACGTTGAGTATTCATGATACAAAGGAGTGGAATAAATGGAAGAGGGAGGGGACTGTATATGCAACTGCAGGAAAGAAATACATATTTATAATTTATTTGTAGTGAACTGGGAAGGTCAGAGGGCAGACTGGCTTGCTGCAATCTTTGATGCTGGAGGAATTCTTGGTGAGATAATATTGTAATTAATGTTATTTTTATCGAGCAATGTTGAATTACGTGTAGGTGGGATCCTAACTGGCCTGCTCTCAGATATTCTTCATGCCCGTGCTGTTAGTTGTACCTTCACATTGCTCCTAGCTATTCCATCAGTAGGTACTCTAAGATAGGGAGAGAACGAGTGAAAGAGAGAGAGGAGGAGAGGGAGGGAGGGAGGGAGGGAGGGAGGGAGGGAGGGAGGGAGGGAGGGAGGGAGGGAGGGAGAGAGAGAAAGAGCGTGTAACATGTATTTAGGATTTTGGAATGTGTATAAAATATTCATTTGGTTTTTTAGCTGTTCCTTCTTCGCTTTGTTGGAGGGTATCACATAGGACTGTATAGTTGTAAGTGGCAAAGTCATTTTAGTAATGTAATTAAGTAAATTTCTTGTTTTTCAGTTTTCCTAATATTATGTGGTGTTTTTGTGGATGGAACCTATGCAATCATTACCACTGCTGTATCTGCAGATCTGGTAAGCAAATATTTGTTTACAAGTCTTATTAATTGATATGTAAATTTACATGTATATACACATTGTCTGAGTAAATATATTTGCATTTCATACAACGAATTATTGTATTGTCACCGAGCCAATTGTCACTATGTACTTTCATTAATGTGATGTGCTTGTGAGATTAAAGAGGGGAAAGCCGAAAATTAATGTTGGAACTATGCATATTCATATGAAAACCCACTAACTAAATATAACTTTAAACGTAGGTAGGACCTGCTAAGGAACTATGGCTTTGGCCATTATCTTGATGACCATTTAGTAGGCTGTAGCATTAGTGATTTTAGGCTGGTGCTCAAATACATATAGCCAGTTGTGAAGTCCTGTTATGTTATTTCTATACAAAATGATATTTATATAACATCGATGATCAATGCTGAACCTACATGTATAGCCTGTATGTACTTAAGTGTCTAGTTTTTGACTTGTCTTGCAATACTACACCGGTGCTATTGCCCCAACATCCATACATGTAGTAGTGAATCCATAGCCATTCCTTGATATCAGCACATGTACTTTCAAATGTGTTTTTGTAGCACTTGTTGCCGGTCTTAAGGTCAAACATGGCTTGAGACACAGTGGAATCATATGGGCTTTGGATAAACTGCAGCATAATGGGAGAACTAGAATGGGATATATTGAGTGCACTTAGTATGTGTATGTGATACCAGGTAGTATTTTAGTTTCACTTTCTTTGAGCTGTGGACACATATGTATGTACAATTACATTATGTAGTTTGTAACAATGATCTGAAGTTAAATTAACAATTTACATTAAGGGAACCCATGTCTCACTGAGAAATGACCAAACTGCAAAAGCCACTGTTACAGCCATCATTGATGGAACTGGATCTACATGTTGTGTAGATTAGGGTTAGGGTTAGGGTTAGGGTTAGGGTTAGGGTTAGGGTTAGGGTTAGGGTTAGGGTTAGGTGTCACACGCGAGTTGCGAGTGAGTGGCGAGCGAGTGGCGAGCGAGCGCTCGCGAGCAATCACACGTTGTAAACATAATAGGTACTCGCGCGGCGCTCGGGAAGCACACGCGTGGAATATTCATTTATAATTTACGGCACGAATGATATACTACATAGCAGCTGTACAATGGACGTGGTATTCTGTTTCTCGCGCACTTTTTTGTTTTGCTTGTTTTTCTCCACATTCGGTAATGTTGCGTGTGGCCTGTACGGAATCTAAGTGGCTATTGCCCATATGTCCTTAGATCTACTTAACAATTACCAGCGATTAAAACGCCTACGCATTATCGTGATAGCCAGCCCCTCCTCCAGCAACCTTTCCGTAATACATCGTACACTGTACCCTTTTTAATCACCCTCCGTCTCGTTTTGTTGTCTATCCTTGGCATTCTAAATACACCATGCGCGCGCGTGACGTTTAATTGTTATGGCCCTGATTTAACTTCAGAACGATTGTCTGGGAATTATCTAACGCAACTAAAACCATTATACTGATGATAGGTGTCGCGTAGCTTCGTAGCTTATACATGTTGTACGTACGTATTAAGACGTAGCTTCGTCTTGAAAGCCATCTGTTGCGTAACGCTACAATTGTACAGTGTACAATTCCTATTGGACGCTACCGCTAGTCCTTATGACTTCCACATTTGCGCGTCCGTGTGCACTTATCTGTTTAGACGTTCGTATCAGAGCGGGATTGACTGCATTGACTGCGTGTACTGTTGGCATTGTTATACATGTACATGTACATGTATATGCAATTTGCTAATTATCCGTTACTCGCGCGGCACTCGCCAAGCACTCGCCAATGACAAGATAATTACTCGCTCGAGAATATATATATGCGAGTTGCGCGCGAGTGGCGCGCGAGTGGCGAGCGAGTCTTGTAACGCGAGTGTAAACTTGTGGGTGAGCGGTACTGTATGGGTGAGTCCATGTACACTATGTGTATGTAGTCATAGGGTATTGATCCAATCTGGTTTTACAGGTGCTGCATTTGGTCCATTGATAATAGGATTGCTCACAGACACATCTGTGAGTACTTGTGTACCATTGGGTTAAATCATTATCTACACGTATGGGATGTGCAAACAAATTTGTGTATGTTTTCTTTTGCAGGGATGGGACAGCGCATTCTATGCACTGATGGTATCCTGCTTGCTGTCTGCTCTGGTTAGTATTTTTGCACATGCAGATTTGCATAGATTTAATATACATGTACGCTACACCTACATGTACATGTATGCACCACAATGGTGCACTTACAATTTCCATGCTTCTTATGCTCACAGTTCCTAGTTCGTATTGTATTTAAAGAAGTGCAGCCATGGTTCAAAAGATGTAGAGACTTCTTATGGTAAGAACATTTTACATATGTCATGTACATTTACTTGATGAACGTCACAGTGATTGTATGTATATATTTTCATTTAGCTCGTCACAATCATATGCTGTTTTGCACTGATGTACTCTACTCTTTGTGAACAATTGTGTCTTTAACAGATACCAAACTACTGTATAGTTGAATCAGAACTGAATGTATTTATTATTTTGTATGTAGTCTGGCTTTAACATGAAAGTCAAAATGCAGCACAAGGACTTCCAATTTATTGACTGCTAGTTTTTTGTTTTAGAGTGATATGAATTATTTAGGTTTTACATTTACATGGCCTCCCAAACACACCATCCAATGTCAACTCTTCTACGTAACATTTGACTAAGGGAGGGCATCATGTTTAGGGCAGGAACCAAATGAATTGCTAATTGATGACCCTAGTAATGGTGGCCTTATCTAGTTAATGAAGTGCGGACTGGTACATGTATTATTAGTTGTATGTGGTGGTGATTGATTACAGGAAGCTAATTAGACTGATATCAGTCAAGATTGTTGAAATTAATAAAGCTTGTACATGTAGCCTTATAAAGTTACCTAAGTTGAGATCCATGGACTATATTGATGTGTTGAATATTGCAGCATTCTCTACATTGTACATGTATTACCAGACTTCACTAGAATACCTAATCATCTACATAGAAGTATTCTATATTTAATCATGAATTGTACTCTTGTTGTAGATTATTCAGATTATCATACAAAGCTAGCATTTGCTAATACAATGTAAGTGTAGTGGTTAAAAGTAATCTTGCCATTTATTTCATCTGAAGAACAAGAAAACATGTGCACATTGTTGCAAATAAGAAACACAGCATAAACACAGGTTATATTAATTTAGAGTAGCTACGCCTAGCACAGAAGTCCGTTTCTCGTTTACAAAATGAATACTTCAGAGTGCAGTAGTAGATATTGGATCAATGTGGAACTCCTTATTTCTAGGCGAGTAGCTATTTGGAGAAGAATAGTACAAAATGTAATGTAATGTAAGCAGTACTGACCTTGAATGTTGCACACAGCTCTTTAGTGTTTTGAACCATGGCTTCATTTCTTTAAATGTAAGGCGAGACAAGCACTGCATATTGATATTAGGATTGTGTTGGAAATGATGCATATTACTGGTACTTTAAATGCAAAACTTTGTGCATGAGCTTATGTAGCTGGAAAAAGAATAATAACTGGCATACGCAATAAGATCTTAGTTATGTTCACACACTCACCAAAGCAGACACAAAGCAGGATGCCATCAAAAAATAGAAGGCACTGTCCCATCCCTGTGACGATTGAGATTATCAGTTTAAGTAAGAAATACTTTACACTCACAGTTCTGTCTGAGAGCACTCCTACTATCAGTGGGCCAAATGCAGCACCTGTAAGATTGGACTGGATCATAAGCACCATGCTAATAATTTGCACAAACCCAAAGATCCAGTTGCATCAATGATAGATGTTACAGTAGCTTTTGCAGTCTGATCATTCTTCAGTGATACATGTGTTCCCTAAGTATTAAAGATTATTGTTAATGTACACATAAACTTTATTACTTAGTATTATTAGATATACATGTTCTAAGTTAATCTATACCCTTTCGGACCACTTTTCCTCTGTGTGGCCCTCATAAGCCCCTAGACTATTGGGATTATCATGTCATATCTGCCGCCACCACTACATTCTATTTATGAATTCTCCCACAAAGCTCTACATCAATATAGTCTACTCTCTTCAGATCTTGGGAAGGGAAGCAAGACCGACCATCACTCAAGTGCTCCCAAACCATCCTGTAGACCACCAACGGTTTTGGATTTGATATTATTACAATAATGTAATTTCAATTGTCTTACTGACGAATAAACTAATGGCTTGAACTGTTAAAAGCAAATTATGACTTTGAGTGTTAATGACTCAATATTGAACTTTGTAACTTGAAATTAATGATACATTTAGCTAGAGCTAGTTATTAAATTGTCTAATATAAATTTTAATATGATAGATCCAAATAATGACTGAGTGTTAACGACTCAATATTGAACTTTGTAACTTGAAATTATGATACGCTCAGATAGAGCTACTTATTTTAAATTGTCTAATATAGATTTTAATCTTCAATAACTAAGATAAGTCCTCGGCACACTTAAATAGCAGCAACAAGTTGGTTTTTTCAACTTCAGTATACAAACTATTCTAAACCATGCATGAGATAAATAATGAGCTTCTAGCAGTCAACTGTAAAACATAAAATAATGAAATATTTTGGTGATCCAGAAATTCTAACCTTAGTTATGTTTCCTATCTGTTACCATAACAGTGAATATTACCTAATTTAGTCTGCTAGGCAAAATGCGTAGTCTTAACCAAACCTTATATATAAGGCTGAATATGTTGATTCACCTACGTGCTTTTAATAACTTATATTCTACTTTTGATTTGAAGCACTACCAGTGTTCAGTCGTTTGGCTCATTTGGTTGCATCCTGCATAATGAACATACCACAGAGAGGTTTACCATATTGCTAATTCTGGATTTTTGAATTTATAACCAAGCCACATGATTGAATATTCCTCACATTGAACTACAATGCAAATTCACTATTTATCCCAATTATACCTTTCTATGTACTTATAATTAACTCTGAGTGTGCTACCTACAAGAATCCAAATATGCATAACAGAGATGGTGTACAAGTTGATGCAGCTTACTTAATCTTCTGCCATTTAAGATTAAATGATACTTCAAGCAGTACCTGTGTCATTACAGCGGTGATTTTAGCTTACCAGGTCACTGGAGATAACGGTAGTAATCATAGCATATGTACCATCGACAAAAAATCCACACACGAGCAAGAAAACTGAAGAAATAAATTGATTAGGTCAAACTTGACTAGCAAATTGAGACTTATTAATATATTTTTTGCCCTACGAAAGGTATATGCCTGAGGACTAATTTCATGCGTACCTGGGCCCCAGTGTACCCTAACCCCAATGGCTTCTCCCTAAAGACATAGAGCAGGTCACATGAAGATTTACTTACATGTATACAATCCTATGTGATATCCTCCAACAAAGCGAAGAAGAAATAGCTGAAGAATGTGGAATACAAAATATATTATACCAGTAGTAGACAAAAGGATACTGTGATCCTCTATGCTGGGGCATGCACATGAATATATTATAGCAGCTACACTAACAGGACAGCAGTTGGATAAAGCAAATGATACATGTCATTTAAAAATAAGAAGAAGAAGCAGTACTTTTAATATCATTGTGATTGCAATATTTTCACCTCAAGCCATTTAGCACTAGAACCTTCCACCTATGACACATAGCCACAGAAAACTCTTGTCTCCTTTGTATGAAAGTAGGGCATACTGGTTGTTACAAAAAAAAAAAAAAAAAAATTTGAACTTATACGCACTGAGAGTCACCTAACATTATTTTGTTAGGTTACATTATAGCTTTTATCAACTTCCTATGTATGGCTTAAATTCAACCCCCCCTTTAACACCTTTTGCTTTTGTGCATTTATTTCGCATGTTATATAATGAACACTTACTGATGGAATAGCTAGAAGCAGTGTGATTGAGCAACTAAAAGCCCTGGCATGGAGAATGTCTGAGAGCAGACCAGTTAGGATCCCACCTTTCAAGATACAAATACTATAGTTAATCACGATCAGCTTTGAAAGTGTACACTCACCAGCAATTCCTCCTACATCAAAGAGTGAGGAAATTAAGGCTGATTTCTGACCTTCCCAGCCCACTATATGATGAGAAGTGCATGAACGATATATACGAGTATCAGACCTATGTAATATTTACATCCACAGTAGAGTATCATAAGTAATGCCCCGCCTCCTCAAAATTTATAATTATATATCGTTCATGCACACAGTTCTAAACATACTCGAGCAGTTTCTGTCCCCCAGCTTTACACATTGTATACAAATGAGAAATGAATGCTACTGCTATACTAAAGTTAAAAACATACTCATTGGACAATTGCCTGGGTGTGCAATGCAGCTCCAGATTAACACTCACATGATCTTTTCACATACAATGGCAGCCAGAAGAGGAATGTGTAGCTAACAAGCTTGTCAAAGAACAGTGATAAGGAATACTCTATCACTCCCTATTTTTGCACAGGGTGAAGATCGAAGACAGAACTAGTAAACATTTATCATCTGCTTACAGGTATCATCAGAGCTTTAAAAAAACCGATAGCCTTTTTCTATAGTAAAATAAGTACATGAACTAAATATTAGCACATACATTATAATACTAGGGACACACCTCCTGGATTATCTGGTTGACAGGCTCCTTGATCATCATTTTGGCAGTACTGCTGGTGCTGCAGTGTCTCTGGTTTACTATGAATGTGGGAGGTTCACTGGTTTCATCAGTTTCTTTTGGGCTGGTAAATTCAGTTTCATTTGGGGTGCTAATTTGAGTTTCCATAAGTGGCTTAGGGCAGCCATCTTTTGTTATGATGGCCTTTTCTTGATTAGCTTGAACTTCTTCTTCCTATTGAAACAAATGTAAAATACCATCCTAAAACAATGCCATGTACCCAATGATGGTTTGGGGGTTCAAGTCCCACATGTACAGGGTCTATAACGAAAGGGTTATGGATGTGAAACACTTTTACAATATGGATTGGCATACCAACAACCATAAACAGGAAGATGATGGTAGCCCATACAAAAGTAATGATGGCTGGCACAATGAAGCACAACCCCCATGGAGGGTCACGTGTATTAGTCCTTGCCCAGATTGATGAAATGTACGTTCCAATAATGTTTCCAAGTGGTGTGTGTGCATACCAGAGACCAAGGATCAAGCCTCGACTGCAGAAGGCATTGTGCAAGAAGGAGAAAGGAAAGTTAAAATACCAAACATCTTAACCATTATATGCAAATGCTACTATCGGATACCGTTGCTTTCCAAACCAGTGTCCAATGATGGCTACTACTGCAGGTAAGCCAGTGGCCTAAGGAAATGAAACACAGTCATGACAGTTAACCTGTAGACAATATCCTCTCTCATCTTACTGTACACCTCCTACCTGCGTCACTCCACCAAAGATCTGCACTATAATGAAATAAGCAATATGATGGATTTCGGCATAATAGGCAATTCCTAGCAGAAGAAGGTTGACCACACTTCCTAAGATTAACAAAGAGACAAACCAAATTGTGTAATAGTAATAGTTAGTGGGTACTTGCAAAAGGGGAAACAAAGAAAAAAGGAATGTAACCAGGTTGGTACCAGGAAATCTAGAAGTGCTGCCACTCTGGCTCACCAAGAATTCCTACGACAAGGTAGTACCTCAGATTGACTCGATCAGCTATCATACCACTAGAAAATAGAGGAAAAAAACAAAACATTCCTTCTTGTACAACAGGCAAGTATAAACGTAAATTACAGATTTGCTAATCACTACTATTTAAGATTACATGTTATACCTGAAGTACAGTGCCATAGCATATGAGAATAACCATGAGTAGTCCACATAGCCAAGACGAGTATTCTTTCCAATGTCTAATTTTAGACAATACATATCAATATCTGTTTATAACATAAGTATGGGCTGTACCAAATGGTGCCCATCCAGGTGGACCTGAATAGTTCTGCGCAGAAGTATTAGTTGTACATTGAGGACACAAAACCACCTGTGGGCATACATATAGTAAAAAGGGAGCTGTTTGCCTTTTTTTTTTTTCTCACCTCAACAACACCAAAAACCTTTCTGCCCATGTGGTATATCATGTATGTGATAAATGTAAATGCAAATATGCAAATCTTGTAACTGCAGGGGAAAAAGAAACATGAGATCAACTTAATACGTGTTCGATCAAACAGACTTTTGTTGTGAATAGAATTGGCGCCATACCAAGACATAGAAATGCTAGACATAAAAAATAAAAAATAAAAAGGCCTTAACGTGCAATTGTAACTGCAGGTTCAATATTAATTGTAATCAGCATTATCAAAGCCAATAATTTTAAGACTACATCAGGAATAAATTCTTTCTTATAGAAAGCCGCAAGTTATTATAAACGTACAACAATAATAATGATAACAAGATGTCACTATATGTAAGCTAGCAAATAGCGTTTTGTATTATCAGTGTTACACATTCTAATGCGCACACGTGCGGCATAATACCTTACCTCAACGTGGGGTTAAATCTACACAAATGAGCCTTTTCTAAACACCATGTTCCAAATGGTAGCTTGCTGAAGATAACTACTCGGTTGTTATATTTCCCTGCCATTTTTTCTTTGTCCTATGGAGAATTTTTTTTGTCGAGCGAGTGCATATTATATATATGTACTTTTGTGTTAATTACTTGCACGTGCGATGCAGGCTGCACGTGCGATGCAGGCTGCGCATGTAAATTAATTAGCATGTACATGTAAAGCGGACTATTTTTACAATACTCCTATTAAAGTCGCATATGGAGTCTTACATTAATGTGACGAACACTCAGCCAGCTGGACGCCTTCGATTCATTGGGACCTCCTGTTCTAGCTGCTGTGCAGCAATATATTCCCAGTATTAGTAGCCACCCAAGCTCCACGTACCACACACATGTTTTTATATTATTAAATAACCTGCTAATGTCAAGCTACAAAATCAACTAGGGTCAATTGATCTAGTCAAGCCAGGTTCAGTCGGCTGTACAGCTCAAGAACATATTCGACTTGCTGCTTGAAGTGTGAACAACCTAGTTGATTTACATTAACAGGTTACTAATGGTTTAATAAAAAAACATGTGATTATGTTAAAAGTACATGTATAATAGAATGGCTAGTAAATATATAATGTGTATCCCTGTGTATCCAGTACCTGTGTTGTATAATTTGAATTAATTGTATACATGTATAATTATAATGCATATAATATATTACCGATATATTCGCTTATAAATAGATTGTTGTTCTACACCACCAGGAAAGTTCATTTTATATCAAATATGTAATACATTTTTGAAACATTCATCTCCGCAAGCGTATACATAATTGTATCAGATAAGTGTATTTGTATCATACTAACAAAACAATTTTGATACATATCTGCTTGCTAAGATCGATGTTTCAAATATGTTTTTTGCTATGATACAATCACCATTTATGATACAAATGTAGAAAAGCCTGGGTGTGTAAGGTTGTTCGTGGGTGTAGATACGTGAAGGTCGGGCTACGCCCAACTGGTTCAAACTCATTTGTACTGCTCGCGCTCCTGAATCCACTTCTGGTACTTTACTTGCGTTGTTTGGTCGCATTGCAAGGGGTGTACAGAGTGTATGTCTCTCATAAAAGAACTCCCAAAGCTGAAACGGTCCCACTTGAAAAGTATTTTACAGTGAAGGTTCCCCCATTATCTGTGCCGTGCACCACTCATAATTAATCTGGATCTTTAAAGTCATGTACTTATGACAACTCTATGCAAGAGCTGCACTTGGTTACTACAAAGTGCGTTTCTCATTCCCATGCACAACTGATCATGACCATGCTAAAGAACTCCATTATTCGCATGACTTTTCTAATGCATCATATACGAATCTATAACCCACAACAATGAAGCACATCATGCCAAAAGGGTTGTCACAAGTATTGCTGGCCAGTACATCCCTCCCCCCCCCCCCCCCCCTTCACCTCCATAAAAATGATTGGTAATTGCAAAAATATGCACCAGGATATGTATGTAATGTGGAACACTTGACACAGAAATATGCTTGGGCCTCATCTCTATATGTGATCAGGCATGCAGTTCACATTTATGTATGTATAGGTAATAGAATATTTGAACTTCCAATACCACACAAAGTGTCAGTAATTTAAAACAGCTTCCTTCCTAACTGAGACATGCAGTGTACCCTGAAATCAGTCAAAGCTGTCAAGCACGCATAGAGTTAACAAAGGACGAGCATCTATTATGATATCTGATAACACCATATAATTGCTGGCGCATGCATTGGTGTGACAATGTACTCCCCCCTTGTAGGTGGATTCTGACCTGTCAGGTGTCAGGGTCCGACCTGTCAGGCCAAGCGGACAATCCGGCCTGGCAGGCCGACCTGTCTGGCCTTCGGCAACCCTGATCAAAATTAAAGGTATGTTCTAGGCCTATATTGGCGGAGCATACCGAACCTTCGCATTTAGGTCCTGGCCCTACAATATGCGTTACAATGGAACCAAATACAACTATTACTTAGGTGCAGTTACATTTACAACCATCACATTTATGCAAGCAATACACATATTATGAACTGTAGATCTATTTATACATGCAGACCCAGCAATAAAATACTGAAGCTATTGGCTGGATAGTTCTCGTTACAATCAACCTTATCTGAACATATCTTGCTACATTGTAACCCAACCGTCCATCAAATGAGTAGGTACGTGATTGAGACAGATAGGTTGAGTTGCAATGGATTTTTATAGTTATCTTTTGGCACTTTAAAATTTGAGCAACTCAGCAGGTGTATGTGTTTGTGCAGTATGTGTAATCATGAAAAAAACCCAGATAATATATTGCTATGATTGTAGATGATCTGTAGATTTTATATATGAGTATATGGCTGATACAGAAATATGAGTAAAGTAACACCCATGGCAGAGTTGTTGGCTGTCTTATATGTACATTCTTAGTTAATTGATGTTTTGATACACTTTAAAAATACAATAAATATAAAAGAGAATGTGGGAAGGTCCATTTTGATTAAAAAAAAAACTAAGTGTATGATAGAACCAGGTGGATACACTACCCACCTTAACCACAACCTAGTATTGCTTGTATTCAGCCATAATGTCAATCAGAGAGTGGCTGTATAAATGCATGCAAAAATCCACTTGAATATTAATCATTGAACCCATAGCTGTCATCCATGCAATCTTAAAGGACAAAATCGATAGGAGAAAAGAACCAATGTATTTGAAATGATATGGTAAATGAATGCAATACTCAATAGATAAATCAGTTCATTAATCAACACAATGTGCACAGGCTATCCACACACAGTCACAGTTACATTAGTCTCCATTGTGCCCAGCACTGCAGCAGCATTACTATGCTGGACTTACAATTGTAATTGGAGAGCCTGTATGAGGTAGCTGAATGATAGTGGTTCTTCTGTAACTTGTCAGCCAAACTCTTTAAATTTAGAAAAGAAATGGTCTCAGGAAAACATGTAGATGTTTTCCATCTATTTTATTCGTTTACTACTTGAAAGAATGTCATCTTTAGTACCAATAATGGATCAAACTTCCGACTATAAATATGGGTTCAGTATTGTTTACTTATCATACTGAGAAACATTGGATGTATGCTTAGTGTCCATTTTATTGGTTGTTTCTGCTTAACTCCCTTTGCAGACAATCATTAGCAGTTGACATATTGCTTATCATGCTAAGAGGCAAAATATACTCAACCATTGTTTGCCCATACTCTGCCCACAATTATCTATGTTAGTGTTAATTATTCTATATGTGAAAAGAAAAATGCAATGTTCAAGGCCTTTCGTGCATTTCAGAGGGATCCAAACCATCAAAGCATGGCCACTATAAATGTTTCAAAAATGTCATATCTGGTGGCTTGTGTGGTAATAATTATAATGCAATTGCACATACATCCATATTCAATGTATTGAGATCTGTGATGTAATTGAATTGTTCTAAAGGTAAAATCCCTTGGATGTAGAATTGGCATTCACAGACTAACACTCCTACCACACCCTGGTGAGAAGACAACTGTTGTGGCTAATTATATCATGGCTTCAAAAGTTGATTGTATTTACACACCAGCAGGCTCATATCATTCTCTTTGCATGCTATCTCATACAGATCATGCTCATTGAGTGTGTGAGTCCTTGCCAAGGTTCCCTCCAGGCTATATATATATGTCTTAGAAGGTCATGCACCAAATGGAGAAGTGGGGCACATTCAATTTCAAATTGATTTTTCATTGGCACTATTTGTATATTACATGCAAGTTTTAAAAATGATCAACTGTTTATAACCAGGGAAAGCTAGGTTGGACACAACCATATTGCACAGAAAGTCACTGAGTTGAAAACAAAGACGTTCATTTCAAGCTTGAAAAAGATGTCTGGGTCTGGCCCATTTCTTTGTGCACCCCACACCCAATAATGTGGCAAAGAATAGACACTTTGAACAAGGATTATTAACTATTCCCAGAAGTGCATTTTTATTTTCAACATTTTTTTAACCAACTGCATGTACACACACACGTGTATATACACACACTTTTCAAATCTGTTTTTTACTATCTGACTGGTACAGTACAATGTGTAGTAACACCCATGGCAGCCAATCTTTGATTTGTATATAGTAAAATGTGTAGTAACACGGCCGACAATCCTAGTTAATTGATATCTTTGATGTGTATCCACACCTTTAAAATACACATGCAAATGCAATTGAATGTGGGAAGGTCCATTTTGATTTTAACAACTATCATATAATACACATTGCCAATGTAGGCAATAGTTCGATCTGTGGATATGCATGTGTGTTAATATTGGCAGCTGTTTAAAAAATTTCCCTAGGTTTATAATGAGGATTATGCCTTTGGGTATAGAACAAATGACTCACAATAGATTCCTTTTAGGCAACACACCAATAATTTAATTATAAATGTAACCAATATTCCTCCCCCTCCTCTTATTCTCAGACAATGGTGTTACTTCATAAAGGAACATTGATGGTGTCGATTTAATACTGTGCCAGAATGCTAGCGCTTTGCTTGGAAGAACCACAAGTGAAGTAGAGTGTAGCTCAGTATTTAGTTTTCTGTAATGTACATGTATTGTAGAAATAACATGTATTATATTGTTTTGACACTTTTTGATAATTCCACTCCAATCGACAGGGCTCGTCTATTATCGATTTCATCACCCCATGCCTCAGCTTGGCTATCTGTTACTCCATCCCCTAGCATGGGCCTTCACTTGGAGCCTTCCGAGTTCCAGGTGGCGATAAAATGGTGGCTCGGTATCCCAGTTGCTCAAGGTCAAAGTTGCTCTCAATGTAAAGCTGCCTTGGATGGTTATGGCCATCATGCTCTGAGTTGCAAGTTGGGAGGTGATGTTGTCTCTCGTCATAACAGGTTGAGAGACATCTTCAATGATTTTTGTCACTCCGCGTGTCTTGCTCCACAACTAGAGATGGGTGGGTGGTCTAGGGATCGTACTCGTCCAGCTGATGTTCTTGTTCCAAACTGGGTCCTGGGTAAGCCAGCAGCTTTTGACCTGTCTGTCACATCAACGCTAAATGCACAATTTTTTCAAGAAGCGTGTGTGACAGCAGGTTCAGCTGCCTTGGCTGCCCAGATCCGCAAGCATCGAGTAAATGATGAAAGGTGCAGGGAACTAGGCTGGGCATGTATCCCTCTTGTGGTGGAGACATATGGATGTTGGGGTACTGAGGCTATACAAGCACTATCAAGGCTTGCCACCCGTTTGTCCACTAGGCAGGGACGTCCCAAGTCACTCGTGAGCAATGAGATCTTTGGAAGATTCAGTTTGGCCCTTGTAAGAGCAAATTCCCGAGCCATCCTATCCCGCTCTCTGTAAACTGTTCGTGTTAGGTAAAGTACAGTAGATAGTAGCATATTATATTTAATAATAATTTCCATTCGTGTATTCTCACATATATGTATTACCTATGTCATTAATAATGTTTATGTATATAATAATAATAATAGCCAAAGCATAATTACTGCGGCAGGATATACTCCTTGTACAACATGTGGTCTTGTTTTGGTCACTATAAAGCGAGGTCATTGTCTTTCTTGCAAGAGAGATATTGATTTTGAAATGAGTCGTTACCATGGCGATGAAGTTCATAGTGAGCCATCTTAAGTCCAGCAGGAAGAAAATTTAGATAATACTGCCACCACTTCCTGTGCAGTATTGCCTTGTGTCACAACTATCGAAGATAGCACATCTGAACCTGAACCATTGCTTCCGTCTTTACTAGACATCGTTAAAACATGACTCCCAACATTAAAACACGTTCCTAGGGCCGCGAGAAGGATTTGGGCTAATGTTTTGTTAGAGGTCTTAGCAAATGTTTGCCATAAAAATGATATCAAGGTTTGGACTAGCCTTTTCTTGCTGTGCAAATGTATCCTACGGCCTCCTGTAAGTGGTGGACGTAAGCACAGGAACAATAATGCAAACCGCATAATTGCCGCTTGTCGTAGGTGGGAAGCTGGTGATATTTTGGGTCTGTGGTCAGAGGCTGTTAATCAGAAACGGGAAAGAAAGTTAGATTTGCATACTTCGGCAGTTTTTCGAAGGGCTAAGCGCCTAGCGTCAGAGGGTCGCATGGGTAGTGCATGTGCAGCTTTAATTAGTGATCCCATAGCACCACCATCAAATGAGACATTCAGCAGGCTTTTAAAAAAGCATCCAATTGGAAAGAGAGTTGAGTTGCCTGATTTTTCTCCAGAGCATTTGGAGGTAACGTCAAGCACTGTTATGGCACAATTAAGGAGTTTTCCCAAAGGCACTGCTTCTGGTCCATCAGGTCTTAGTGCTCAACATCTATTGGATGCCATTTTTCCTGGAGAAGTTACTGTCATCAATGCTCTTACCAGTGTTGTTCAACTGTTGGTTGCTGGATTAGTACCCCCTGATGTAATGCCATTTATTGCTGGAGCTAATTTAACAGCCTTAACCAAAAAGAATGGAGACATCCATCCCATTGCTGTAGGAGATACACTCAGACGTTTAACAGCAAAGTGTTTGTGCTCTTTGGTTAGAGAAACAGCGGCCAGTTATTTCTTACCATGCCAATTAGGGGTGGCAGTTCCAGGTGGTGCAGAGTCAATCATTCATGGTATGAGGGCGACATGGGAGAACAGTGATGGCCTTGACATAGCTCTCCTCAAGGTTGATTTCTGTAATGCTTTTAATTGTGTCTCCCGCCAGGTGCTGTTGGATGAGTGTCTCAGTGTATTTCCAGGAATTTACAAGTGAGCCAAGTGGTGTTATTCTTCATCATCTCATCTTTTCTACAACAATTGGGTCATTTCATCATCATCAGGAGTTCAGCAAGGAGACCCGCTGGGTCCACTTCTTTTTTGCCTTGTGCTGCACAAGCTAGTGATGAAAATAGAAACATGCACTTAATGCCAACATTTTAGCCAATTGCTGGTTTATTGATGATGGTTGTGTTGTGGGTACACCTGAGCTTCTTGCAGCAGTCATTAAGCTGATCCAATCTGATGGTCCATCATTGGGTTTGCATATCAATTTGGAAAAGTCTGAGGTGGTTTATTTGAATAAAAAGGTTGAGTCTGATGATTTCACGGCTGTTTCGAGATGGACATTAGGTTTTTTAATTAGAAATGTATTACATTTACGGTACTCTTAGTGTTCCAGGAGCTCATTAAAATGTGGTTTATGTTCTAAAATCTATTTTGGTCACAAAAAGCTATCAATAAATAATGCAATTATATTAAGCTTTTCTACATTCATTTCCGTACTGGATAAGATATGTGCGCACTGTCGAGACGTGTTATTTCCCTGCCTACTAACTCCGCGCAGGTAACGATCATATTATGGCTTACTTTGAAACGCTCGAACGGCAACCAATTTTTCTCGAAAAAACGCCTGATTGTTGGGCATGAAACTTACCTTTCCGTAAAGAGGAATCATTGCACATTCTATACGTGTATAGTTCATGCTTAGACACATTTTCTGGTGAGAGAACAAAACGGTTACTTTTAGTTTGTTTAGTCATGAATAATTGAAGTCACGTGAATGAACAGTTACAGCAATGGATATTCCGCAATGCTAAAGAACACCTTTTATGCAGCGTATGTGGAGACAGATAATAAAAAAACCCTCTGCTGGTCATCAAGAGACAACATAGAGCAGTGCTACCTTTTTAGTGGAGCTCAGGACATGTTTTCAAACTGAAAATGGTAAAGCTATACAATTGGTCCCTACACTGTCCCAGTACATGCACATGCAAGGTAAAGATATTCACATGACCTCATAGGGTTAATCATATATGCACATACACAAATACATGCACATACATGTTTAAGCCATACATGTGTACACTCATGGATCCACTTAAAACAGGCAAGAACACCAGGGTGACCACCAGGTGTCATGTTAAGTGCTTTGCTCCTTCATATAAAGACCATTGCACCTCCAAAGATCATGTGTGGTAAAAAAGGACCCTACAATATCACCATTGGCAAGGCTTGCAGAGCACCTGCAGAGCACACACCAAGTAGGCAAGGCCTGCAGAGCCAGTCATAGGCGTCCCCAGAGTGGGGGCAGGGGGGCCATGGCCCCCCCCCCCCCCCCCCTCCTTGGGACTGTATGGCACCCTTATAACAAAAGTTAACATATATGCCCCCCCCCCCCCCCCCCACTGATTGAATGGGCCAAAAGGGGACAGCACCACCCGCCCCCCCTACCCCCCCCCCCACTGATTGAATGAGATGAAAGGGGACAGAACCCCCCCCCCCCCCCCCCCCCCCTGGTTGAACCGCACCAAAGCGGACAGCAAACCCCCCCCCCCCCCCCACTGATTGATTGAATGGGCCAAAAGGGGACAGCATCTGCACACCCCCCCCCCCCCCCCCCCCCCGCGCCAAAGCAGACAGCAACCCCCCCCCCTTTTCCACTGGTTGAATCAGCCGAAAGTGGACAACGTATTCGCGGCTGTCAAATGGCACTCCCTTGCCCTATCCTGGCCCCCCCCCCCCCCCCCCCCCCCCCCCTTCCAGAAAAGCTGGGGGTGCCCATGCCAGTAGGCTGGGCCTTCAGAGCACAGACCCAGTAGCCAAGGCCTGCAGAGCACACACCAAGTAGCCAAGGCCTTCAGAACACACACCAAGTAGGCACTTGGCTTGCAGAGCAAAAACCCAGCATAGCACACACCTAGTAGGCAAGGCCTGTAGAGCACACACTCAGTAGGCAAGGCCTGCAGAGCACGCACCAAGTAGCCAAGGCCTTCAGAACACACACCTAGTAGGCAAGGCTTTCAGAGCACACACCTAGTAGGCAAGGCCTTCAGAGCACACATCTAGTAGGGAAGGCCTACAGAGCACACATCTAGTAGGGAAGCCCTTCAGAGCACACACCAAGTAGCCAAGGCTTGCAGAGCACACATGTACACCTAGTAGGAAAGGCCTTCAGAGCACACACCCAGTAGCCAAGGCCTTCAGAGCACACACCTAGTAGGCACTTAGCCTGCAGAGCAAAAACCCAGCATAGTACACACCTAGTAGGCAAGGCCTGTAGAGCATACATGGTCCAGTAGGCAATTTAAGGCCTGCTGGCTATGGCATTTCTCATCTTTTACAGCCACTGACGAGTGACAAAGGCCCAATTTTTTTTTTTGCAATACAAGAATTTTTTTAGCTACTCCGACTTTGCTTTCCCTGGAACAAAGAGGACAATTAAAATGCATATACTGGAAATGCACATCATCGAGTGGATGAGTACATACAACGCTGGACTTGGACTAATGGGAGAACAAGGCACTGAAGCCATACATGCCCATTTCAAACAAGTTGTATAGGACTAGGACGTATGGCTGTATGGCAACCAAAGTGCAGTGGCTAAAATGCATCATGCAAGAGCATCACCTGAGTGTGTGTCCTACAGTACTCTTGATGCCAATAAGAACGATAAAAAGAAAGCGTGAAGACTAGAACTGAACCTTGTTAAGATATACTCATGGCATTGATTTCATTTAATGTTACGATAGTACGCTGAATACCGGTAGATTCATCCGTGAATCAATGAAGCGCTCCGCCATGTTAACAATAACTGCCATATTCAGAGCCTTCGTACGTCTCACAGAAAATGTGTCTAACAACAGAGATAGTAAGAATACGTAGAGGTAACACTGTTGTATACTCTCGTATAAGTTTATAGATCACTTGTCAGGCAAAAAAAAGAGAAAACATTTTTCGAAGATAATAACTCCAAATGGAGCGCTATCAGTCCAGGCTCGATATCGTGGCGTACGTGCACACAAATACCATAACGCTGGTATGTCTGTAATCCTCGAAGGATGCTTAACCCATATTTTCATGTGTATAAAGCTTACTTTAAACGGATTGTACAAGAGAGCCCACATTCCAATGCTATGCTATAATGAGGTCTCCATTAAATCTTCTATCGCCAAGTATGGGGACGAGACCTAAATGTCCATCTTTTCAATGCAATGAAACACCCGTGATTTCTTTCCAGAACAGATTTCAAAACATGATAACTCAGATTTTGAGATACTTGGGGTGCCTGTTGGATCAGCAATCCACACATCAGCCTTTTTACAACACAAAGTGGAGAAGGCCGTTAGGCTTATGGAAATGCTTGAACAACTTGATGACCCTCAGGTGGCATACACTTTATTGAGAACTTGTGTTTCTTTTGGTAAGTTTTGTTATTACATCAGAACAATTCCACCATCTCTGGTAAAGGAAGCAGCATTATCTTTTGATAATTGTGTGCGATCGTGTTTTCAATCAATCATCTCCAGCAATCTTTCTGATAATCAATGGATGCAATGCATCCTTGATCTCAAACATGGTGGTTTGGGTTTGAGAAAGGTCAGTGAGCATACAAATGCTGCTTACATTGCATCAGTGATCGCCAACTCTTCCACAATCAAGGATCATATTTGCAGAAATGCGCCTTCAGGTGAATGTGCTCACCTAAAGAAAGCTGTTGAAGATTACAACCTCACTGTTGGTCTGTCAGATGGTTTGTGCACTACGTTTCCAGTTGTAGTAACACAAAAGAAACTGTCATCCACCATTGATGATATGAACTATAAAACTCTTTTCCAGTCGACTCCACTTCCAGTTGACAGAGCCAGACTAACAGCAGTCTCTGCTCCACATGCTTCAGCATGGCTTTCAGTGATTCCAATTTTGGTTTATCACTATCACCACATGAATGGAGAGCTGTAGCTAGATGGTGGTTGGGGGCAGAAGTTTTTAGTGAAGACTCCAAGTGTCCATTTTGCCATCATGATCAAGGTAGGTCTGGGCACCATGCGACTGTTTGTAAAGTGAATGGCGATCTAACCAGACGTCACAACACTATTCACGATACAATTTTTCGCATGGCTTCTCAGGCAGTTCTTTCACCTCATCTGGAAAAACCATACATTCTGCCTGGTATCAAGCAGAAACCGGCTGATATTTACATTCCTAACTGGTCTAGAGGTGAACCTTTAGCAATGGACATCACTGTTGTCAGCCCTACACAGGTTCATCTCTTAGATTACCACCATCCACAGTCTGAACAACTTTGTGCTGCTCATTGGAGAGAGGAACAAAAGCGGAAGAAGTACGAACAAAGTTTAGATGCCGAACATATACTTTTTGTTCCTTTGGCTGTTGAGTCTTATGGTGGTTGGGGCACAGCTAGTATACCAATTTTCAAGACTCTGGCCAGAATGGTGGCCAACAGATCAGATCAGCCAGTTTCATCAATATCTTGCTGGCTATACCAAAGGCTTGCCATTGCTTTGCAGAAGAACAATGCCCGTGCAATGATTGCTAGGCAGCCTCTTGTTTAGTATAGTGTAGTTTATTGTGTTGTTGTGTCTCAAGTTTTCTGCATGTATACATATATTCATTTGTACTTTGCTTGTAACCGTTGTATTGTTTCATAATAATAATAATAATAATAATAATATAATTATAAAGAATAATCGGATGGCTGATGGCTGATGGCCGCTACGGGGAAGAAACCGAATAAGTCGCAACCTTCTCGTTGTTGTAAGTGTAATGGCAGCAATGCAGTATGCAGATTTTGTTCTTGCGCGAGAAATGGTCGACCGTGTTCGGATTGTTTCCCTGGCATGGACGGCCATTGTTTCAACCCCAAAACCAATGGTACCTCTACCCTCGTAAGTTCAGTACATGTACCGCCTGCGGATCACGTAGCCGCAACTAATGCCTTGGCTTCTACCGCACTACCCTCAAGTGCGTCCTTTGTGGGCTCGAAACCCACAACAGCTGCTACACCAACCACCACCTCCAGCTGCAATGAGATTCACCACCTGTCAACGCAAGTATTGGCTTGTGATAAATCTACACCCATTTTCGGTCCCACGCTCTCAAAAATTTTAAAGAGAATCCCTCGTGGTTCAAGAGATCTAGCGGCACATAAGCTGTCATCTGTGATTGATAGGGTAGTGAGGATTAATGATGAAGGAACATGGAATGATCTGTTTCAGTTCAGTTCGAAGTACCTATTTGCTCCAATAAGAGGTGGACGTCGCCGGAATTTAACCTCAACTATTAACTCTCGTCTTAACTTTGAAACATTGTCACCACCACCACCTCAAGTTTCCATCAGGAGACGACAGAAAAAAGTAAAGCCTTGTTCTGCTGATCCATTGATGAGTTTGGCCAGTCGCATATCGGCTAAGCTAGAAGAAGGAGATTTCAAGGGAGCAGTAAGAATTGCATGCTCTGATGATTCCATTGCTGATATGGATCAAGCTACATTCACAGCTCTTCAACAGAAGCATCCTACACCACCTGCAGACTCAGTGATTCCTGACCTTCCACCCACCAACCAATCATTCTCCATCAGTGAAAAAGAAATTGCTCTCTCCATCCGATCCTTTCCTAACAGTTCAGCAGGTGGGCCTGATGGTTTAAGACCGCAACATCTCAAAGATCTCATTGGGCCTTTAAATGGAAATGGTTCCAGTTCCCTTCTGGCTTCCCTTTCTGCTTTTGTCAATCATGTTCTGGAGGGTAAAACACCTGTCTCTGTTCGTCCATTCTTTTTTGGTGCTTCACTGGTTGCACTTAAAAAGAAGGATGGGGGTATTCGCCCTATTGCTGTTGGATGTACCCTTCGTCGTCTTGTTGCCAAATGTGCAGGAAGTAAAGTGATGAAGGAGATGGGGGAATTACTTTTTCCAAAGCAGTTGGGGTATGGAATAAAGAGGGGAATTGAAATTGCCATACATTCTGCGCGAGTCTATCTATCCAACCTGCCCCATGATCATTTGATTCTTAAACTTGATTTTAAGAATGCATTTAATACTATCCGCAGGGATAAGATGCTCCTGGCAGTTAAAGATCTTGCCCCTAGTTTGCTTCCTTTTGTCCATTCTGTGTACTGTTCACCATCTTCCTTGTTTTGGGGAACAGAAGTTATTCAGTCGTCAGAAGGGGTGCAGCAGGGTGACCCTCTCGGACCTCTGCTTTTTTGTCTCACAATCCACAACATGTGCTCTCAATTAAAATCTGAGTTGCGCATGTTCTACTTGGATGATGGAACCCTTGGTGGAACCTTAACTGATGTGCTTAAAGACCTCCAGTTAATCACCAAGGAAGCACATTCATTGGGTCTACAACTTAATTATGGAAAATCAGAGATCATCAGCAACAACACCACCATAATACAAGCAATGCTGACTGCAGTCCCTGGACTGCAAGTTACAGAACCAAAGTGCACCACACTTCTGGGTACTCCCCTAGGTGATATTGCTTCAATATCTGCTGCTATCTGTGCAAAAATAGTTTTTTTGAAAAAAATGGGTGAAAGGTTGTGCAATTTAGATGCACATGATGCTCTGCTATTGCTGCGTCACTCATTTGCAATACCCAAGCTTCTAAACATTTTGCGCACCTCTCCCTGTTTCCTTTCAGAGAAACTTGCTGATTTCGATGACCTTTTGCGATCCATCCTAAGCAGCACTTTAAATATCTCTCTTGGAATTAATGATCCAGCCTGGACACAAGCTCAGCTTCCTATAAAGCTTGGCGGCCTTGGTATTCGGAGTGCATGTCAGCTTGCACCTTCAGCCTTCCTGGCTTCAGCTGCTGGCACCTCTGATACATTGAAGAGCATGCTCCCTGCATCTCTGCACAATGCCTCCATCCCTGATGTTGAGTCTGCACTTTCCCACTGGTCCCAAGGAAACAACACAGCCCCACCTGTACCTCCTGCTTCTTGTTTTCAAAAAGCTTGGGATCTACCAAAAATGCAGTTGGTAGCTCAAGGTCTGCTGGCCAGTGCTGATAGTCCATCTTCCCGTGCTCGTCTTCTTGCTGCATCCACACCAGAGTCAGGAAAATGGCTAAATGCATTCCCTATATCCTCCATAGGCCTGAGAATGGATAACTCCACCATCCGAATTGCAGTTGGGCTCAGACTTGGTGTTCCCTTGTGCCATTCACACACTTGTCGCCATTGTGGTTCTCACGTGAATGACCTTGCTACTCATGGCCTTAGCTGTAGATGGAGTGAAGGTCGCCACTCCAGGCATTCTAGCTTAAACGACATCATCCACAGAGCACTGTCAGCTGCAAAAATACCTGCTCGTTTGGAGCCTTCTGGAGTAGCTAGATCTGATGGTAAAAGGCCAGATGGAATTTCAATGGTTCCCTGGAAAGAGGGGAAACTCCTTGTGTGGGATGCTACATACAGAGACACCTTGGCACCATCATATCTCTCCACTGCTGAAAGAGGCCCAGGATTGGTAGCAGCAGAGGCTGAATCTCAAAAGAGGAAGAAGTATTCCTCTCTTGGAGCTAAATACTTCTTTGTTCCCATAGCATGTGAGTCTCTTGGTGTGTTTGGTGCTGAAACATTGTCCTTTCTTAAGGACCTTGGCCATCGTCTGCACAAAACCACTGGAGACTCACAATCCTACCAATTCTTACTCCAGCGCCTTTCTGTGGCAATCCAGAGAGGAAATTCTACCTCCGTCTTGGGAACATTAAGTTCCTTTGATGGTTTAGATGACTTTTAGTTCTGTGTGTGAGTGATCGAGTGTGTTAGTGTGCCAGTACATTGTATATGTTAGGTTGTGTTGTTGTTAGCCATATATGTTAGTTTATTATTATTATCATTAAAATATTATTAATTATTAAAAAATAAAAATAAAAAAAATAATAAAAATAAAATAATAATAATAATAATAATCATATATACATATACATGTACATGTAATACTATAAAATTAAGAGGTTATGTGTGACTCACTGTCTATGGTAACCATCTGTTGCTCATCTAATTTTATGCCGGTGCTTTTCATCATGCACAGCTCTGATTAACAGGTTGTCTTCACTGTTCCAATCCCTACCACTTTGGCCCCCCCCTCGTTCCAATAAAGCCAACCCATTCTAATTTAGCAGTTCACCGTACCATTAATGCCACATTTTTCTGATCTGGTTTTGAATTTATTAAAGATTGCAGATACAGTATGGCCATGTCAATGTAATTCTATATTAATGTTGCCCAGAAATAGCTTTGTAGCAAGTTCCATAATCACTTGCTATCATCTGGATTCTTGCACCCATAATTGTTGATTTGATATCACATCGATCCATCCATATTTCAAGTAGCCTTTAAGTTGTGGCTTGGCCTTGACATTTTTCAAAGCTCCCAATGTGCACTTGATCAATGGTGGCACTTGTGAGCGATGAGGTAGCATGTTGCAACAAGGTGCCATCAACTGCAAGCTAAGATATTTGGGTGCATCACTTGAATGCATACATCGGTGATGGAGACCAACCTATTACATTTAGTATGGAGGCTGAGGCTCACTCAGAACTGGCTTCCAGGCTTGCATGCATCGATCAACCGGTTATGTAATTGCACTACCAAAAGTGGATATACTTGGCTGCTATGCAGGATGTACCGTAGAGTACCGCGAGATATCCCCCCCCCCCCACCAAAAAAAAATGGCCCGTGTTTAAACGAGCGTATCGACGTAATCATGAACGCAGCTGCGTGCTATTCTTTAAAATCCTGTTGGAGTACCAGTTCTTTCCTAGAATTTAGAAACAGGTGCGCGGAAGCGTTAACGAGTACGAAGATACGCTCGTTTAAACACGGACCGTTTTTTTTAGGTGGGGGCGGAGGGAATATATCGCGGTACTCTACGGTAATTGAAAACGAAACCGGCCCTGTCACAAATTATAAAGCCACCTGTCACTTCACAATGCATGCGCTTAATTGCTCATTTGACCAGGTGGGAAAGGAAGTCAGACACCACGGTTCTCTCTTTTAGGTACTTGCGGTGATGTCTGACTGGCAGGATGGCCCAACCTCTGGCTGCACAGCTATACGGAGGCGCTTCTAACAGGACGGAAGGAGACCTTAGAGAGATGGGGCCACAAACTTTGGCCTGGGAGCGCTGGCTGGAGGGGAATGATTGAAGATACCTCATATGCATGGAAGCTAACAATAATGTTGTTAGCCCAAATACACATGCAGATGGAATACCGAAAGGGTGATGAGAGGTAAAACATAAATGAAGAGTCATGTGGCCCTACCGCGTTTGGTCGGGTGAGCGGTGGTAAGGCCTGCCCGACTAGTATAGTCATTGTGAGCGAGAAGGTGGTGGAGATTGTTGAGGAGCTAGGCTAACAAAGTATTGAAGGAGAGACTAAGACAGAGTAGATGGAGGAAGATGAGTCAAATGCTAGAGTCGGGGATAGAGCTTTCCCCGGGAATAAAACCCTAAAACCATAACTGTTATTATTTTTAAAAAAGGTCAGGTGCGTTGTCGGGTATAATTTATTCGTACCGGTACGGTTTGATTGCGTCATATGTGTTCACGCGCAAGTTTAAAATCAAGAACACAAATCAAGTGTCCTTGGTTTATTACATGCACGCTAGTTTGGCGCAGGTGGTGGACCATCAACTTTGACGATCAATATAATACTAGTAGGCCTACCGAGACAATTGCATGCAAAAGCACGCGTACGTAACGATAACCTTTAGATAATTCAATTTACGTGGAGTCGTCAGTCTATTTCTAGTGGACAATAGTGTCAATACTTTTAACTTCTGTCCATGCACCATTGATGCGTTTAAATTTATTAGGACCTTCAGCTACATGTATACTAGATTTGCCGAAGTTACAGGCACCTGTAAAGTGGTTGGCTGCTTAGGGTTCATGTTGTGTTGCACATGTAAATTTCTAGCATTAGATCTCTTGGTCACCATGTCTAACTGGGATGTGGTCTCCCACCACAACGAACCATAGTAGAGTTTATTAACACCCCAATCGATGTCCCATTGTCTCCTAAGATGTACATATTGACAGAACCCCCACAAAAATCTAACACTACGTCTACAAGCTATAATGTGTGATTGCAAACCAACAGGCTGCAATCCAGTGGTATGTATAAAGTGAATCCTTCTACCCAGAGATATTTACACCAATGTGCATTTCTAGCTACATACCTGTATTCCTTGGGCACAACTCAGTTTTAGTTACTTTAGTCTTGTCAAATCGTTGCTCTATTTCACATCATTCAATTGTGGCACATAGCATCCTTTTACGTCTCTGGCTAACAGTGATGATGAATGTCTGATTACCAACCTTCTAATGGCTTGATTTTTAAATCATAATGGAGATGGACCACCAGAAACCTGACCACCAAATCAAGTTGTCCAAGTGACCCATAGAAGTACAGAGTAGTAGCTCTTATCAGTAAAAATTATGCATTTCATGTATAAAATAAGTTCCACCAAGTTGGAAACCATAACTTTTTGAAATGGAATTAATATTTAAGTAACTTTGAATTTTACTTTCTTGTAAGGAAATAGATTCAAACCTTCCCAAGAAATGAATCAACCTTCTAAAATTTAATGCTAACTTGAACAAATTCAAGCTGTATTGATAGGGCTCGATGAATTAAACACTATAGAGGCTGGATTTTGTTTTCAGGAATTACAAGCAGTTTTTCTATACATCACCTAGCACATATTGCTACTCTATTGCCTTCTACCAGTCATTGCGTAATAATAATAATCAATTTTGTAAACAAAGAGGTAAAATTGGCCTATAATGTAAGTCATTTATAATGTCCATAATTCTTCGGCATAGTCAATTCAATTCTCATATGAACCTAGAGGTTCATTTATAATACATGTATCAAGTTGATTCATGCTGTACAGCCACTCTGAAGTACATTATGACTGAATACAAACAAATAATTAGGCTACAATTAATGTGGATAGTGCTAGACATTGTGCATTATAACAACACCTGATATTATTAATCCATGCACAGATATAGTTGCTAAAAATCAAAAACATCATCTTCACACATTCTCTTTTAATCATTGCATTTTGTTTTTTAAAAGGTGTATTAATACGTCAAAGATATAAATTAACAAAGAATGTAAGTACTCTGCCATGGGTGTTACTACAATCTACTCATATGTCTGTACCAGTCGTATGGATTGTACTAATATATAGCAAAATCTATAGATGCAACAACAAATTTATTGCACATTGCCTGGGCTTTGTGTGTGTGTGTGTGTGTGTGTGTGTGTGTGTGTGTGTTACACACACATGCGTCAGAAGATAAAAACTACTGCAACTCCTCCAATCATGTATTCGCATATATTAGTTGACTGTACAATGCACATGCTCTGCATAATCAAGCCCTCACACCTACAAGTACTTAAGACAAAATAGTAAGGTTTAGTGGTGACATGATCAAAGATAGCAGGCTTGATAACCAAAATATACAATATACCCCGATAACTCCACTTGGTCACAGATACAGCCTTTCTGGTAAGACTGTGCTCTGCAAGCAAAGAGCATCTCTCAGTTTGTTGTGATGGGATGCTTACAGGTTAAAGGCACGGTGACCAAGTGATCTTGGACAGAAACTAACAGCATGAACCATGAGCAAGCCACCATTTTACAGGTGTCTGACGGTGATATCTGTAGATGTGAGTAGGTGTCATTTGCAGACTAAATGCTTTGCCATCATTTTCAACTCAAAAATAATTGGCATGCATTTCCAGTGCCTCAGCTACAACAGAGGGAAGTGTGGTGCGTGCAAGTAGCACCATTCTTCTAAAAGCACCACAGTGACAAAGTGCCACTTTTTGGTCATTCACATTTACTCCAAGTGATGTTATTCCATGTACCATTCATAAATCAACAATATGTCTGTAAGAAGTTGTGAGACATTTTACAAAAAGGCTTCATTCAAACAAATCCCTTAGCCTCTATGATCTAGATGCTCTACATCAGAGTCATACTGAGCCTCCAGAGCCACATGCTCTATACCATTGATTTAAATATACTGTCAGTTTATTTAAATGTGAAAGATAAGACATACTTGATATGGAATCTAACTGTATTATTATGCTAGTACTAGTTACTGAATGATGTTTATTTTGGGTACAGACAATTGTGTATAAAACAATGCCACACTTGTATAGCAATGTTCTAGTTGTCAGAATGCTGGAGGAGTTCACTCTAGTGTGAGCAGTAATAAAACCTGAAATTGAGATATAATAAATTAAATGTAATGTACAGTACAGTAAGTATATATTTGCTAGCATATGACACATGACACTGCATTACAGTAACAGCCTTTGGATAGTAATGTGTTAAACCAATAGTGCACAATTTCCACATGAAAAAATGTATAAGTGTATGTCATTTTGATTATTACACACCTTGTACAAGGAATGATATCAACAGTAATGTGGAGAGTCCTTACCATTACAGCATGTTAGCAAATAAAAAATTAAAGTATTAGTATTTTTATGTAACTATTATACAGTAGTAATTAACAGATAGCTCAATTGTACATTACAATCTACTAAACTGGGTAATAGAAATAGATACTACTCTAGTCTTTCACATAATAAATTTACTGAGACATGATTTATAAAACCAACTAACAGCGCAGCAATAATACATATTGTCATGTTAGTTCATATATTTAGTCTTTTTTGGGGTGTGGTATGGTGTGTTGGTGGGAACAAACACAATATCCACAAGGCTATGGAATGCAATTCTGCATTGATCATGCTACTACTACAAACAGCTAGACTTAGGATCTTTATACTCATAGACAGCTAAAATACTAATCCTATTTCTGAATGTTTTTGTACACACCCACAGATCTATGAACCTGCGATAGGTTAACCATGTGTAATGAAGGTGAAGTCCTTTTTTATTTTCCTGAGAAGCATGATTGATCTGTATAAGATAATCTGTATACTCACTCACAGAAATAATAATTACTTACCAATAATGAGTGACTAAATGGCAATAACAAATTTGGTGTGTGCGTGGACAGATGATAACAGTAATGGGAAGAAAAAATAACTAAATTGATCAATACCAAGCTTCTGAAATAATGCTGATGGCCTGCATACCTATCAAATTAGAAGACTGCCAATAGAAATTAGAATATCAAGTTAAACTCTTGGGAATTACTTTTGATGTTTCAAGTTGCAGAACTGTGTACTTTAAGCCCGTATATGTACACGTACTGCTCACATACCCAGTCCTTTGTCATCATTGTCTTCTCAAGCTCACATAACTTGGGTAGGAACAGCTTTAAAGAGTACTAATTATATACTAATTCTGAATCAGAGGTGAAAGAACTGCTAAGAGATATGATTAGATATAGGTTAAATGAATGCACTACAAATGAATTGTTGAGAGCATGTAGCAGTCAAGAGAACACACTGTATGATGAAATGAAAATACTGGGTGCCCAAAAATGAACGCAACGCTTTGAAATTAATATAATTCCTTATTGGGATTATCACTCTAAATGAATTTATGAATATACAGTGACTAAGGTAAGCAAATACGAACCACATTATTAAAATTCCATTACCTACAATTCAAAAGACAAAAATCAAATAACTTGCATTTAATTTATGTGACACGATTGCAAGATTTATAAACTGCATATAAACTTTGATGGAAGTCTGATAAAGTATGAAATTTCATTGGCGTTTTACTAGTTAATACTCAAAACAAATAATCAAACTTGAAAATGCTAAACGACCACTACAATTTTAATGAAATTTGAGTTTTAATAACTCATCACTATATAATTCAATACAAGTTTCCTACATTTTTTAATAATTGAATAATTATTGGTGGTGATTAAAATTAGTTATATCTTAGCAACCTCAACTTTAATAACTTATAAGCAAATTACATGGTCTTAAATGATAATACAATGAAATTTGAGTTTTAATAACTCACCACTACATCATTCAATACAAAATAAAATGGTGTTTCTTACATCTTTTAATAATTGACTAATTATTGGTGGTGATTAAAATTAGTTATATCTTAGCAAGAATAAATTTTCCACTCCTAATTCATATTATAAGAGCTAAATGTTAGATCCACAGTAATGTTCTAAAACTGTACAATGTCTAACCTGATTTTGTGTAGGACAGGAAATTATTTGTTGGTCTTCAGTAGAGTAATACTGCTGTACAATTTTCTCCAAAGCATCAAAGGACTGTAGTACATGAGCCTAAAATGGCCCAAATAACGAACTTCAAAATGCAAATGCATAACATTATCTTTACACATACATGTGTAAACATACACAATACTAGAGAAAGTCTGTGGTGTGTGTGTGTGTGTGTGTGTGTGTGTGTGTGTGTGTGTGTGTATGTATGTGTGTAAAAAAAAGTAAATATAAACATACCCTACGAAAAAGTTGGGGTATATGTATATTTAATACAAGGTCTATAGGTATAAAATCATAAGAAAGGGATATTTATTTTAGCATTGCTCGTTTTTTTGTGATAATGACAACAAGTGCTAGCACAATTATCAATACATATACATGTATTTCTATCAAATGATGTATAATCACAAGCAAGGTTATCATTTGAAATTGTGAGATCGATGCAATATCAAGACAGAAGAGTGGCATTGGGTTTGACGATTGGGCGTAATGATGTGTTACAGACACCTGTATTTTGCTGCCTTTTGTGTTTTTGCTGTGTATATGTGCGTTATTGTTTTTGTAGTTTTCTCTCCATTAGCAGTTTCAAAAATGCCTGTGGAAAAATGGTACAAGGAATTGCTCTGAAGTAACTTTGATAACCATCCCTACCTCATGTGACGACCCACATGGATCACCTATGAAACTGGTTATACATGTAATTCTGACCATATACTGTTATTTTTAAAATCTACTATATGTTGGTAGTGCATGATATCCCTGGTCTTTCATTATGGCCAAGGAAGTCTTTTGGGATTGGGATTTAACATACAAAAATTAACCTTTGCATTTAATTGAGCAAATGGAAGAAATACAATGGAATGAACGACAAATGTACTTATATGCTTGTTTTCAATTAAATCCTCTACTGACCTTAATAGGCCTGAATAGGATGAGTTCAGTGTCTTCATTTGCAAGATAAAGTGACAAACTTATCTTGATGGCTGGGATCTTCACTTTGATAAGCTTAGTACACTCCAGCACCACTTTGTGTACTTCATCTGAAGAAATAAAGGTGCCAATTTTCCAGCTGTAGTAAAATTCTATACATGTACATGTATGTAGCTAGGATTCTCATACAAGCCATATAATTCCCAATTATTTACAGTACATGTATGCTTGAAGACAGAAAGAGACATGAAAAGCAGACACAAATAATCAGAACAGATACGGCGAATATTATATACGATGCAGTGTAAATTTATAATAAAAACAAAGCATAATGTACAACTGTACCTGCTTTTGCAAAAGGCTGCTTATGCAGCAATGTCTTAGTATCATGTCCATCTTTGGTTGCTAACTCAAACACAATACTATACTTCGACATAAGAATTTTAAGTGATTGTACTAAACTTGAGGAAACAGCAGAAATGAAACTTTCACATGATCGCTTCAGTTGAACGTCAACTTCCTATAGGAAAAAAAACCCCATTGAATTTTTGTACATGAATTTGACACACTTAATAAATGGAATTTTCATTTTATGGTGCTTTATGTAAACTTGCTGCCACTAGTACAAAGGCTTATAATCCATAAAGTTAGGATTTTTCATATTACCAGGTACAGGCATCAAAATACTACAGTCCAGTTGCTATTGATCTGTTCAGATCATTGAGTGTATAGGTATTTTAATGGAATCGAATAACGCAGTACCAGAAATTTACGACAATGATGTAGGCAATGCTTTATTGGACAATTTTGCATAAATTGTTGGTGTCAATTGCAATAGGACTCTACTATGTGCACTGAATAGAAGCCTGTCTGAAATTATGTAAAACATTGTGTGGTAAAATTATGGTTGCAAAGCAAGCAACATTTTGTGCAAGAACAATTAAATTATTATATCACAAGAGTGGTTCTATTGAACACAGCCCCTTGTTTATTTCAACAGGTATGAAATACTGTATTTAATGCATTGTACATGATGTGTTAAAAAAAGAGGCTAAAATGATTAATTAACACGTAGAACTTAGGGCTGATGCATTCAGTAGTACGGGGATCACCAAAATACAATTGCGACAAGCTACAAGCAAATGACCGCTGGCATTTGTACTGTAGGTTAAGTTGATAGGGTATACATCACTTTCACTTGCTACTGGCATGACATTGCTGTCAGGTAAGGCTTGCAACATAATCACATGACGTTGTGTGCATAAGAAATTAAATTTTGATACCATATGCAGTACAAACAAATGGCACATGTCCTATCTGTATCTGATATTTCAAAATATTGCACATACCTTTTTTGAATTTAAATGTGTTTCCACCAATGAAGGAATACCTTCAAGGAAAAATTCTAACACAGCATTGCTACTTCCCATTGAAAGCAGCCGTGACCTCTTTTTCAACAAACCATACGCAGCAGCTGTTATGAAAAGGTCACAATGTATAACCAAACATGTACGTCATACCATAAACCCAAACAGCATTAAATCCACTTACACTGTATGCAAGTCTAATGAATTACTATAAAAAAAATTTTTTTTGATCATTGTTGACACTTAAACCTTAGTATACAGATTAATACCATTATACATATTTATCTTCCAAAAAAAAAAAAAAACACTCCATCCAGCTATTTAAATTATCCTCCACACTGAGTTGATCCGGTTTGGTCTAAGGATACAAATTGTTTTGGGTGGAGCGGCCCATAGCCTGCCGAAGCAGGTTGTTTTCAGAAGGAAAAATTTATGAACTGTGGGGTAGGAACACCTTTAGGGTTCGAAGGGTGTCAGGGAGTGGTAAGCTCCAACAAGCACTTCATGGAAATTTGCTAACTGCAAACTTTCAATTGCCCCGTGAAATGCAAAAATCATCAATATTTAAGCTGCTTACAAGTCTACATGTAGTTTCCAAACATGCTTTTTTATTCAAACCATGCAACTTGCAGCTGTATGGTTTTAATGCCGAGTTTGCAAATATCCCTTCAATGTTAAACCACACCACATAATCAATTGTTTGGCCATGATACATTCAATGCTTGCTTGCCCTAGAAAGTTAAGGTGGAAGACAAGCAAAGACCATCAAGTTCTGTGGAAGGATCACTGTTTTATTCGAATACAAATGTACATAAACAAGAAAAAAGAAGCCGACTCAACTCTTACTTTAGTTGAAATAGTATCTCCCTGTATATGTACACTTGCACTGAAATGTAAGGCTATAAGAAAAAAAAAATCAGTGCCCCTGACTGCTGTCTATACCATCAGCTTGGGACTGCACCTTGACCCGAGTGAGTTTCAAATAGCAGTGAAATGGTGGTTGGGAGTCAATCCCTCATTGAGTTTAGATGGAAATCCAATGGATTGTCCTCTATATCCCAACTGTGCACTTGACCCTCTGGGTAACCACTGTGTCACATGCAAAAGAGGAGGTGATGTAACAACCAGGCACAACACTATTCGAAACGTGATCTACAGCACCTTTCAGCGAGCTGGTTTATCTGCACACCTTGAGGTTGGCAGTGGGTGGGAACATGATAATTCCAGAACATGGCCTGCAGACATCCTTGTTACCAATTGGGATTGTGGCACCTCAGCTGCCTTTGACATCACAGTTACATCCCCACTTAATTCACACACTATATTGGAAGCGGATATGTACCAGGGTGTTTCAGCAAAGGCAGCTGAGCACAAAAAACATAACGAAAATGATCCCAAGTGTGCTGAGTTGGGTTGGCGATGTGTACCATTGGCAGTGGAGAACTATGGGGCCTGGGGACCAGAAGCATTAATGGCCTTCTCGCAGGTGGCATCACGGTTAGCCATTCGTGGTAACACCCCCCAAGTCTAAGGTGGTAGCTGAGCTATATGGCCGCCTCAGCCTGTTATTGATTAGAGCCCTGTTATTGATTAGAGCTAATGCTCAGTCAATCTTGGTATGTTCCTACCCCCAATCAACCCAACAGGACAGTTATCCGTGTATGTAGTTGTTTGTGTGTGTTTTGTGTGTTAATATAATAATAATTATGTGTGATGTTGTATATGTATTGTCTGATGCCCTCATTAAAAAAAAAACTACATGTAAAAATAAAAAGAGAACAGCTAGTTTATGGTATTGGTAATTTTAGCAACTTGCCCATTTTAGTTTTTTTAACAGTGAGCATATTCATATTTTGATGGAAGATTAAAGTGCTATACATGTGTAAGTTATTTTCATTACTTTAGCAGTTACTAATTACAACCTTTGACAGATGACACTGATAAAAATCGATTTGTCATATAACCAATTGTACTCTCGATCAATGATGATTATAGCCACCAACAATTGTTCAACACTGTCCTTATGTTCTTAAATAAGAACCTGGAAATTAAACATTGATGAATATTGTGACCATACGAAATAAACACTTTAGCGGGTGATACATGTACATAGTATGTAGGTATTGAAGATGTAAAAAAAACCCCAAGGAAAATTATGTTTTAATGACATCATACTACTGCGTATAACATTAAATGCATGGTACTACTGAAGTGCAGATATATGGATTTATTTTTGCTCCTATACACCCAACTTTCGTATAGAGAATGTGTTGTAGTACTTTTTTCAAGCTGTGAGTACATGTATTTAGCGATACATGTAACCTTGAGTCCTTCGAAGTGAAATAAAGTACTTCATAAAATGTACAACTAATAATGATAATGATTTATGTGAACATAATACACACAAAGGCAAGTAATGGCATAATAAATGCGCTTATATACCGCCCAGTACTAAAACGGGAAGCATCTGCAAAAAGAAGACTAGTTACATTTTCTTGACCTAAGTATTTGTTCAGATATACGGTAAGGAATTCCAAATATCAGTAATTCAGACAGAGAAGAAATTGGATCGAAGGGTATGGCGTGGTGCAGACACAGGACTTAGTTTAATGGAGTTACCTCTTGTACCATATGGTGACAAGTTGATGTGGAAGAAGGCTGATGCATCAAGATCAACAAGGTTTTCACAATCTTAAAACACATAAGGAGATCTAAAAACACTCTGCAAAATCAGAATTGTAGGTAGTATCCCCAACAGCATTTGCGATCATAGAAGGCTTGAGCCTAGGTTTGCTTTATTACATTAAATCAAAATGTCTACTGAGTAAAGCAGAATCACCTGGATGGATCAGAATAGCAATTACAGATACTGATGTGTGGTGTAATTTGAAAGCCTTGTGTATAGAGCATATGGATTGCAGCTTAAACATACACTAAGTACCGTACCTACATGTAAATTTTGCACTAATTTCACATAACCCAACATTGTAGGCTGGGTACACATGTGGACATGTAGTACCAAATCATTAGTTCCTAGTACATAAGTATACACATAGCAAACATGCCAAAACATGATAGATGCAAGCAGTCAGTGGGATATACCCATATTGAGTTGGACATGTACAATAGAATGTATAACCAAAAATATGAATGATACATTACATGCATGTACATGTATAAACACGGAGCTCTTGACCTATTTGGTTCAGTTTAAATAGAGCTGTCATATTACTACATCTTACTGAACAACTTGAGTCATGAGAAAATGAAATGGTAGTGTAAAGCAATTGTTTACATTTGTACATTTAATGATTTTAACATTAGCAAAGTAAAGCTTTCTGTCATAGATGGACATCCCCCTGCCAGTAGTCTCGTTAACACTGTTGTTAAAAAAGGTACCTTTTGTCTTCGTAAAATCCAGGCTGACATCAGTGATAACAAAGTCCACATCAAATGCAGCAATCTGTTCTCTTACAATTAATAAATGCTTGATGAAAAATAGGTAGCCATCAATATCAGTCTGTGAGGAAGAAAATTTCCATTGTACATTAAGCTGATGTAACCGTAACAATAACCCTAATAGCAAACATTGCAATAACACTTATATAATTGCAAATTTGTTTACCGCTATATTTTATATAAATGTAACCCTAACAATAACCCTAATAACATTGCAAACATTGCAATAACACTTATATAATTGCAAATTTGTTTACCGCTATATATATTTTCTCAAGGAAACAAGGGTGGAGATACGATAACCATAGTAGAGTCCTAGATTTAGAACTTTTTTAGAATGGCATCAGATATACATATACAGTGATATACATGTAAGAAGTATTCTGACTATTCTGTATAAGGAAGGCATGACCAAATTTTGGTTGCAGAGGTGTTCGTATTTGCACTATTAGGTGATCACACCATTATACCATTACAGTATGTAAATGATCTGAAAGGTGTGAAGAGAAATGACAGTCTAGATTTATCAATGGCACTGACATGTGATATTAAGCTCAATTACACATACATGTACATTTTCCAGATTAACTACATGGGCCTATTATTTGTACTGCAAAATAGTTTCCTTGCTCTTTATACTGTAGCTACACACACACATACATTACATGTACACCTAAATAGATCCCCCTTTGATGCAGTGAATTGATATTATACATTAATGTCTATTGTCCTGAATGTCCACCCGAGGATACAATTGGACACCCCGGTGGACAGCAAAAAAAGTTTTTTGCCGTTCGGTCACGGAAGGGACCTGGCTGCATTTAACGGTACTGGCTTACAGAACAAGTCTTTTCAGGATCGGGCCGAGATAAGTAAGGCTTAAATCCTTTCAGTACACGTAAAATGACCTGTGCTAGTGGACCTATCCATTATGCTTTGACCAATCCGCACGGAGCGTAATAGATAGGTCCGCTAGCACGGCTCGTTCTACATGTACCAAAAGGATTTAAGCCTTGCTTATCTCGGCACAATCCTGAAAAGACTTGTACTATAATATAAGCCAGTACCGTTAAATGCAATAGGTCCCTTCCGTGACCGAACGGCAAAAACCTTTTTTGCTGTCCACCTGGGTATACAATTGTACCTCCGGGTGGACATTTAGGACAATAGACATTAATGCTTTTACATTGTATAATGAAAAGGAGCCATTTATTGGCTAACCTTTTTGCTTTTTATCATGTTGCTAGCAGACTGCAAAGAATGCACACATTCCAATAACGCCTCTTGTGCAAGACCTTCAAATACAGGCTTCTATATGGATGGAACACAGTGAAACATAACATGTTCATGCACATACATTGGAGATTGTATGCATACACAAACAGGTACATGTATATTTACATGTACTTATTACATCTTGAATGCCATGTATGACATGTATATGTATTATGCACAATGCTCATGTCAAAGTATTCAAATATTAAACCCCATTGGAAGAGTTATTTTTGTGCAATACTAATATTAACTAATACAAAAACCAACTTTTAAATGAGCTGTCTATGCATGCTGAAAAAGAACTTTCTTAAACATTTTTAAAGATTGAGGAGACCTTAGCACCCAATGGTACACCAGGAACTATCCAGAATGGAAAATTACATTCCACATAATAAAATAAAATAATTGGGTTCCAACACTTTATAATTAAATATGTTGCAAAACTATCATTCATATGGTGATTGCTTATACATGTACATGTGTATGTATAGTTGGACTGGTCCGGATCATCATGCACATCTGAACTATATGCCCAAATTTGTAGACTGAAAATGTACATGCAGATGTAAGATAAATGTACATTGCCCACTCATGTGTGGAATGGGCAGTGCACACAAAAACAGGCATCCAATCGATCTTACCTCTAAGCACCGATAAAGTTTAGAAAGGCATGATAGTGTCCTCCTAACCGTAGGGTACCACATGGCATGCATGTCTACAGCAGATACATCTTTCTTTTTTTTCTTTCTTTCTCTCTTGCTAGATGTTTCTGTACCAACCTACACAAATATAGTGAAATGAACATTACAATGTTGAGCTGCATCAAACCTGCTCAGTTTCTGAAGCTCCAATTACAGAATCCGAGTCAGAAGGGCTATCGAGTTCCTTTGGCTGAGCACCAGCTGCAATTATAAGCTTCTCGGGATATGCCAAGTCACCAGAAGCAGGTACATACCCTTGAATATCAGCTTCAATGTATTTCTGAAATCAAAAAGTTGCACACACATAGAGTAAACAACAGTAGACTACATGTACATGTACATGTACACACAGCAGACCAGCAATCTGCTTTGCATTGCTTGAAAGTGGTTTTGCAGTGATGTACAAGCAGTTGTAAAGTGTCAAAATACTATTTAATACAAGCTCCAACCTTCTAGCACTTACACGTAATGAGCATCGGTATCTTACAGTGATATGTAGCAAAAAATGTAACAATTAAAGCTCCTGCTCAGCAATGAAGGAAAATTATTTTCATAAGTACTACATCTACGGCCCTTATACATGTATCTTCTCAATGGTACAAGTGCACAAGCCCCAATTCTTACTCATATATAGTACATTGTACATGTACGTTTAAATGTATCACTTGTTATTGATTGGCACTTTTTAGTTGGGCTAGACATGCTAAATGCCCCGTACTGAAGATATAATTTAGCTCTCTTGCAAAGATATACATGTATTTGCTAAGCTTCAAAGATTGAAATATGAAAAAGTAATGTACATGATATACATGTAGTTTATACATATTAGTTCTGATAAGAAATAGCAAAATGATAGCTTTCAGAAACATCATATAGGGACTACCCTTATTTTGAGCATCAACAATGTTTTTGTTTCTATGTTTCAGAGCAATTATATTTTTGTCACAAAGTTGCACTACCTTTTCTACGAGTCATTAAGAGTTTGTAATACATCCATTGTAGGGTCTTTGCATAATTTAGCTTTTACATGTATGTAATTGAAATAAAAATACATGTAGGTACATGTACTTCAGCAAGAATAACACAATTTGCATATTTCCATGCAGTAATTCTGTTTAATGTGCAAATCTATTCAGTCTTGATTGTGATTACATATGTATGAATGAAGATAGTTACATATACATGCAACACTGAACACTGAATAGTATCTTGTCCCACCACCAGTTTTGTATTGCTCTCTGGAGAGAGGCAATATTGAGATAAGAAATTCACTTACATGTGCACCTACAGGTGTAGCTCTGATTATGTATATGCACATGTACATGTGTACTTTACATGTGCATGTATGTAAAACTGTACATTTACACTTCAACACTGTTCCTCCTAACACTTGTCAAGCGACCTAAAAATCACACACTGTTTCATGCTCCCTTAAGCAGGACAAGAATAAATAGTGTACTTCACCTGTGCTCGAAATACAAGGCGTTGATGAACATCTTGAAGCATTTGTTGCACCATAATTCCAAAGACTGACAATTCATTTGCTAATAGAAGTGAAACAAAAAATGATCAATGCATGAACAGCAATGCACTAACAACATGCACTATGTACGTTATAAAGAAGTGCAAAACCAGAAACATACAAAGTGCAAAAGAAAATAAATTTAATTCTACTCACTTAAATGTGCCGACAGCACTCGTAAAACTACTCCCCATTTTTTTTTGTTACATGTAAATATACACATGCTGGCAGTAATGAACAATTACGAATAGCTGACACTTTGACGGATTGAGGTGGAAGGACCCATATCATCAAGGGTGGCCCTGCTAACACACCGTCATCCATATACATGTACCATCTGTTTAGGAGCCAAGTGGTGTCTGAGCTGGCTGCTGCAGTATCCTTAATCACCTTATGCAAAACACGGCAAAACGTAGTGGTCCAAGTCGGTCTCCTTGTTGAACTCCAAGCTCAGATACCAATAGACCCAATGGGTGCCATAAAAAGGGATGCTAACCATAACAGCACTTTACCCGAGGGTGTATCTCTGGGAAATGGAGGGCACATGTATCCAGAAATACCTGACAAAATGCCAGATTGATTAGATCTACATGTGTACTGTGCAGACCAAAAAGTTGTCATCATTCTAGTGGTCATCAATGGTCTGACGAAGGGCATGTACAATAAGTTACACAAAGTCCTCCACCTGCTCTGAGCCCAAAGAACCCATAACAACAGATGAGCATTTCCATGTTGTACAATTTATAGAATATTTATAGAATATTATTATCCCATAATACATTTTAAAGGACATTATTATTTTACATAATTTTAATGATAAAACTTTCATGCTAAAGTTCTAATTATTATTAACAGCACCAATGAACAAACAGAACATTATTATTACCTATACTAACACGATTAAATATATAAAATATATAACAACATGTACCTGTCTAAATCTGCAATGTTATTAATGTGCATGTACATATTAGGTATAGTGATTTTGGTACAACATACCTTTTAACTTAACTCTTTCATTCAGTATTTCAGTCTGAGTATGTTGAATGACATGATAAATGTGCAAATACCAATAAATGGTGGGTGCTTGGGGTGAAGGGACAGAACAACATGCAGGGTAGGAATGAAGAAATAGCCACAATATGTATGCACATCGCAGAATGTGATACAGTTAAAGTCCACAGATTGGAGTGATTCCTTAATAGTGCAATGTAAAGTTGTTAATCGTTGCATACTTGTGAAACCTGCCTTACTTGCATGTACAGTATGTCATTGAGTACTGAATGGTGGATGTAATTGAAATATGATCAAATCTGAATGGACCCTTTATGTTTCAAGATAAGGAATATGATAGCACACCCAGAGAAACTAAAACCACAAGATTGACAATATGAATAAAATTAAGTTCAAAGGTAAAGAGTCTTGCTATCTATCACATTCCTAATCTTGTACTTAAAGGATCCATTCATGCAATGTAAAAGTCAACCAAAACAATGATAAGTTCATCTATGAATCTTTAACAGATGTGTACAGCAATTCACTGCTGCAAGTACAGTATAATGATTACTGTCACGAAATTGAAAACATTTACATGTAACTGTATGTAAAGTGTTTAGCGTTGGTTTGGAGGCTAAATGAAATCTACATAATGTATATGTTTTAAAAGCGGTGATGCCTACTAGGATGTGTATGCACCGTTGAGTAAAACCAATGTATATTGATATACATGTACCAAATGAGGATTACTGTTTAAGGGATCATGTGATGTGGAATTGAATATTCAGTGTATGTGCATGTTTGAAGGAGGTTTCATTTTTGTATCTAAGTAAAGACATCCAGGGCAACACATTTGATGCCCAGTGAAATGCGATGGAAGGGACTATCTCACAAATCGCACGTAGGGAATTAAGAAATTATGTGACAAAATGAATTTCAGCAGCTTTTGAATACAATTGGCAATGCTTAGCCTTATCACTTAATTCAAAGAGGAAAGGATACAAGGCAAGCTGGTTACCTAATGTACATTTTATACATGTGTACATGTAAATACCTATCTCAGCACCTTGATAATTCTGAAACAATCTTTTGCGCAGTAGACAAATAAATGTACATCCCACAAAGACCATATTGAAGAATCATGTGTTATGCATAGAACTGTACATAATAACACAGAACTAACCTTCAATATACTAGAAAGTTCAGCAAGTGTTTCCAAATGATTGATATGAATTATAACAGGACGCAGTGCATCATAAAGTTTGTAACAAATACTTTCCAATAAAGCACTACAAATAAAAAGAGTAATGATAAAGATTTTTGAAGTATTAATGTGGCCTTGCAATGATTTGTAAAAAGTAGCTAAGGCTCAAGTGCTTCTCCTTCATAAACATACATGCAGCACAAGTGATCATTTGACAAGGCATTTGTAAGTACAAATCTATGCATACATGGTACATGTAGTTGTTAAATAGACTTAATTAGAATTTATTATAAACTGGTTAGGTACTAAATACATTCAGACCTTCAAGCTTAATATAAATGAATATCCCATTGCTAGACAAACAGCAATATCATTTTCCAGCACACTAAACATATGTTGCAAATGCAAGGTGTCCATCTATTTTTCAGTCCTCCACCTATTTAGACTACCAAATTACAACACAGAACAAGTCTACATGTACATTTTGTACTTCTATCAGCAGTATTAGAATTTATAGTTACTGTTTTCTTACTTCAATTCTCGGGCTTCCGTGTTGAAAAAATGAAAGAAAAGTTGGTACTCATCTTGGCAAACACGACATAAAAAGTTACATCCTGCACGTACCTAGGGGTGACAATAATAATGCTTACATGGTGTAAAGATTGGTATGAACAATAGCTGAGGAAATACTGCAAGTACACATGGAAGGGAAAATATTTTCAAAAGTTCCAAAATCATTTTAGAGCTTATTTTTATCAGCAGGCTCGTTTCAGTGTACCACATTATGTAGTATTGATTCTAAAACATACCGGTATTTAAATGTCACCTACCAAACCACAATGATCGGTGGAATAAAGCTTCTTGGTTTCTTCAATAGTTGCAGTAACAGTAGGCATCAACAACATGCTCCTCTGAGCCATATAGCACTGATGGCAATCTTGAAGCAATGTATGATACCTGTTGGCAAAATGATAGCACTGAAGATACGTATATGTACATTGTATATTAAATTGCATACATTTTTCGGAAATGGGAGGAGGTGGGAAATAGGCACTACAGTATGATAATTTATAAAGTTCCATGATAATGGGCACAACTAATACCAATGGATCAAGTTTCTTTTGACGAACAGTAGAATTATTAAAGTGAGCAATACTATTGCTTGATAACAAATAAGTTCAACTGCTCCACTGTGTAGTCTTTGTACGATGCAAAATTTTAATACTTGGTAGGAATCATTTTCATTTCAAAAGTGTATTCAATGTCAGATATAAGCAGTTCTATGAACAGTAGAGCTCCACTTACTGGGATGCTTGCTTATTGCAATTCAATTTCAAAACCAACTGTTAATGAATTCATTGCCGTACAAGAGACTCATGGTTGGTAGATAATCGAGTTTTGTCATCATTTCTCTACACCACCTACAGTGCTCCATACAATAAGACCAAGTTTTTAAGTTTTGTGGTTATTTGTTTGTAACATTTGAAGCATACAGTAATAAGACATGCAAACTTAGAATCTCCAATCATTTCTACATAAGGATTATGCTTTTGACATTAGTTATTAAGTGTAAACAATCAGGTAAACATATTTAGTTTGTGAAAGAATTTCTCATCACTTTGCCCTGAAGGAATGTAGTATTTTTTTTTTTTTTACTACTCTACAGTCCCTATGTACAGTCAATTAGCCCTTAATTATTAAGATCAGTCCTGTTTTATGCATTTCTGAGGTTGCTTCACGCTTCACAATAATAATTTAATTTGACTTAGATGAGATCTTCTGGAATACCATTAATGGAACAGTAAGATTTGCAGTAATAAATTCACATGAATACATACATGAGAAACAAGTCTTAGGTGAGGAGGCTTTGGAGCTGAAGAACACACACATGTATGAAGTCAATTAGAGCTAGAGTCAAAAAGGTTGGTACATGTAGATGAAGGAAGGTACAATGTATGAGGACCACAAACATTGAAAGCAAACTTTTTCTGAGTGCAGTAAAGGGAAACTGATTCTGCAACGAAGCCAGAACAAGGTAAGGCATTCTTTTCAGCTATTAGATAAACACTTTTCTTGCAACAGCCCACCAGAGTTTGAGAATAATGACGTGGGTAGAGGACAGGAAACTACATGTATAATCACATTTGGAATGTATGCACTGTTTATTTACTATAATGTATTTCTCAGATATGTAGCTATCTGGTGTACTTAGAGCGAATGAAAGAGTATGTTAAAAGAATGTGGTAAATCAGATAGAACAAAAAAATCAGTCTTCCATGCTGCAAGTGGATCATGCATTGATCATGACACCATTTCTTTGCTTCTACATGTACATGTACATGTACAAGTCACCTTACTTTGATGTAGTTAAATGTACATTGTATATTTAATTTTAGACAGATTCAATGATTGCAACCTTCATTGTGTACATGTACAATGTACATGTGCATGTAACTCACTCATGGTTTTTCACAGTTCTGGACTCTATCTCTTTCATCAAAGCCTAACATAAATATCAAGAGAGAAAAAGTTAATACACATAAAACCAAAAACACTTAACTACCACTAGAATATGCCAGAATATTTAGAATTAACTGTTAACAGTTTTATAATAACATGCAAATTTATATGTAAGATATTCAAGATTGAGGAGGCCATTATGAGTGGGGTTGGGTATGACGGCCTTGACTAATTCAGTACAAACTGTATATTGCAATAATTTACCTTAATTCTTGGAGCACTTGTCCTGAACTTTCCATAGTACTGTCCGTAATTTTGTTCGGACAATGTCTCTATAGAACCCTAATACAGGCGCAGCAGGTGCGTAAAGAAGTTACAGTGAATTATAATGTGAGATGCATGTAAGTAACATGGACGTGTCCTGCATGATAATAGCATGATGTGAATTGTTTAATCACAATCATTTCAAGATAATACATGTACATGTAGCATCACCGTGAAGATTGATGGTCTCCTTTTTGGCTTCTGATGCTGGGTTGGCTTCCTTGGTGCTACGACTTCTACATGTATATCCCAGGCTGTGCGTGCGGTTTACCTTAACTACAATTACAATGTACTTGTTGCTTGGTCAACTTACATGCAGACCTATTTAGAATAGTATTGCTTGGCCATTGTTGTCACAAACAGCAGTAATGAACTTTAATTGGGATTAAATAACTTATGTGTAGTTTTGTTGAATAAAAAAATAAACCATCAAATTTCACCATCTGTTTAGGGTGGGTGCTGTATTTTGCAGTTTCGAAATGTTATGAACTGTGATTCATACAATGCACTCTAGTCAGACATTTCCTACTTACTTCCTATATTCACTTATTCACATGTTACTCAATATTCTAGAACATTTTCTTAGTTGCTGTATATAGACGCACATGATATTTTGTACTTTACCTTTTGTGATTCCATTAAAAGCTCGGTCAAAGTGTCAACAAGTAGAGCATAGCGCATTCCAACAGGTTATGCGCCCAGGCTGGTTCCATATTATATCATAGCTTGACTAGTAGTGCATCATGATCATGTTAGATGGCTGAGTCAACGAGACTAGCTACTGCTATTCCCCTCAAAGGAACGAACTATCCTATTTGCAAGATCCTATGTCAAATGGTGCTTATGAAAAAAGGCCTGTGGAATATCGTGAATGAGAAGGAGACTGAACCTTTGCATGGAGCGGCTGAGATTACCAAATTCAGATCGAGAAGAGACAAAGCATTAATAGCAACGATTGTCCTATCAGTGGATGCAACCCTGCTGTACCTCATCAGTAACCCAGAAGACCCGGCTGCTGTATGGAAGAAATTGGCCAACCAATTTGAGAATAAATCATGGGCAACAAGACTCTATCTCTGCCGAAAACTACACTTAATGCGAGTGAAGGATGGAGACCCCGTGCAAAAGCATATCAAGACCATTACAGATCTTTTTGATGCTGTAGCAGTTGCAGGTGAGATGGTGTCAGATGAGGATCGTGTGATATATCTTCTATCCAACTTGCCCGACTCATACAACGTATTGGTGACCGCTTTAGAGGCCAGTGCTGAAGTACCGAAGCTCGAGGTTGTGATTGAACGCATCCTTCACCAAGAGAGAAGGGCCAAAGAGAAGGAGGCCCATTCGACCAACGAGAATGCAATGCCCTCACGTGCAGACCTTGCAGGCCCAAGCCGAAGTGTTACAACTGTGGAAAGATGGGACACATCCGCTAAGCGGTAGTGTAAGGCTGTGAAGGAGGATCAGATCAAGGAGGGTCAGAAGGAGAGAAAAGACTCTCAAAAAAGAGTGACCGTTTCAGTAGATGATAATTTTGACAAAAATAAATAATGACATCTGTGGACTTGTAAACACCATCAATTGTGCACTGTTTTGAATGAGTGGGTTATCGACTCGGGAGCTACTTCCCACATGTGCTGAAATAAAAAGGCATTCACCACCCTCTATCAACTCAAAGATACAATCAAAGTGACTGTGGGAGATGGACGAGCTCTAACTGCTGTTGGAAGAGGTGATGTAGTGTTGAGCGGCCTAATAGTATGTCGAAATCTTGCACACTGCATGATGTTCTGTATGTACCTGAGCTTTCGTACAATCTTGTGAGTGTAGCCAAATTGTCTCAGAAGGGCAAGATAGTGAAGTTCACTAGCAACGCATGCTACATTCTAGACAAGAGGCACAAGATGATAGTGAAGGCTGCTAAAATGGAAAAGCTCTACAGGCGCAAGTGTAAAACCTTTCATGAGCATGCAAGTATTGTCACTATTTCTAAAGAAGACGTCTGGTACAAACAATTCAAGCATCTTGGAGTAGGCAGCCTCCAGATACTATCACATGACAGGGTTTTAACTATCATACATCACAGCAACTTACCTTTTGTGAGACTTGTCCTCAAGGGAAGCACAACATTGCATCAAGTTTCCCTCGGGTATCTGGAGACCGCTTTTAGGCTTAGTCCACAGTGATGTGTGTGGAAAAATGAGAAAAATTTCTCAGTGGAGCTGAATATTTCTTGTCCGTTATTGATGACAAGACCCGTTATGTGTGGGTCTATCCCTTACGAACCAAAAGCTAGGTTCATGAGAAATTTCGTGAGTGGAAAGCCATGGTTGAACTAGCAACTGGGAGAAAACTGAAAGCTATCTGCACAGACAATTGAGGTGAGTACACTACTTGAGAGTTTCAAACCTACCTTAAGGCAGAAGGAGTTCGCCATGAGCTCACACACTTATCTGCATGTTACTCAATATGACGTAACCTTCTAGAACATTCTCTTAGTTCCATTGCTATATATGGACACACGCGATCTTTTGTACTTTACCTTTTGTGATTCCATTAAAAGCTCGGTCAAAAGTGTTAACATGTAGAGCACAGCGTACTCTAACACAAAACTTGTTCCAAAGCTCTGTAGCTTTCTAGAGATGAAATGAATCCACTTCAACCCTTTTGAAACAGTATTTGATGCATGGTTAAGAAGATAACCAGCTTCTGGCTAGTTCAGCAGAATCCTTCTTACAACATTTTTCTTCTTTTAATATACTACATGTAGTTGATCATGCAGATAAATGTTGTGTAATGTACAAATGTACATTTCTACATATGTACATGTGTAAATGTGATAAGCCTTTGTGCAAAGCCTTTGTCCTTGCATGCTCACAATTACATCTTACTATCTAAATGAGTGCATCTGCCAATTTTCATACTTATACTTACAATGGTCTTGTAAACATTGAAACACTAACCTGCTTGGGTACCACACTTCTAGTAGTACTTCTCAGAATGGTCATAACATGCTGCTTTATGAAACTTAGAGCTCGTGACAGACACTGCTTGAATCTTGCTATGTAAATTTGCGAGTCATGAAAATGAGACTGGAAGACAAAAATAACACATGTAATCGAGAGTGTATGGATCTTGACCAATATAAAATTAGCAACCATTCAGTGTTGTTGTACCAGTTAAACCAATTATCAAAAAGTAACACTTACATGTACTATTTTATTTACGCAGTGAAATCGTGTACCTAGTGTATATCAGTGCTCAAAATTTTTGATAGGCCATTTGGCAGATCAATAATAAATTTGGGTGTACAGATTTATTTGGACATGCATTCGAACATGTAAATCATTATCATCATTATCATTATCATTAAGTACGTATACATCAGATCTAGATACATTAAATATGGGTCCATACAGTGCTGGTCCTATAGAAACAATCTGCAGATAAAGCTGCACTTAAATCTTTTCCACAATAAGATGTAATAAAATGTTTGCCATGAAGAAATGAAAAGAGGTAGCACAAAACTAGGATTTTAGTAGGGCTTTATCTGTGGATTGACTTGTACGTCCATGTATCTTGGTGCAGCAGGGTACTTTCAAATGCTCCTTGTTCCAATGCTGTTGTGGTCTGAATGCTCACCAGTTGTCACAATACATGTACACATACAGTGGTTAGCTGCTAGATGTTATCATAATTGTGATCATAACCACATGTAATTACAAATGTACCACTCTCAAACAAACAGCTGCTAATCTGTACATGCAATTCTATATGTACGCATGAATGCACTGGTATCGTCGCGCGGTCATACACACGAATTGATTGTAAATTGGCCGATGTCCCCCCGTTATTTTGAGCACTGTACATGTATAACAATGTACAGATTTGTAACATGTAGAATTTATTTGAATCAGGGAAAAAAAATAACACACCTAAACTTTTGCACATCCTTGCATGTTGCACTTATTCAACCCAATACTGGATTAATTTCCCAATGATTTCAATTTTCAAATAATTCTGAACTCAAATCCTCACATGTTGCACTTATTCAACCCAATACTGATTTCTAATTTTGAACTCCTACTACGCATCAAATTATAACATTTCAGAGTACATCCAAAATTGTAATTTAACACAATCACATATATATAGTATGATGCCCAATGTAGCATTGTACTGATGATGATGGTAGGGATACGAATGGTAAAGAAAGCTACATGTAGATGTTAAAATTAATGTGCAAGCTTTGCATGACCAATACATGTGTGTTTGAATTAGTATATATATATATACAGTATGACATGTTCATTTTGTAACAGTTAATAAGGATGTGAGTGTGCATGTGTAAACAAGCCTTCATTGTATTTGATATTAATTAGTAAGGTATATCCCAAATGCTTTAACACGTACTGTCTGTTAAGTTACACATATAATCTAGAATGAAGTTTATAATTATTATTACACTAAGCATAGCCCGTGAAAAATCACGGAGCTGATTGTATATGATAAGAAGTCAATGTTTTTTACATACAGTAATCTACCATGGTACCACCTGTTGTAATATACGCAACCCCAGCCCGCGGGCACAATGAAATACTTCCAGTCTGTACGATAAATATGAACACCGGTCAATTTCCATTGGTCGCAAAGTAGTGTTACCCCGTGAAAAATCATGGAAGTGATTCTATAAGCAGTGCAGAATGTAAACATCTACCACCTGTTGTAATATACGGTTACTACGCAACCTACCCGCGCACGCAATGAAATACTTCTTCCGGTCTATACGATAAGAATGAACACCGGTCAATTGCCATTGGTCATTGCTATGTACTTTTGTGTGGGAGTGGTCGTTTCTATTGGTTGCTAGGTACGCGTTGCTAGTTGTGTTCAAACCCACAATTGTAGACGCTAGGCGGAGTTTATAAATAGGTGGTTACGCAGATGTACGTACAGACGTTGGAAATTATAGTATTAGATACATATATCAAACAATATTAGATACAGTTAATGAATAAATAAACAATAATAAAACAGATAAAAATAAATCAATAAATTGGACCTACATACAGTGTACATACGTAAGAACCAAAATGCATGGGGTCAACTTCAAACGGTACTAAATGTAATCATACAGTGTATATATACATCTACATATTTTAAACAGTTATATTGATTTCAACAGCATGCAACTATTCAAAGTTGTGAAATGCATGTGTAAATAGCTTAAATGCATGCTACAGTTGATTCATATACTGTATACATGTAGTGTAATTAACCACACACCCTTTGCCCTTCACTTCCTATGTAAAATGAACTTACATTCTGCTCAACAAAAGCTATACACTCATCCAGGCGTGCAAGAGTGCTTGAAAATGTGTCTGATGTAACAGACAGAGTAGGAGTGTTCAAGCGACTACTGATCCTATCCAGCTCGTCAAAATAAGACAACTTCTGTGTGATACTCTCTGCAACATTCACCAGTTTTGTCTGTTCAATACATAAAGAGACATGCACATGAGGTTTACATGCACATCTACATGCATTAGGCAGAATGTTAGAATTTCCAGGGGGTCAGTCCTTCTTGTGTAATGAAAGCAAGTATCCCAGGTAAACATTACTATCCTAATAGCATACATACATGTACATGCACATGTAAAGAAAGACAGTATTGAACTTGTTATGGTTCCAGACAAACTATTTTTAAAAACTAAGTGGTACAACATGTAGGTACATGTGTATGCACACACTGCAAAATCCCTCCTGACAATATTCCTGAAGAAACTGCCTTTCAAACCCCCTCCTCTTACCTACCACTAATTCTACTCTTCCCCTTACCTACCACTACCCCTACTCCTCCATTTACCGAAATTCAACAGGACAGTTATCTGTGTATGTTATGTGTGTGTTTTGTGTGTAATAATAATACTGATTATGTGTGATGTGTTTGTTTGACTTTGGATAGTATAAATTACAATTACAAGTACACATAAAAATTAAAATTAATTAAAAAAGACAAGATAAATACATTGTATAAGAGCTTTCAATAGTTAACAGATAATCAACAAAAAGAACACAAGTCCTGTGTATCCAGTAATACATTGTATTCATTTCCAGATAACGTATCCAATCCATTAATTCTATAATCTACATGTAGGATATACAGTTGCACTGTACTGCTTGTATAAGCATGTTTGTGGGATATCTTTCATGGGTTTGATAAACTATATGTTTATTTGAGTGTTTCAATTTACTGTACCGAGCGGAACCTTTGATGTACTTGCTGTACATGTATATACAATTGCATCAATAAAACCCGCTGTGTTATGTTATTACTTTGAATGCAGTTATGGGCTTTGTTTGTATACACATGATCATAACCAATCATGGCACAATATGTTGCTTTTTATTGACGTATAATTGTATAACAGCAAGTGTTGTCCTGCAAGGCATATGCAAGTGTAAAACAGGTGTTTTCTAAAAACCTTCTACTCATGATTGCATTCTGAGTTATCAGCCCTTCATCTTCTAGTACAAAGGAAATAGTATAAAACCAGTCGACAGTAGATTACAGAAATCGAAATCATGGAAATTGTTGCTCATTTCCAATCCATTTGTTTGATACACGTAGCATTTTGTGAGGTTAATTTTGCAAATGCACTGCTATTGTAATAACACAAGCCAGCACATTTTAAGATAATTTCTCCCCACATTTCTTTTCAAGTACCAATTGAAGACTGGTTCATTCATTTTCCTGTATACATACTAGGTACGAGTTATACTAATTACACTGGCAGGCAACAAATTTGAACATTCCATAACCAGTTTCATATTCTCTTTATGGTATTATGCCCTTGCATGTAGGCTGTATTATAAAACTCTGTAACACACATTATCAAGCACGTGTTATATCAGAAGAAATGGCTATCTTACATGGCAACTATCATAATGGATGAGGTCTAAATATTATGCACCATACAGACATTAACCCACAAAACTTGGAATCAAGTCTAAAGCCCCACTAATTATATTACATGGTTATAACACATCAGTGTCATACCTGATCTTGTATGAGGTTTTCACAAGCCATGTGTAATGCCCCAGTCTTGTTTGTAACAAAACTGTGTCTCTTTGCAATCTCTCCAAGACATTTGAGTGCAGTATTGATTTCAGACAACATTGATGCACATAGGTGTTGATAAACTTGAAGTTGTTGACTGTATCCCCTTAAAAATAAAGCAAAAGGATGTTTTTGGTACAACTGAGAGCAAACAATGTTCTTTTCTGTATATGTACATGTACATACATTATACATGTATATATTCGTGGAACCAGGTCTCATGAACCCCCCCCCCCCCCCCCCAAACCTCCCCTCACCGTTAGATTTGGAAATTATGCATGTGCACAGTTTAATTTGCAGTGCATGACTTGTGGTGCAAGTAAGTACATTAAAGAATAAGTACATGTACATGTATATGTTCTGCTCCTTGTATTACCCTGTCCTTATCCAGCTGTGGAGATTCAATATGGATATGTAGGGATGGCTACAGCTTCATGTTAAGCATGCAGTAAATGGACCTACTTTTGTAAAGTTCTGTATTGTTATTGTTTAACAAATTGCCCTACATGTACATGTACATTCTATTCACTGTAAATTTGTGAATCAAATGCTAATTTTTTTCAGGATAAACTCATTACTGATTAAATGCACATAATATTGAAACAAGAAATATTTCTAATGAGAAAGTGGGTGCAACGGGTGGTACATGAATATATGATTTGAAGGTGAAAACAGATAAGGGAAAACTAAAACTTACCATACATGCAGATGTACTTGTAAACAAAGAAACATTGTGGTAAATATATATTCTTCCTTATCATTCATGTATGCATCTTCTAATTCTACACACACATCAACTTCCAAAGAGAATACTTTTTATCGCTTCAATTGTTTAAAAAAGCATCAAGAAATCACTTTTTGTTCATAGCTTTGGATAGAGCTGGCAAATATATAAAAACTGCTGAAACTTAGAAAGCTTAGACAATGGAGATAACACTATCGAATAAGGTGTCCTCCCCCCTCTTCATGCTTCATCACACTGCCAGACATTGTGGTTAGAAGCTATAAAAGTGCAGTGAACATGTACAATGTACATGTACGCCCGTTTGAGCTGCATGCTTTAAATAAATCAGTTAGGTGCCAGGTGGTGGTATTCTAACGTTTATAATGGATGTGGCCTACATTGCACGTACATGTACATGTAAATGCACATATATGTTGATTGAGAAACAGACATGTTAATGCACTTGTATGTCATATCAAAAGTTACTAAAAAAAGTACATTGGATGGTGCTAAAAAGGGGGTGGGGTTGTTATGAGGGATAGTAAATCAGTGTCCAGATGTGTGCGGTCTGTCCCTGTACTGTGTACATTAATATTAAACAAAAGAGGATACATCGGTACTATAAAAATAAAAACAACTGAGTATATAGTATAGAAACAAGGGATTAAGTGATGATGAATATAATTATATATATATATATATATATATATATATATATAATTATATATATATATATATATTACAGCCTACATGTGCACTTATGTTGTTAATACTTATAAATTCATCATTGTTGTAATCTAAATAGTTGTCTAAATTTATTGAACGTATTAACACTTCAGATTCTTAATGATAACTTCAATGTACTTGCACCATTAATATGCATAATCAAAAACAAAGCATATCAGTTAATTACTTGAATCGTAAATTATACATGTACATGTAACTATTATCACCCATCACACTAATCACAAAACATCAAATACTAGCCTGTAGCAAGCCTCTTGGTTATCCAGTCCTTTAATGTCAGATTCATCTAGCCAAGACAGGAACTGGAATAAAAAGAAAAATACAGGAATAATCATTTTAACACCTTTCTTTATAAAAAGTACATGTACACACATGGTGTACATTAGGATTGCAAAAACTGAACAGTGATCTACTTTGCAAACTGAATTAGTTAAATACATGTAGTACTAGCTGTAATGTGCTCTGTGTCTGCATGTTTAAGTGTGTTGTGGTATAGGTCTCCTATATGTACATAGAAAGGTATGTGACAAACAAAGAAGTCCACATTGAATCCTTTTCTTTTAGAACAATAATAGCTTGCGTACCGGTACTTTCTTCTCCCAGTATAATGTACTTTTTTTTTTAATTCTCAATAGCAAAATGAGCCAATGCATGTGACCTTTTTTGACTTACATGTGGCTTCAAACAGCTACATGTAATCAAAGCAGGTAAATATCGGTAAAATCTGCCCAGAAGGATACTTACATGTACGAAAGCGGAATCACAAAAATGCTGTTAAAACAATTAACAACGAAACTATAATGTACACTGATAAAAATGTAGGCCTGTAACATAAATAATGTAGGCCTGTAACATAGAGCATGATTCAATTTGTTTTTACTATTACAATGGTACTAAAGTGCGCAGATACCATCAAGGAAGTAATTTCATAGTGAAATTGTACTTTATTTATAGAAAAACCATATCATAATACAAGCAGGTATTTACATTTCAGCTGGAAAAGGATAAATAGAACTACACGTACATGTACACCATAAAAGAATGGTATATTCCTTCTAATGTTGACCAATGCCTCAACACTGAGGCCTCATAACATACCTCCAGTGGATCTGAAATGCCTTCATAATGCAGTTGGTTACCATAACAGCTTTCTTTGACATCTGTGTCTTTTGTTGTACTGAGCTATATAGATGATGATTTACATCCATAACAAACTACATACATGTACAGTGTAATAATGGTAGGCAGGTAGAGTTCTGATTGATCATTCACAACTTCAAGTTATGTGTACATGTAGCTATTGTGAATACTGATGGATATACTAAGTGCCAGGAAAAAAAACATCATGCTTTTAATTCCTGAATGCGATTATAGTAAGTTTATTTATGTGCACACAATGACTAGATTAGGCAAATACAAATCACAATCACACAAATATATATATACTGCTCAGAAATAAAATCAAACAACATCTAATATAACAATTTTTGATTGACAGATATAATCAGCTGCAAAATGACCAGCATGAAATTTAATCGTTATTTAATAAAACAAACAACACTCTTAATGGATTAGTGCCAATGCCCCTCATTGATGAATATTAACATTTTCTTAATTTATCAATGTTCAAAAACAGGACACCTAAAAGTACAACATTGGGTAAATATATATATATTGTAGGGTACACATAGTGTGCTGATTCAGGTTCAACAGTGCTGTGGGTAAATCTTAATTAATTACATTACATGTGCATGTAATGTAGACTACAGAATCGGCAGGTGTTTTTTTTTTGTCATTTCTAGTGACAGGAGTGATATAATTGTGTAATGAAAGTTTGGAAGGGAAGAGAAGGATCAAGACAAATTTGTGTGAGGGCGTTCATTTATCATTTTAGATGTACATATGTATGTAGAAATATAGTTCCAATGAAACAAATTTCAATTACGGAGTCACACCAAATGACACAGAGGTATACTGATCTTAGAAATAATATCAGAGCATATTTCAATGAGGAGCTGTTTTATAAGGGCTCTAATAATTTTCTGGTGTATGGTTGATATGGGCAGTGAGACAATCCAAGGTGCAAGAGACGGAAGGTCAAGTGCCTGGTAATATTTGCTGAGTCATGCTAGATTGGAGGCATCATATCGAGGTACATGTACAATCTTAAGTAGTTCAAAAACTAGAGAAAAGCACAGGCCACAGTGTAGTTTATGAATGCAGATCAGTAATGCAAGCAAATGCATATTCAAACTCATCACACACACACGCACACGCACACACACACACACATGCAGACACACAACCAAGCGTTACTCCTAGTCAGGACCAAGAACATACTACATAAACATATTAAAGTACCTGCCTAGGTAGACTGAGAGAGGTTAGCTGGGTTACGCCATCTTGCTGCTTTTCACTAATTATTGCCAGCTTTGACTCCCATAGACTTAACCTGTCCCTTAGGTTCTTCGCAGATATCTGCAGCGCAGGACTTGATGACCTCTCAATGCTCGTCATGTTATATGACTATTATTTTAAATATGTACTGATACACAATCTGGGCACGAGACGCCTGATCAGCCAACGTTATGAAGTAAGTACAAGTACATGTATATAGACTGTTTTACACTTTTACTATCCACAATATATAGTAACGTAAAAGCTATCCAAAAGCTCAGTGAAACTGAACTTCGACTGGGATTGGACACAAAGAAGTCATGGCATGAAATGTACAAAGGAAGCGCTTATATTTTTGTTGGTAAGTTTAATATTTCTTGAGCACATATGAAACTATCTATATTTAAATCTGACTTATATTACTAACGCTGCGTAGCCTTACATGTGTATTTATCGTATTCGCTATTATCATACATGTACCTGTTCTTAGGCGGGCTAGATTTTGATCTGACAGAAGGAGATGTGTTGTCGGTTTTCTCACAGTAAGTTTTTCTGAACCCACACCGACGAGCTTATTGCATGTTTCTAAATATACTCGATAAATTTGTGTAGATGTTGTTCATTCCACATTCGCCTACATGTACAGGGGCGGATGCAGGAATTTGGCGAGGGGGGGGTCCGACATGAATAATTGATGAGGAGGAGGGGCGCGCGCGAAGCGCGCGAAAATTTTTGTGGTGTGCATTCCTATTTTTCCACAGATTGTATATACAGGGGGATTGTATGTACGCTACGTGTATTGACACGTGTAGTACGCTAATATACATTAATTATATTCATATACAGGTTCGGGGGGGGGGGGGGGGGGGGGGGGGGGGGGGGTCCGGACCCCCCGGACCCCCCCCCCTGCGTCCGCCCTTGATGTACACGTATATGTAATATCTATGTACATGTGTAACACCAGTATGAGCACCAGTATGAACTCACACGTAGACAGACAGACATGCAATTACAAAACAGACTGACAGACAGAGAATATTCAATGCCCCAATATATGTATATCGTTCAAGCACGTGACACCTGCACTTTGTACTTCCGTTACATCATTCCCTCCATAAATTTCTTGTGTCCTCACAAGAAGTCAATAACCAAAATAATCTCTGCATCGTTCAGGAGGTTGATGATTGCGACATGGATATCTCCTGTTACATGTACTTTGAGCTTCAACAGTAACTTCAGGTGCTGTATCATGTCCTAGATCTGGAGGCATAGGTACATCTGCCTCCAACAACTGTTCCACAGGACCCTGTGCTGCATGTTCCTGCTCTTGATTGACAGGTTCATTTTCCACCACATGCCCTTCATTCTCCTCTCCTCCATGATTCACATCATCCTCATACTCAAGCCATGTGTAGCCTGCACGGTCTTGCATGCAATTCTTCTCCGGAGACTTTGCCGGTTCTTTTTCAGTCACGTTGATCTCAACTTTTTCTGGGCAACCATAGTAGGGCTTCAAACGATTACTATGGACAATTAGGCATTGGTACTACCAATCAGTTGCACCCTGTAGTTAACCATACTGATTCTGTCAATGACTGTATAAGGGCCTCGCCAGAAAGATGAAAACTTGCAACTCAAACCGCTCTTGACAGCAGGAGTGTACAACCATACTATATCACCAACCTGGAATTGTGTTTCTTCATTTTTTGATTTACTGTGAGCATCTGCAAATTGTTTCTGATGTTGATGAGCTGAAACGAGCTTCTGACGGACCTCAGCAAATGCTGCTTTTACAGATTGTTGTAGTTTCCGCACATATTGAGGGAGCTGTATGCACTGTTCTTGCTGTGTACGACCCAACATCACATCCACAGGTAAGGTAGGTGAGCGACCAAACATTACAGAAAAAGGAGTAAACCCAGTAGAGTCATTGTAGTAGTAGCACTTGAACAGTATTGTATATATCGGGTTATGTGTAATAATGTGGGCACGTGACGGGGGTTGTTTGATTATTATTTGGAGACATTACACAGTCATGAACTGCTGTTCGGTATGCAAACAATACAGTCTGGAGATGTTCATCCCAGTCCTTCTGGTGGTCTGCAACAACCTTTGAGAGCATCGCTTTAAAGGTTCGGTTGAAACGCTCAACTTGTCCGTTTCCTTGTGGGTAAGGGGTAGTCTGTGTCCGCTTTATAACTGTACTCACAAAGTTAGCACCTTGATCGCTATGCAGATAATGTGGCACACCATAGCGACAAACAATTTCATCGACCAGTACCCTCGCTAGTGTGAGACTATCTGTGGACTTCAATGGAAATGCCTCAACCCACTTGCTGAACAGGTCTGTCACTACCAGGATATACCTGCATCCACTTGCTGCAGCTGGCAATGGGCCCATGATGTCCCATGAGAGCTTCTCAAATGGATGGTTGCTCTCGATAGTGCCAATGGGAGCATGCTGAGTTGGAACAGGATTAGTTCGTTTTTGACACCGCTCACATTGTTGGACAATATTTCGAACATCTTGTTCATATCCTTGCCAGTAGAAGCGTTCTTTAACCTTCTCCAAGGTCTTATGAGTTCCTAGGTGTCCTGATTTATTGTGGAGTTCTTCCAGAACCATTCATCTCAGGGCAGCAGGAACCACTAGCTGTGCATGTGAATCATCACTACCTCCCCGTTGTCTCATTAGAAGTCCTTTCTTCAGCTGGTATTCTCCATGTTTATGGTCACTTCCATCTGTCTGAAGCTTCTGCATAATTTCTGAAATGTACGCATCCTTCGCTTGTTCTTGCCGCAGCATTTCTGTGTCGCTGAGACAGGTTATTTCATGTACTACCGCAACCTGGTCAGCACTGTCATCCGGTCTCCGTGACATTGTATCTGCATTCCCATTGCACCTCCCTGGTCTGTACAACACCTTTATGTCAAATTGCTGAAGGTAGAGAAGCCACCGAGTCAATCGTCCTCCTGTATCTTTGAGCCCTTGCAGTGATGTCAGTGGGTTGTGATCAGTGAGCAATGTGAATGGCCGGCCATAAAGGTAGGGATAGAATTCCTTAACTGCTGCTACCACTGCCAATGCTTCTCTTTCGATTGTTGAATACCTTCTCTCGGCTTTGTTCATTTGCCGGCTCCAGTAAGCTATCACATGCTCTTTACCATCAGTCGTCTGGCTTAGGATTCCTCCTAAAGCAATCCCTGAAGCATCAGTTGCCAGTACAAATGGATACGAGAAATTTGGATACGCCAAGATTGGTGGAGTTGTCAGTCTTTGTTTCAAAACCCTGAATGCATTGTCAGATTCTTCTGTCCATTGATAACTAGATCCAGACTTCCGCGTAAGCTTGTGTAGGGGTTCTGTAATATCTGAGTAGTGTTCAATGAATCTACGGTAATAGTTACTCAATCCAAGAAACTGCCTAAGCTCCTTGATATCAGATGGGACAGGATATGATGTTATGGCCTTTATCTTTTCTGGGTCAGCTTGGACTCCCTTACAGGATACAATGTGGCCCAGATAATGAATCTCCTTCTGTGCAAAGTGACACTTTTAAGCGTAAGACCAGCCTTACGCAGATGCTGGAAAACAGTTGCTAATCGTTCAAGATGTTGAGGGAATGTCATGCTAAATATCACAATGTCGTCCAGGTAAACTAAGCACTGTTCGTAAGTAAGACCTGCCAGGACACACTCCATGAGCCTCTCAAAGGTGGCTGGTGCATTGGTTAAACCAAAAGGCATGATATTAAATTCATAGTGACCATCTCGTGTAGAAAAGGCAGTTTTTTCCTTGTCTCCTTCTTCTACCTCGACCTGCCAATATCCTGATGCTAGATCCAACGTTGTGAAAAACTGAGATCCAGAGAGTGATTCCAGGGTCTCGTCGATCCTTGGTAACGGGTAAGCATCCTTGTGGGTAATGCCATTGAGCTTCCTGTAACCGACACAGAATCTCCATGTGCCATCTTTCTTCTTCACCATTAATACTGGAGAGGACCATGGACTGGAACTCTCTCTGATAATTCCTTCTTTCCTGCACTTTGTACTTCCGTTACACATGTAGTTAAAACACCAATCATTTTTACATAGATATGCATGTATGTATTTTTACACTTCAATGCATTGCTACTTACATTGCTGACTTTTTGTCCCACTAACATTTGTAATAATATTTTGAAGCTACATGTACATGTACTTCCTCCCCCTTCACCGATGTGGATTCCTCCAACCATTACTTTATTAGTACAAGTATATCCAAAGATTTCCAAATTCTGGGTTCGAACATAATTTTCAGGATGTCAATTGTCTGGCTAGGCAATTAGTTTTGTTCTTGCATTATTTTTAAATTGGGAGATGTTCATGTGAATGTTGTGGAGGCATGCACCAAGAAGTCTGTGCAGCAGTTGATGATACCAGGAGGAAGTGGTAAGAGAGGGAGAATGGGGAGGGAAATGGAGAATGAAGGGTGGTAAAAGATGTGAGATAGGAGAAAGTGCGAAATGGCGGATGAGAGGAGAGAGGGAGAAGAGAAGGGTATGAGTGGGGGAGAGGGGGGATATTGTTGTGCTGTCTCCAGTACTTTAAGATACATGTAAGCCCTGTAATGACATTGGTTGACTTCATAATGAATATGCAGTGCCATGCCTCCACACCCATATTTATGATCACAAGAAAGTTTGGACAACAGGAACAAACTACATGTACTTGCCTAGCCTGACAATTGAGAACACCCGAAATTTCAGAAACCACCTAACATACATGTACGTGTTGACATTAATATCAAATGTTAAATGTTATAAATGCTTCATTGTTCGACATACTTTGTTTGGCCATACAATCATGTTCTGTCGGACACCTTCCATGAATTGTTCATCCATTCCTCGTTTGGACATGCAGACTGCTTTTGGTATTCGAAACCTGTCTAGATAGTGTTCCCTGTTATAACCACAAAACTGCCAAATGCGCAGCGTGTGAAACCATTACTGTACTGTGTAGCCTCCAGGGCCACCAACACATCAGTTGCATAGTACTGAAATGCCTTTAAACCAAATTGTCATACTTGCTGCATTGAATGTTATTACATGTCGCTGTACAACACATTAGCCTGTCAGTATTAATACAATATTGATATGTTGTAACAATTATTCTTTTCAAGTGCCATTAAAAAGCAACAGTTTGACTTTGAATTCAATTAAACTAGGGTTGCATTGAGGTGATTATGTAACAAAGGGATGGGGGAAAGAGTTTGATCCTACTCCTACAGTGTTCTAAATGCAGAGACCAAAGCAATGACCTTTTTACTGTAATAC